>VZQC01014540.1:1153568-1187202 GCA_009823505.1 Rhizomys pruinosus
GTGTGTGTGTGTGTCCTTACTATCATCCATTTATGAAGATCAGACAGAGGACAACTTATGGGAGTCAGTTCTCTCCCTCTGCTATGTGGGGTCCAAGGATCAAATTCATGTCATCAGACTTGGCAACAGGCACCTTTATCTGCTGAGCCATCTCATCAGGCCCTATAATGTTCTTCTTAATGGATGTGAAGTGCTGTTTTGATTTGTATTTGCCTAATGGTTAGTGATGTTCATCATTTTTATAAGCATAAAATGCTGGTACATGTTTTAACATAAGGAGTCTTTATATCTTTAAATGTGTATTTATCCAAATCTTTGTTTTGTGTTCATTACATCATTATAAAAATAGTGTAAATTATCTCATGATCTGCATGAAACTCATTTATGTATTCAACTCCTGTTTATGGGATCATTTTTAACTTAAGAACTAGTTTTAAAATAAACTGATTAATAGAGCATTATTTTAAAAGGCTGTTTACAATTCTATTACCAATGTAGCAATAATACTTTTGTTCCATTAAAAACCTTATTCATAGAGTAATTTTTCTGAACTCTTTATGAATCTATTGATTCTTACACATTGAATATCCAAAACACTGGTTATGTTTTAACAAGTAATATAAGTAAACCTGCCACTTCCTTCCTTAAAAGAATCATTGATCTTTTTTACAATCTATTCTTTTAGAATCATTAACATTGCTTTATTCAAAGTTCAGTAAAGAATCTTATGCATATTTGAGATATGTGTAGATTGGATTATAAAGAAAATAAAGGATTTCAAATGGTTCCTATTTTACCTTTGTAAAATGGTTTTCTGTTTGTTCAGGACTTTTACATTCTCTGCAAAGATACATTATTTATCAATTATTGATAACTGTCCATGTATCTCTTGTGTTCTCATAAGTTTTATCTTTTCAGAGCATGGGGCAAGTCTTCATTATGTTGTTTAAATAATTATTGCTGTATTTGAAAAAGCTAATGATTTATACATGTGTATCTGACCACCTTATTGAGCAATGTCATATCACATATTTTCTTGATTAATTTAGGCCCTAATTACTCAAAATCATTTATCATAATAATGATATCATTTTTTATTCTATAATACCTGTTGTTCTTATTTTATTTCATATAGTATTACATTTACTGAAACACCCAAAACAAAATTTCAATAATAAGTGTGGTGAAAGCATTGTTATATTTTCCTTAATAGTGTAATGTTTCTCCAACCATTGGGAAGCAATAGGGCCAAGACCCCTGTTGCCCAAAGGCAACACCTATTATTCTTTTAAGCTGTCAATGTTGTTTATTTCTAGCATGCTATTCATATTTTCTTTATAAATTTTACCACATATTTTATATACATTATTTGCTTTGAAGGACTGGAGAGATGGCCTAGTGGTTAAGATTTTTTTATACTGCTGTCACAAAGACAAGAGTTTGGTTCCTAGTAGCCAGGACAGGCCGCATACAACCTCCTGTAATTCCAGGGGACTGCAACACCTCTGTCCTCCACAGGCAGCTGCACCCATGTGCACGTACACCTCACACAGACAACACACTTTGCTGTTTCTACTTTAGTATAGCAATGGACTATATTTATAATATGTTTATGGAAAGGAGAAAGGTCTACACAGTTTCTCTCATAGAGTATCAGCTATGAAGTTGCATTTTAAGGTACATGGCCATGGGAGAACACTGGAAATCTGTGAGTAAGTGGAACCTTGTATGAATCAGAGACAGGATCACAGCATATATGTGGAACACAATTCCCTAGCACATCCAGAATGAGAGAGGCCCCCGTCTGCTGGACTGAGGAACAGAGAGCCCCAAGGCTGCATGCTGGAACTTCTCCCAGGTTCAGGGCCCACGTGGAGCACACACCTGAAATCCTCACATGTTCTAGCTTTGGCAAAGAATGGCACCCATTTCCCACAAACCCCTGGGGACTGAGGTCAGGGGATGCTTGAGACGTGAGCTACTGTCTGAGTTAGGGTTGATCAAGGTCAGAAACCCATAATAGAGTCTTACTTCTGAGACCCTACAAATCTTCTACTGCATGGCTTGGTAGAAACCAGTTCACAAACCTACTTTGGTCTAGTACTATGACTAGAGCTTAAGCCCATCAGAGCCATTACACAGCAAAGGACCGGTTTCCTGATACAGAGCAGAGTGAAGGTTGCTCCCGAAAACCTAGACTTCAACACTTGTTCCTTGAGCTGAAGGCTGAAGCCAACAGAGAGTAGTACTGGTATTGGTACCAGGACCACAGGCCAGTTCCCACGTAGCTCTCTCACCCCCTCACTTGCCCCACTCAGGAACTTACATCGGATAGAGCAATTAAGTAACTCCTCCTTGGTGCTGATCCCGTTGAGGCAGCCTGGAGCAATTCCAGGGATCTAGCTGTGGCCCCACAGCAGGGCAACAGGCTGAAGGGGAGCACAGGTTTGCCATAGTCAGTCACTCTTGGGAATGCCCCTTACCTTAAGGATCTGAGGGGAGAGAAGTTTCAGCAATTACCTCTGGTGTGCACACCTACGCAAATCACAATCTAAACTTGTATAGATACAGCTGAGTAAGCACTGGGGCTAGACGCAGCCAAAGTGCTATCCCACAGGGCACTGCAGTTTTTGTCACTGTCTGTCCGCCCAGGCCTGGCAGCAGATGTCTTGATACCTTGGATGAGAACATTGTCTCTGAGGGCTGCAAGTCAGCACCTGGTTTCTGAACACGATGTATCAACGTGCAGTGTTGGTGCCTGCACCCCTGACTGAGAGGACGAGTAATTCAGGTCCCTCGGTGCTGCCCAATGCCAACAGTGTCCACGCCCTTGCTACTTGCAGAGCCAGATGCAACACTAACCTAGGCAATGTCCATGCCTCAACTGGGGCCAACATTCCTGTAAGAGGAGCACAGGCCTCCTGCTCTCTGCCCTGTACCCTGTTGGATTCCTTGCTGTGGCGTGGGCTGCTATGATCCATCTCTGATACAGTTCACCACAATCATTAGCAAAAACTTTTAATCCACATGTCTCCATAGTTAAATAGATCAAAAATGAATAATAGGATTCCTCACAGGTAAGTAACCTGATCTTATCAACATATGGAAGGCTGGAATACAGCTCAGTGATAGGTGTTTGCCCATAATGCATGTGGCTTTGGGTTCAATTCCCAGCATTAAAAAATAAAATGGGGAAAAGGGTGAAAATATGCTCTCCAAATTCAGACAACACAAAGAGCTCACTATGTCTCTCCATGATTATCCGTTGACATTAGCTTGAAGCACCTATGGACTGTTTCACCAAAGTTCATATGTGGCCATGAAACATTTTCCATGACAGTGCAAAAGATCCAAATCTTTCAGAAAATATTTTTGGACTATCATAAAATTGGGCTAGAAATCATTGAAAACTTTCCAAAAATATCAAGTGTGGAAATGAATAGACTTCTAGATAACTCATGAATCAAAGAAAATTCAGAATATGCATATTAAAAATATTTTTATCTTTCAGATAATGAAAACACAACATTAAATTTTTCTTAGAAGAAAACACTTGGGGCTGGAGAGATGGCTTAATATTAAGAGCACTGACTGTTCTGGCAGAGGATCTGTGGTTCAGTTCCCAGCATCTACATGGCAGTTAGTAACCATGTGTATCTCCAGTTCTGTGGGACTCTATAACTTCTTCTGCCCTCTGCAGTCATTACAAACATATTGAATACTAACGAGCATGTGGGCAAAAGACTCATACACATAAAATAAAAATGAATTATTTTTAAAAAGAAAAAACCAAGGGCTCAGCAATTAAGAGCACTGGCCGCTCTTGTAGAGGAACCAAGTTTGGTTCCCAGAACCCACATGGCAACTGACAAATATCAACTCCAGTTCCAGGGAATCTGACACCCTCTTCTGACCTCCAAGGGCATTATATGACATGGATGCACCTACATTATACACCCAATACACTAATACACATAAAATAAAAATAATAAGATATTTTAAAAGAATAAACATATGCATTTGTTTAAAAAAAGATTAGTGATCAAAGATTCAAGGCACTGATCTCGAACAGGTAGAAATTAAATTAATACCAGTAAAAAGAAATAAACCAATGAGTACAAAATACTGTAAGGAAAACTATAGTATAAATATTAAGATAATCAAAAACTTCATTGTAGAAACTAGTCACTAATAAACAATGATAAAAAAAAACATGGATTTCAAATTTGTCAACATCAAAATGACATCTCTAGATTGTTTATATTTCCCAGGACAACATAAATGTAGTGTAAATCACTGCTGTGCTGAATTGTTTATAGAATAATGCAGTTTTAAAGACATGTTCATTACAGATACAATTGGGGGGGGTTGATGTTGTCTGTCATTTCATAGGGTTCCCTATAGCTCTAGCTGTACTGGAACTCACTATGTAGATAAGTCTGGCCTTTATCATACAAAGATCTACCTGCCTCTGCTTCTTGAGTACTGGGATTAAAGATGTGCACCACCACACCCAGCTCAATAGGTACAATGTTTTTAAGTATTTTTGATCCATAGCTTGTTGAATCTGAGCCTGTAGAACATGCAGACAGGCGGGGATGACTACATAGAACATGCAGATAGGCAGGGATGACTACATCTCTACCATTAAATTAGAATCTTCCAGTATATATCCTGAAGTAAACACAGAATCCAGGAATTTAAGGCCCACTTAGTCGGAGGGAATTTATACATGGTACTTTAACAAAGCCATGTGCACGTGGTGGCAGAGGTCATAGGCCCTAGTGAAGTATCTATTGTTGTCAGTTTCCTACACCAATGTAATTTCTTACTATGATCTAAATACACACCCTTATATTTACAAACAAGTCTATCACCACTCAAAGAAGCTTCTTTTTTCCACAGATGAAGACTATTATAAAGTTCCACAACTGATCAAATTGCAGAAAATAAGGGTGCCCATGCCCAACTGATACATCTATAATGCAATGTCTAGACCTAAAGCTCAGGAAACATCATGGAAGAGAGGTAGAAAGCTTTTAAGAGCCAGAAGAATAATACACCTGCTTCTAGATAATGAATTATAGGGAAGCTGATCCCATGAACTCTCTACCACAGCATAGCTAAATAAGACCTACATTTTGACAAAACCAGTTCACATGCCAATTTGATGGGTGAAATTTCACAGGGTCCTACTTCTTGATGAAGAGCTACAGGCAATCAATAGATGCTGAGGGAGAGTCATTGTCTCCAGGGACAATCTCCCTGGTATATTAGCTAATCACAGGTTGTCAGCCCTGAGCACATGTGCACATGATGACCACTAAATAGACTCAGTGCCTTCTATCACTGTGTACATGTATATGTAGCATTAATAATCAAAGAGGAGGACAAGAAACTGAGAGGAAGTTGGGGGCGTGGAAAGAACTGGAAAGGGGCTGAGGGGTAGAAATGATGTAAATATTCATGATTGAAAGTCTCAGTAACTATGTGTGCATGTGTGAATGTGAGCATGTGGGTGTACAGAGATATATAAAGTATTTTTGGCCTTTTTGAGACAGGGTCTTCCTATAGCCTCAGCTGGCCTGTAACTCACTATGAAGACCAGGTTGGACTTGAACTCACAGAGACCTGCCTGTCTCTGCATTCTGTGTGATAGATAGATAGATAGATAGATAGATAGATAGATAGATAGATAGATAATAAATTTTAAAAACTGGACTAGTGCTATAAGGCGATGAGAACAAATAGAGTATAAGCATAGGAACAGAATGAAATGTACTTGTTAGCATTTGAAGACAATATTATGTGGAAAAGCCAAAGGATTCTATAAGCAGTTATTGAAAAGACTTCTGAAAAAAGATGGACATAAGATCAAAGCAGAGAAAGAGAAGCATCATTTTATCTATAAGCATACAAATAAAGCTCAAATGTTTAAAATGAATATGAAATTAGCTTAAGCTCAATGAAGAAAGTCAAATGAGAGACACAGAAAATTTTGAAATTTTATTCTGATAAGTTACAAATTAATTGAGAGTCACTTCAGGCTCAGAAATTGAGGGATTCAAATTTATAAAGATGCCAATTCTCCCCTCCCCCAAAGAGTAACGAGTTTACTGTAATCCCAACCAAACTTAAAGCAGGGTTTGGAGGAAAGAGGAGAATAACAAGTTAATCATGAAATTTATACAAAAGTGAATAAAAGTCAGACCTCCCTGCAGTCTCCTACCTCAGCTCTCCCAGGACCTCGTGCTCTGGGGACTTCACCAGACCTGCTGTGCTGCTCTCCCTTTCATACACTCCCCTGCACACCCTTGTCTCTGTTCTGTTCGGGCCTTTGTGAGTCCTCAGATCTCTGAGCTTCCCCAGTCCTGCCCTGGAGTAGTTCTGTGTACTCACCAACTCATTTGTCGTCCTGGCTTGAGTTTCTAGGATCCTTGTCATCCCAAGTCCTGTGAGCTCTTACAGCCTGACCTATCAGCCAACCGATTCCGCTAGCAACTACTCAGCTCATACTGCTCTTTCAGGACTGAATAGTCAACCCTGCAGCCTCAGCTCAACCCTGGAACATCACCTATCTATAGCTTAACAGGGACCACTTCACTCCATTTTCACATCAAAATAAAGTGGACCCCCCTCCAAGCTTAAAATCAAGTACTACTCTGGGGCCATAAGCTGAAGTCAGAGAAGCAACAAATGAAGACACAACCATTCAAAAAGATGAGTTCTCTTATCTATACCAAGGAAACCCCTCACTACCCAAGGTCAAATACCTAGGTCTCATCAAATAAACATAAGCAACATTAATAGCCAAGATAATGTCTACTACAGAAATTAGCAACCCCATCTGTAATATTTCCTGACAATGGAAACCTGACAGATGCATAAGACAATGATTTCAAAATTGCAGTTATAAATACATTCAAGGAACTCAAAGAAGCTATGAATAAAATACTGAATAAAGTCCATACAAATGAAATAAAATAACTAAAACAATCCAAAACATGAAAATAAACTTCAGTAAAGAGATAGAAACTCTGGATCAGGTGTGGTGGCACACACCTTTGATCTGAGCACTCAGCATGCAGAGTCAGGTGGATCTCTGTGAGTTCCAGGCCAGATGGAGCTACAGAGAAACCCTGTCTCAAAAAGACAAAAAAGATATAAACTCTGAAGAAAAACAAATGAAGTTTGAAATGAAAAATTCAGAAACTTTAGAGGAAAGAAGCAAAAAAGAAGTGGAGGAAATGAAAGAGAGAATACAAGATCCCGAAGACGAGCTTGAGGAAATGGATTGCTCAAAGAAAATATCAAATCTAAAATAAGCCTTAAATGGAATATGTAAGACCCCTGGAACCCTATAAAAAGATCAAAGCTATGATTCATAAAAGAAGGAAAAGAAACCAAGGCAGAGAAAATACTTTTTTTAAAGAAAACTCCCCAAATCTGGGGAAAGAGATACTGTTCATGGTAGAAGAGGTATAATGAACAGCAAGTAGACAGGACCGAAAAGAAACTCCCCATGGCATATCGCAGTCAAAATACTAAACAGAACAAAAAAAAGATATTGACAGCTCTGAGAAGGATCAAATCACTTGTAAAGGCTAACTTTTCTTTCTTTTTTTAAATTTTATTTATTATTTATTTATTTATTTTTATTTTTTTTTTACATAAATTTATTTTTATTTTTTTAACAAATCTAGACCCATGCCCCCCCCATTCCCCCACCCCACCAGAGCTCATGCATTCTGCCAAACATACTTTTCTTCTTCTCAGTTTTCTCAATATTCTCCATGAGGAGAAGTTGACTGTTTTGAGCAGGTAAGTTCACTGTTTCAGTCATTTCTTCAATGCAGTACCTTTCTGTTGTTTGTTGTTGTTGTTGTTGTTGTTATTGTTTCCAAATGCATCACTCCCAACTGCTTTGTACAAAAGCTCAGGGGGGCCATACACAAGAATATTTACAACATAGGTAATTGGCACTAGCTCCAAGATGAGGGATACCTTCCTCTGTTGTTTTTCTGGACCTGTGTAACTTCACTCAGCTATGATTGTTGTCCTCTAGGCTCCAGCCATTTTCCTGCCAAAGCTCATGATGTGCGCTCTTTCTTTACTGCTGATATAGAACTCCATTGTGTAGTGTACACATTTATCTCTATCACTCATTCAGTTGAGGGGACATTTGGGTTGGTTCCAGCTCCTTGCTATTGTGAAGAGAGCTAAAATAAACAGGCATGATGTATCTCTTGTGGTAGGGTGGTCTTGAGGGTACATGCCCCGGAGTGGTATGGCTGGGTTGGTGGCAAGTTCATTCAAGTCTTCCAAGGGTTCTCCACACTGCTTTCCATAGTGGCTGTATGAGTTTACAATCCCACCAGCAGTGGATGAGTGTTCCCCTTTCCCCACAACCTCTCCAGCACTTGGAATCATTTGTTTTTTTGATCCTAGCCAGCCTTATTGGAGAAAGATGATATCTTAAAGTGGTTTTGATTTGCATTTCCTTAATGATTAGTGTAAAGGCTAACTTTTCAATGGAGACTATCAAAGTCAGAAGTGCTTTGACCACTGAAAGAATACTGGTTCCAGTTCATACTATACCCAGAAAATCTGTAATTTTTCACTGAAAGATAATACAAACTTTAATGATAAAATATCTAAGAAATGTACGGATACCCTGAAGCCAATTGAGGAAGAAAAGAGGAGATACATGACAACTCATAAGTCCAGGAAAGGACTTTCTGAACAGAGCTTCTATAGTGCATGCATTAAGTCCAACAACTGACAAATACAAACTCATGAAACTAACTCTACAGCAAAAAGCACCAACATTTGAATGAAGAAGCAATCTAGAAAATGGGAAAAAAATATTTACCAGATATTACTCTGACAGAGAGAGGGTTAATATCTGGAATACACAAAGAACTAGAAAATGAACATCAAAAAACAAACAACTTAATGAAAAACTAGGCAAGGAGATGAACAGGAACTTCTGTAAAGATAAAATTCAAATGGCTGAGAAATACTTTAAAAGTGTTCAACACATCGGCTTGGGAGAGATGGCCTAGCGGTTAAGAGCGCCGGACCGCTCCTTACAGAGGACCGGGTTCGATCCCCAGCACCCACATGGCGGCTGAGAAACCGTCTGAAGCTCCAATTCAGGAGAACTCCAGTTCCAGGGGAATCCGACGCCCTATTCTGGACCTCGCGGCATTTGCATGACCACGGGTGCACAACCTACATGCAGACAGTACACTCATACACAAAGAAAAATAAATAAAAATTAAAAAAAAAAAGTGTTACAATCTTTAGTCATAAGGGAAATGCAAATAAAACACACCTTGAGATTTTCATTTACCCACTCAGAAAGAATGGCTAAGAACTAAAAAAAAAAAAAAAAAAAAAACAATGCTGGTGAGGATGTAGAGAAGGGAGAACTCTTTCTTATCCACTGGTGGGGTGGGGGGGGGGTTGCAAACTTGTGCAGCCACTGTGGAAATCAGTGTGGAGCTTCCTGAAAAGGTAGAAATTGACCTGCCACTTGATTCAACTATACCACTCTTGGCATATACTCAAAAGTCTCTATAAACTACTACAGAAATACAGATTCATTCAGCTTCATTGCCTTTTCATAAAAGCCAGGAATTGGAAATAACCTAGATGTGACTCAGTTGATGAATGAATAATGAAGGTTAGTACATATACACAATGGAATATTCCTTATTTAGCACTGTTAAAAATGAAATTATGAAAATTGAAAGTAAATGGGTGAACTAGAAACAATCATCCCAGGTGAGGAAACCCAAACAAACTTCACAAGTTCTCTCATAGTGGATGTTAGCTTTGAAGTATACGTGGGGTGCGGCTTCCTGAGGGGAGTAGAATGCTGTTATATAAAGGAGAATAATAGTGTCACAGGGATAAATGAGTGGGGCAAACAGAGGGGCAGGGCAGAGGAAAGAGTATGGGGAAAGGTAACAATAAAGGCCTTTAGAAAAATGCATATGGAAATTGATCCACAAAACAGAAGCTTCTTAAAGTATATATATATATATATATATATATATATATATATATTATAAAAGGAGATTAAAAGAATTTACCTTATATAACAGAGGGACATTGTTCCTACTAGAAGCCATTTTTCTAGCAATTAAAATCCTTTAATGCCAGTAATGGATTCCCTCTTTTAAATTAAAGTAAAATACATCAGACACAGGAAAATTTACTAGAATTCTACTTAAGAGCCATCAGAAAAGTTCACTGTTTTTTTTTCTTTATTGTAAAATAATTCTGCATGAACTTACTAAAACATGACAGATACTCTATGCTAAACAGTAATTAATTATTGATGACATAGCCATACATGGGAACAGAGCAGAGCAGATAGAAGACAGCATAGAACATATTCATTATGCAAGAGAAAGTTAAAATACAACATCCATAAAAAGATTACCCACAAAGGAAAAGACTGATAAATTTCTCTGTATTAACCTAGAGAATGCAGCTATCCAAATGCACGACTAAGAGTGTAAAAAGTAGAGCATGCAAGGCACATATCTGACAAGAGGATCAGTAGTACCCAGAATATTAAAAAATCCTCATAAACCACAAACCAATTGAGAAAATAAATGAGAAAAACAATGTCAAAAAGCAGACAAAATATTCAAGCAGGCTTTTCATGAGAGATAGAGATGATGTTAAGGGTGTTCAACTTCCCTCGTGATTGTGATTACAGAGTTCTATCTGATCACAGAATTCCATGAACAGCTGTACTTTTCCTTAACTGTGTCCCTCCTGCACTCCATGTGCACCACTAGGTGCAGGTGGCAAGCAGCCCAGCTTGTCTGTCCATCCATCCCTCATCCTAGGTCCCCCTTCCACCTCCAGGGGCCAGAGGTCACATTTAGCTTTCAACTGTTGTTTAAGTTTTCAGGCTTAGAACACCTGTTTATCGACTCTAATTTACTGTCTTCACTACATTTCTGCTAGTGAGAGATATTAAGGAAAGGAGAAAGAGAGATGGTCACTGAATTCATGTGGCAAGTAAGCTGCTCAAGAGGGAACCAACTGGAAAGGAGGAGGGATATGGGAAGGGAAGGAAGGAAGGAAAAGGGGAAGAGGGAAGGAAGAAAGGAAGGAAGGAGGAGGAAAAATGAGGAAAGGAGGTGCTTAGTGAGATTTTTATTGCTAAAATAAAACACTGACCAAAATCAACACAGGGCAGAAAGGGTTTGTGACTTACAAGTCCAGATGGCAATTCACACTTGGGGAAATCATGGCAGGAACCAGGAGGCAGGAACTGAAACGCAGACCACAGAGATACACACTGCTTATTGGCTTGCTTCTCTGGTCTATGCTCAGCCTGCATACAAGCCAGGATCACCTGCCCGGGGGTGGCACCACCCAGAGTGGGCTGGGCCCTCCCTTAACACTTAACAATCAAGAAAATGTCCCACTGACATGCTCATAGATTAATCCAATGGAGAAAATGCCTCAATTGAGATTCCTTCTTTTCAGGTGCATCAAGCTAACAACTGAAGCTATCCAATGTTGCAATCTCCCCCTGTCCAGCTGGAGGGGTTCAGGTTACGACCGAGGAGTTGGGGTGACAGACTCAAAGTCAATATACAGACACTGGGAGTCAGGTAAAAGCAAGCGGATAGTGAGCTGCTGCAGACTCGTTTATTAAGGGGAAGGTAGGGGTATATATGTGGTCCTCTCTGCTCCTTCCATGGATATGCCAGACATGGTGATGATTGGGTGAATTCTCATTGGCCCAGGTCACTGACTCAGCTGTTGCCATGGTTAACTTCCAGTAACAGGTAAAGCCTCTTAGGCAGGCGAGGTGGTAAGCACACTACCACACAGATGCATAACACTCTCCACTTCCACCCTTTTGTTTTTAAAGAGTGTGACAGTAACTCCCTGTTGTTGAAGACCTGGTGTGAGCATGAAAAATGTTATGAGACGTCACTTGCTAGCATACAACTGGCCTCTGAAATGCTAGAGAGCGTTACCAAAGGCCACTAAAGCAATACAGCAAAATATTGGTCTCCCTGAGACAAGCAAGACTCCTCCGTCAATATCAGCTACACCTCAACAGCCTGGAGATACTGTGCAACAGTGGCAGCCAAGTGTCTATATATATCCCAAATCTATTTGGCTATTAGCTCTCTCCTTGGAGGAATAACTCACAGCGGATGCCACAAGCTTATGTCCTCTAGTGGTTAGGAGATGTTATAAGCCACAATAAGAACTTGTCACACTTTATAGAGAAACCACAGTTTGCGGATTAGCATACCATCCAAGCATCTGTGTCTATGCTCACAGCTTAGCTTGACATAATAATTGGTACTGCTTAAATGCCTGTACATCCAATAGCTTGTGCTTTGTTAGTATGACTAAAAAGGGTATCACTGGAAAAGCTGTCAACCCATGAAGGGAAACAACCTGAACAGACTGGAGTCCAAAATGATAACTCCAAAGAAATTAGACTGTTTTCTCCTCACCCACTTGTGCTCCTTTCCCAAAGCCCAAGGAACAAACTGCGGAAGAGGAGGCGTGGTAGATTGTAAGGGCTGCAGAGAGATAGGGGTGAATCGTGAGACTACAGGAATATAGTCTGGACTCCTAACTGATCAACATGCCTGTACATACAAGCTTCTCCAACTGGACTATGGGAACCTTGGGTTGTTCAAAATTTGGACATAGATACTTGCAAAATGCACAATTACCCAATTGTATGAAATACTGAGTAACATCAATGTTATCTGCAAACAATTGTGTCATTATATTGTAGAATACCTTAAAAATAAAAAAAAGAAAAAAAAGAAAAAAATCATAAGCTAAAGATGCTAAAACCTATGATATATGTGGCATGCATATATGCATATTTTGGAGTGATACATATTGGAAGGAATAACAACAACAACAAGAAGACTGGGTCAAAGAACTGACTGAAACAGTGAACTTCTGCTTGAAAAAGTAAACTTCTGCATCGAGAATTTTGAGAGAGACTGAGAAAAAGATGAAAAACATGTTTGGCAGAACGCATGATCTCTGCTGGGGTTGGGGGGCAGGGAGGGGGTCACGGGTCTAGATTTGATTTGAAATTTTGTATGAAATGCACAAAACTTCAATAAAAATTGGCTTTGAAAAAAAATAATAAAGAGTGTGACAGAGTGGGAGCCTGAGTGCATAGCTCGGACATTGTTGGCCCCATCTCTAGCATTCTGACATTTCACTGTGCCTGTCTTAGGTTGTCCTGGTCAGCAGGATCTTACCCATCATTGACTAAACAGCCACCAAGGGAAAAGGCTAGGAACAGTTTGACTGGGTGGGAGTAGAGGCATGGGGGTTTACTCCCATGAGTCATAAATGGCAGAGAGCCAAACGTGAACCATGTCATTGGGAGGGGCTCAAGGAAAGCCTCTGTTAATGACAACAGTTAGGACCTGGGCCGTGGTCTTGTTCACTCATCGCTGGCCACAGTCAAAGTGGAGTAGGAACCTGAGGAGAAGAAGACAGAGGAGGGCCAAAAGGCCGAGGAGGCCCCAAGTGACAAGGGTTAAGGGGTCAAAGATGGCAGGCAGCTTGGACCATACAAACTACAGCCACCATGGAGGTCAAGTGTCCATGTCCAAACAGGGTCGAATGTTTCTTGAGGGCACCTATAATGGCTTCCTGGAGGATTCTGGAAAGATACATGCAAAGCCTTGGCCTTGTGTCAATAGGAGATCAGGGCCCTTCCACTGTGAAGACAGAGGCTCCTTCCATCTGACAAGAGGGAGGGGACTGGAGTGGGGAAGGGTACCCCAATGGAGATGAAAGTCCATGCTGGTAGAATGCAAGGAAGTTTAGTGTAAAGAGGGTCTCTGTAAAGAGAAGGTGGGGATCCGAAGGAGAGGGAAAGGTCTGAGTCTGAAAAGATATTCCTTAATGGAGTGACTGGATTGCTCAATGATGGCCTGCCCCTGGGGGTTGTATGGGATACTAGTGGAATGTTTAATGTTCCAGGAGGAAAGAAAGGTGTTGAAAGGGCTGGAGGTATATGCTGGGCCATTGTCAATTTTTAGTTCCCAAGGAACCCTCGTGAGCGGCATGGCCATTTTCAGTGCCTAGATGGTGTGGGACGCAGTTTCACCTGATAGGGGAACAGCATGAATAATCCTGGAGAAGGTATCAACAGTTACATGGACTTGAGTTTATCAAAGGTGGAAAGATCGCTAGGAGATCTTTAATAGTGAGAAGGGTAACATCCAGGTGGGAGGGGGTTGGAGGCATTTATGGTGGAAAAAGGGAGGGATTTAAGGGCCTGTACTGCATGTTGACTGTGAGAGAAGATGTTCAAAGGTGTGTCCTGAGTAGAGGAGAGGACCTGGGCAAACGCAAGGAGCTCACCAAGTTGTATGGAGCCAGAGTCGGAGCAGAGAACACAGTAGGTTTGTTGTCAGCATGGAGAACAAATCCATAGTTGTTTTTGTTGGCATCTGTGAAGGTGGTGGGGGAATGGGGGATGGGCTGAGATTTTGGGAAGGAATGTGATTGGAAGTCGATTGTGAGTGAAGGGAGGACTTGCAATCTCTTGTCGCATGGAAAAATGGTTGTCAAGAGTAACAGGGTAATCCCACATAAGTGTTTGAAATAAGGGACTGTCTCTCCATAGGAAGTTAATTTTGGAGATACGGAATGCCAGGACAATCCTGTCAGGCTTGGTATGGTATATCTGGTTCCAGTAGGATCGACCTTTGAACGCAAGCAGGAGGAAGGTCTCAACAAAGGGGGTAATCTTGTGGCAGTCGCTTTGCGAGGGGTGAAGCCAGAAAAGAGGACCATTTTGCCAAATCACCCCAAGAACCCCCCCACACACACACACACAGTCCCTGGCACAAGGACAGCTACAGATGTATCCGGTTGAAAACGGCCTGTGGACAGGGCAAACAGGTGGCCATTGATCTCACTGATTATGGACCTAGTCTGGGGAGTCATGTCAATTACCTCAGAGGGGGATCACCTTCCCTTTAAAAGGGAAAACATGGCGGGGGGGACAAATCTGGCAGGGGAGATTGGGAGAAAAGGTTTGAGCCAATTGATATTGCCACAGAGTTTTTGAAGATCATTAAGGGAATGTTTGTCCTTGAGGTGGATGTGAGGGTTAAGGGGCTTGATAGCTTTGGAGATGTGGAAGCAAGCCTAGAAACTGATAGGGCTGTGTGAGTTGTACCTTGTCAGGCAAAATATGGAGGTTGAGGGACTGAAAGAATAAATCAAATCACAGAGGAAAACTTTAAGTTCACAGGGAGAAGGGTGGGCCAGGAGGATGGTATCCATACTGAACAGTATGTCCCGGCCCCAAAGGGTGAGATGGACATTGATGAAGAGGGGCTCCATAGCGCCAGAGTTGCCATCATAGTCTTCCCAGACAACTTCATTAACAGTCTGTCTGGTAGACAGTTGGCCTTTAATACGTGGGCCAGATGCGAACCTCCAGGCGGAAAAGGAGGTAGCAACATTGGACTTGATTATCGTGACGTCAGCCCCAGTATCCACAATATCCTTGACAGGTGAGCCATCAAGCTTAATGGTCATTTGTGGTGAAAGGCCATAAATGGGCAAGGTCCAAAGGACATGGGGGGGTTCCTCTTACTGACGGGGCTGAGGGCCACCCTGTTGGAAATAAAAAACCTGCTTGTTAGATGTAGTGGGAGCCAACCTGCAATCTTTGGCCAATGGAAGCCTTTTCTGCATTTCAGGCAGGGAGTCTTAGGTCTGTTGGAGGGATTCAGGCAAGATCCCCTAAGGTGACCCTCCTTGATATATCCCCAACAGTCAGGGGGGCTTGGAAGGTTCACGTTTGTTGAGGGAAAGAGCCTGTAAGGAGGCAGCGAGCGCCTCAAAAGGAGCCGAGGCAGGTTCAGGTCATGGGTGGCAATGGCCCACTTATGAAGGTCTTCATTGCGCACTGATGCAACAGTGTTGCAGGTGTGAGAATTCATGCCTTCCCAGACCAGCTCTTTGATCAGGGCATCCCTAGTGGGGCTGGGGGGTATGCAGTGATTGACAGCCTTGATGACCCTGGTGAGAAAGTCAGAAAAAGGTTCATCTGCGTGTTGAACCAAATTGCAGAAGTATGAGTCAGGCTTTTATGGAGTGTAGGACTTATGGCTCTATAGGGCCATGTCTTTAATTTCGTCAAAGTATTGAGGGATACCAATGAGGGATTGGCTCATGGGGTCAGTAAAGTTACCATGACTGGTAAGCATGTCCAAGGTTATGGGGATGTTATAGCATATGTTAGTGCCGGTCTGACCTTCTCCCATGTCATCATACACCACTCTCCATTGAAGGAATGCAGCGGGGTCAAGGACCGCCTTAAGCAAGGCGTACCAATCCTAATGTGTTTGGAGGCTAATGGCCCATTGGGTGAGAACTTGTTCAAAATAAGGGGAATCGGGGTCAGCTTTTTGTGCTGCTTTACGAATAGGGATAGGTCTGTGGGGGGGTTATCCAGGGCTGAGCGGCAGCGTGGGCACCCATGTTAACAGGGAATGCATGCAAGTGTGGGGTAGTCGAATGTATGGGTTCTGAAAATAATGGGATGGGGGAGCTGAGGGAGAAGGGGGAACATGGGAGAAAGTTCCTGTGCCTCCTTCCAAGGGTATATTGGTGGAGGCGACCAAGTATCCTTAGCAGGGGCAGCTGAAGGGAGTTTTTGTGATAGACCAAGTTATGTTCTCGTAGAACGTCCTCTGCCGTGGAGCCTTTAAAACTTGCAATTATGGCAAGGAGGTTGCCCATGATAGCAGGGAAGGGAGTGGGCAAGCGAGTGTCTGGACAGAACTAGGACAGACAGAGAGTGAGTGTTGGAACTAGGACAGACAGTGTGTGTTGGATCCGGCAGTTCCCTGTGCTTAGCGGGGAACTTCCAAGGGCCATTATCCCCTTGGCCATACATCTGCATGGTGTCTTCAGAGCAGCCAATGCTGCTCTGCACAGCACAGCATGGAGATATGTACCTCCCTAGCAATGAACAAACAGGACGACAAATGAATTGAAAGTGAAGGGAAGGGGGCCAGGTGTTCACCCTCACATGGCCCTAAGCACATAAAACAGAAAGGGGTCTACTCACCGAAACAATAGACAGGGTGTCTCGCAAATATGGGGGGGGGGGCATCATAGACCACATTGGGTGCGAGATATTGCAACCTTCCCCAGTCCAGCTGGAGGGGTTTGGGTCACGACCAAGGAGTGGGGGTGAGAGATGCAGAGTCAACATACAGACACCAGGAGTTGGGTTAGTGAGCTGCTGCAGACTCTTTTATTCAGGGGAAAGTAGGGGTATATATGTGGTCCACTCTGCTCCTTCCATGGACATGCCAGACATGCTGATGATTGGGCGAACTCTCATTGGCCTAGGTCACTGACTCAGTTGTTGCTGTGGTTAGCTTCCAGGAACAGGTTAAGCCTGTTTGGCAGGCAAGGTGGTAAACTGCCTAACACTCTACAATCCAGCATGGGTGGGAAGGAGGAGGGAGGAATGGAAGGAGGCAAGGAATCAGTTGGAGCAGGTTGGGGCACAGGGGAAAGCTGTATAAGAAAGGAATGAATAAGAGCAAGGTAAACGTGTAAAAAGCATGTCAGAATAATATTCATGTTTTAGGTTATCAAAGAAAGTAACAGACACTTGTTACTTTCTTTGATAACCTAAAACATGAATAATAGAAACTAGCTCCTTTCCCTTCAGTTGTTAATAGAGTTTGTTTCTGATCCTCCCAGTAACACTACCCTGAATGGGGTCAGAGGGCTCACAGTAGAAGCTCACGGTCTTTCCCTGGAACTGGAACTGGAACATCATTTAACTCAGCTTTCCTATTGCCAAAGTTATTCATAAAACAAATGCTCCTTGGGCTCACCCTTCAAGACGTGAATTAATTACACCCTTGCTTCTCTGTCCTTTTGCCTTTTTCTGAACTTAATGACCTGCTTCATAGAATGTTTAGAGTTGTTCTTTCTGCTGTTGCAGAAGAAATCCTTTCAGACCGATTCTACTGCTTAATACATAAGTTTAGAAACTTGACTCCACTCCCTAATGAATAGCTTTCAGTATTTCTGTTCTGGACTTTCCTATCACAGCTGTCCCTTGATGTTTCTTCCCTCATTTAATGGAATTGGTTAAGGGAAGTGTGATTTTAGGGCATATCTCACATAGACTAGAATCTGATAGTGTCCACTGGCTTGATAAAATACAGTAGTCCTGGCAGGTACAATTTGCAAAGTTTAAAAGAAGGACAAATGGGGTTTTTATTCTCCTGAGAAATCTTAATGCAGAAAATGTCTATAGTCAGATTTTCAATTCAGTTACTTTCCACATCATTAGTTAATTAGTCCCATAGACTGATTTGAAGAAAATCAAAGATACTACCATTTGTCCTCCCACACTTTATATTTGGTTTTTAAAACAATATGGGTCTAATGTATTCTTCTGGGCCTTCTAAAATAAAAATAAACAACAAAAGATTGTTTTTCTTTAACAAGGCTATGGACATGCCCTAATCAAGAGTCAGTAGCATGCAGGGGCTCCAGTCAGTTTCAAAATCAATTTAGAAGTCTGTTGACTGTTCCAGGAGATCAGGTAATCTACAAGTATTAAATTCTAGGAAGAGCATGGGCTTCTATTTAACAAGGCCAACTCTAAGTTCTCTCTCTCTTTCTCTCTCTATTTCTCTCTTAGATCCCAGCCCTTCAGAAACTACAACACCTAGTAACACTCAAATTTTGCCTAGAACTTGCTTGATTGTTTTTCTGATCTGGTTTAATAAGAGATTTGCCAATACTGTGACAATTTCCAAGGTGAGGTAACCCTTTTGAATTGCTTGTTTTCCTATCAAATGTATTTTTCCTCACACCCCATTGATGAGGGGGATTTTAAAGGGTCACAGAATGATGCAAGGAGACATACAAGAATAGAAAGCCCACAGGATTAAAGAAACCAGTCATAGCAATTTCCTTTCTTGTTTTGTAGCAGAGTACCTTAAAAAATCAACTTAGGGATGAAAGTGATTACTTTGGCTTACCGTTTGGGCATGCAGTCCCTTCTGCCAGAGAAGACCTGGGAGCAGGAACTTGAGGAATCTGGTCACATTTAATGGCCAATCAGGAAGCAGAGGTCATGACTGCCAGCTTACTTTCAGCTTTTATAATTTTATTTTATTTTATTTTATTTTTTTCTTCTTTTTTTTTTTTTTTTTTTTGGTCTTTTTGAGACAGGGTCTCCCTGTAGCCTCAGCTGTCCTGGAACTCACTCTGAAGACTAGGCTGGCCTTGAACTCACAAAGATCCGCCTGCCTCTGCCTCCCAAGTGCTAGGATTAGAGGCGTGCACCACCACGCCCGGCCCTTATTTTATTATTTTTATGTGTATGAGTGTACTGTCTGCATTCAGGTTGGCGCACCCGTGTCGTGCAATGCCGCGGAGGTCAAAAGAGGACGTCAGATTCCCCTGGAACTGGAGTTAAAGATGGTTCTTAGCCACCATGTGGGTGCTGGGAATCGAACCCGGGTCCTCTGCAAGAGTGGCCAGTGCTCTTAACTGCTGAGCCATCTCTCCAGCCCCTACTTTCAGCTTTTTATTCAGTCCCAGACCCTAAGCCATGGCGTGTTGCGTCCCATTTTCTGGATGGGTCTCCCCATTTCAACTACTTGAATATAGAAACTCCATCTTAGCCTGCTCTACATTGCCCAGAGAATAACACAGACTCCAGCAGCGCTGATGAGATTGCCTCCATCTCCCAGCCTGACTACCCTGCCCAGCTGCCCTGCCCCTCCCATGCTCTGCAAACGGAACTCCCCTCCCACCCTGGGATTGGTGGCCCCCTCCTCCCCAGGTCTCCTCTGTGTACATTGTCCTTCTGCCCTTCTTCCCCATGCTCTATCACACCAGGCAATCACTTGTCATCCTTTTAAAGGTTAAGTTCAAGCAGGAAATTACAGTTCACATCAAACACCTGTTCTCACAGCTGCTGGGGAGTTTGAGGCAGGCGGATCTCTTCAGCCATGATGTTGTGAGAAAGCAATAAGAGTTGTCTAAACAAAAAGAGGAAAAACAAAGTAAGTTAAAATACTGTTAATTCAGTAAAATCGTCCAGACCATTTCAGTAAATAACCATTGGTTTCTTTGTACTGTCACTCTGAACTTAGAATATTGCCTATTTTGGCAGACTCTGCTTCCTGGAATAGTGTTCCAGAATAGCATTTTCCTAATAGTTTCCCCAGATTTCAAGGGACCCTGGAAACAAGAAAAGAGAATAACCACAAACTTGGTCACCTATCACAATAGAAATATATTCCCTCACTTCTGGAAGCAGGAAGTCAGGAAGTCAGAAATACAGCACCAGACTCCTCCGAGGATGCCCGATACTTTCTGGAATCTGGTGACTCCTTGTGGCACAGGCTCCAAGCAGCAGGGCTCCCTGCCAGCTGCATCTTTATCTGGCATCCTCTGTATGTTTACCTTTGTGTCCTCTTCTTAAGACACCAGTCATTGAACTTTTGATCCACTATAAATTGAAGATGGTATCACATCAAGGCCCCAAGTGAATTACCTCAGTGATAATTCTATTTCCAAATACACTCACTCATGTTATACGGTTTCAAGTGTATGTGAATTTTTTATTTTTTATTGTTATTAAACTTTTTCCATAAATCATACATCATTTTTCAATCGAATTTAGAATCACTTCCCTTATGGGGAAAACTTTAATCCACTGACATGTCTTTTAAGAAATAGTCAATAAATGCTTAGTGACTACCTGGAAGATTGGTTGAATGAATAACAAAATGGATAAAAGTCTTTAATTCACTTTTTTTTTTTTTTTTTTTTTTTTTTTTGGTCTGTTTCGAGACAGGGTCTCTCTGTAGCCCCAGCTGTCCTGGAATTCACTCTGTAGACCAGGCTGGCCTTGAACTCACAAAGATCCACCTGCCTCTGCCTCCCAAGTGCTAGGATTAAAGGCGTGCACCACCATGCCCGGCCTTAATTCACTTTTTAAAAGGGGGGTTGGACTTTTGTTTTGTTTTAGAGTCAGAGTCTTACTATGTAGCTCAGATTCACCTTGAACTGACTGTGGCGTGTTGGCTGGCTTAAGACTCTTAGTAATCTCCTACCTCGGCCTCCCAAATGCTAGGATTATAGGCATGGAACATTTTACCTGGTACTAATTTTTTAAAGAAAAATAATATCTGAACAAATGTTACAATGAAGAAAATATGCGGGTGTCATAGAAGAATATGGAAGATGTTACATCATTAGTGATTAGGTAAATACAAAGCAAAACCCATGATGTCCATCTAAGAATGGTTGAAGTTAAAGAGCTACATATTAGACAGTGTTGCTGATAACACAGAACCACTGGAACAGAAGAGAAATGGAACAGCCACGTTTTGAAAGGCATTTTGGAAGCCTCTAATAGAATTAGACACATAACTTAGAACTTAGCAAATGAACTTTGGATTTCATTCACGACTCTTGTCTTACAAAGACACAAATATTAACAACAGCTTTGCTCATAATAACTCAAAACTGAACAAAACCCAATGTCCATCAAAGGATGAATGGAGGCACACTTCAGGGAACCTTCATTGAATAAGATACCACTGAGCAGTGCAGAGGTAAGGACCACTAACATAACACATGCACTGTGCATGAATCTTGGAAAACATGCTGTGAGAGAATCTAAAAACAACAGCTTAAAACTATATTATTTCACTATCACATTGTTATTAAAACGTAAAGTGATAGAGACAGAAATAAAATTGATCACCAGAGGCTGATTATGCAAGGAAGGGATTGGCTGCAAAAGCATAGGAAGGGGTTTTGGTTGGTTGCAGAATTATTCTTATTTACATACATTGTTTATATTTGTCAAAAATCTTTGAATTATACATCTACATGGGGTATTTTACTATTTGTAAGGTGTAATTCAATAAATATGAATCAAATATGAATACAAATAAGTGTATAAATGACAAAACAATGTAACTGTGAAGGATGGATAAACAGGATATGCCTTGAAGTTAGCAGCTGAATAGCCTTAGTGAGGCCACTGAGCTTGTGTTTCTTTGCATATTAAACTAGAGTGATAGTGATTCTTCTTTCCTAGAGCTGCTGGGAAGATAGAGACAATGCCCAGAAACCTGGCTAGCTCAGTATCTGATGCATACATAGTTGGTGCTCATTAGTATTAGCAAGTATGGGGCTGGAGAGATGGCTCAGTCATTAAGAGCTTGCCCTGTACTTGCAGAGGTCTGAGTTTGGTTTCCAGGACCCACGTAAGGTAGCTCACACCCACATGTAACTTCAGCCTCTGTGGGCACATGGACTCATGTTCATTTACTCTAACAAAGGCATATAAATACACAAATAATTTTTTAAAAAGAATTAGCTAGTTTTCCCAAGTAGGCAGCTCAATTTTCATATTATTCCAGTATTGATTTCAATGTGCTTTATCATTAAAGATGTTGAATATTTAAAAAAAAATCTCAGCCACACTTTAAACTCAACCCTTACAAACTGCTCCTGATAATTCTTTCATAGATTAACTGCTTCCTCACATGGATAGCAAATGCTTAAATCAGATTATATACTAACATTCCATGAATCTGTGATGTTTTTGTCAATATATTTGTGATCAAAATACACTGAATGAAGTTCTCAACTAATAAAAACTATTTAAATATAAAAAAAGAATTAGCTATTTCTTTGATACAAATATAGTATATTGAGTAGCTTTAAAGCCATGGAGGAAAGACATGCGCAGTAAAAAGATATCTCATAAATGGTCAAAATACACAAGCTGAAGGACCTGCATGCCCAGCCATAAATGGGCCATCTAGCGCACCCCTGTCAAGACTCAGGGAACCTTGAGGAAAGAACCTTGAGGGGGCAGAAAGACTGTAAGAGCGGGGGGGGGGGGCAGGAGGGGCATGGAACACCAACTGCCAGGTGTGACACACACTGTTGCATTCTTGAAGGCAGAGCAGCTGTGATTGCTTGCACAGGGTCTCACAAGATCCAGCCTGTCAATACACTGGCATGGAGCAGGGAGGGGCTAAGGAGGCCCATGCTTCCCTGAGGGTCTATAGGCAGTTGGTGGTTGATTTTCAGTTGAGGAGGCTGAGACATTTGCTTCAGTTGTGCACCACTGATAAAGTACACATGTTTCTATGAGCAAATTCTCACCCGTGGTCATTTTACAGCACAGGTAGAATTCACTGAGTCACCCAAAATTGTATAAAGGCATGAAGGTGGCTAGTTAGGAAGAGGAGAGTATTAGCAGGAGGAAGAAGGTGACAAGCGAGGGTAATTGAGGGACGTAAGGATCAAGGTGCATTATTTACATGTATGAAATGTCATAATGGAATGCATTACTGTGTATTATTATTATTATTATTTTTTTTTTTTTGAGACAGGGTCTCCCTGTAGCTCTGGCTGTCCTGGAACTCACTCTGTAGACCAGGCTGGCCTCGAACCCACAGAGATCCGCGTGCCTCTGCCTCCCAAATGCTAGGATTAAAAGCGTGTGCCACCACGCCCGGCATTTATTTATTTCTGTATGTGTATGAATGCACTGTCTGCATGCAAGTTTGTGTACCCGTGTTGTGCAATGCCGTGGAGGTCAGAAGAGGGTGTCGGATTCCCCTGGAACTGGAGCTCTCCTGGAATTGGAGTTTCAGACGGTTCTCGGCCGCCATGTGGGTGCTGGGGATCGAACCGAGTCCTCTGTAAGAGCGGTTGGCGCTCTTAACTGCTAGGCCATCTCTCCAGCCCCATTACTGTGTATTATTAACACATATTAATTATACATGTTTTATTTCACTTTTAAGAGTGTATGTGGTTATGTACATGGGTGTGGGGTCCTCACTGAGGCCAGAGGCATTGGAGGCCCCTGGAGCTGGAATTATAGGAGGTTGTGAGTCACCCAGTATGGGTGGGGGGAACTGAACTGGGATCTTCTGCAAGAGCAATAAGTGTTCCTGACCACCCAGTCATCTTTCTAGCCCCTTGCCCCCAAACATGCTACAGAGAATTTACATGGAAGAGCTCTGCCCCTGAACTGTGCTAGTGTAAGGTCCCAGCATCAGAGCTGTTCTCATGCCTCGCCTTCTCATTTCACATAAAGCAAGCCCCTGCACAGCAGCTCAGTAGCGCTTCCAAATTGATCTTCCACGGGCTCTGTGACTGAAGCGCCACTCCCTCAGAGGCTGTTTCTTGACCTTGTACCCATCTTGACTGGCCATCTCATCTCTTCCAGCTGAAGCCCCTGCTGTTATTCAATTAAGCTTGGATTCCAGACCAGAGGCTCCCGGACAGACAGTCCCCAGCCCAGATCTCCTGTGGGCACAATACACAGCTCACACAGGCAGGGCAGAGCAACTAACAGTTGGATCCAGAGCTTTCTGGTTCAGCCTGCACCGCAGGCAAAATGCAATATTCCTTTGGGTTTGCACAGGGCCTGGGTGGAGTGAGTCATTTCATCCCATAAGGTAAATAGCCTCACATTTTAAATGGAACTCATGAAATACATTCATAAAAGCAATTAAGATATTTTAGTAATAACACAAAGCATTTATGCAACTCATAAAAAATACCATTTTACTGATCATCAGCCTTTAAACACAGCTTCAAAATAGCACATTTATCCTTGGTCTGTTGATGAAAGAAATATGACAAGGGGAAACAAAATTTCTTCTTATGTGTAAATAGTTTTTGAGCACTGTATTTTTAACACAAAACCCATGAGCCTAACTCAGTAACTAATGTTATTGCTTCTAGAACCATTAAAGATGTGGGGAGAAAATAAATTGGATGATGTGTATTATGTTTCATTTGCTTGTGTAGAAAGACACCTGACGGTAAGAGCTGTTTTCTACAAACATGCAAATTACTTATTCCTTACCACATACATGCCACCATCCCTATATATCCAGTGTCCCTTGTCACATATATAGATGGAAACCTTTCCTCTCTGTGTTTACACACACTTTGGAAATGCTTCTAAGATACCATCTTATGGTTACTTGGTGGCCTCATTTCTCCTATGAGTCTTGTGACACAAAGAGCCTTGTGGGGCAGTAGAGTGGGCAGATTGAGGTCTGAAGACCTGATCAGCCTTCCTTTAGCCTAGCTCTTCCTATATACTGATCCTTGGGCAAGCTGATCAGCCTCTCTTCAGGCCTAGCTCTTCCTATATACTGATCCTTGGGTAAGCTGATCAGCTTTCCTTCAGGCCTAGCTTCTTTTTTCTCCACATTCATCAAAAGAACTAACTGAGAAATGTAAATGCTCAATAAATGATTATAACAGATGATGTCATTGAAACACTTCTTTGCTAACACATGTAGTCTTAGGATTCTGATTTCCTCTTTGGGAAGCTGACAGATCCTTCTAGTATGGTAACTGTATGAACCCTATTAATATACATTTCTGAGTTATCCCTGGGTTTTTGGTTTATTTCTTTGTACATATGGGTGTGTGTGTGTGTGTGTGTGTGTGTGTGTGTGTGTGTGTTGTGTGTCTAGACAGAAGAGGTCGACGCTGTGGGTCAGCCTCAATTGCTCTCCACTTTATTTTTTGATCTCATCATTTTGGCCAGTGAGTTTCAGGAACAGTCCTGTCTTTGCCTCCCCAGTATTGGAACTAGGTGCTAGTTTCTAACGCGAGTTCTGAAATTCTGAACTCAGGACCTCCTGCTTCTGCAGCAAGCATTTCACTGAGTGTCTGGCCAGCCCTTTATCCCAGGTTTGAGTGTTGACTTTACTGCTTTGTACATTTACCTTTCTTTCCAGCTGTTTGTAAAGGCACGTGTTACTTCAAGTCTATGTAGTACATTGGATATAAGTAAAGTAATATCCTGATTTTAAAAACGTCTGCTATGAATAACATCTCTGTATATCAAAGCTACGATTTATTGTCTCCACAGTGGACTATGGATCAAGAACTCCAAAACTCCTCAAGAGCCATGCCAGAGTTCACAGTTGTAAACCCAGTTCCTCTTGGTGGCTAGAACATAGTCAATTCACGATGGTTGCTTAGAGAGTAAACATATGAAGTCATACTCAGTTTGTATTTTTAGTTCCTTTTTGTTTTCTTCAACATGTAAGAAATACTGACTGATCAGTAGAAGCATGCATTTCTCCTTGTGAAGTTGTGTTTCTGCTTGTCTGTCAGGAATTCACTTGACTTTTTTTTTTTATTTAATTTTATTTATTTATTTATGTGTGTGAATGTATTGTCTGCATGGAGGTTTGTGCACCCGTGTCGTGCAATGCCGCGGAGGTCAGAAGAGGGCGTCGGATTCCCCTGGAACTGGAGTTCTCCTGGAATTGGAGTTACAGATGGTTCTCAGCCGCCATGTGGGTGCTGGGGATCGAACCCGGGTCTTCTGCAAGAGCAGTCGGCACTCTTAACCGCTAGGCTATCTTTCCAGCCCCATTTAAAAAAAAAGAGAATAAAAACCTTGTGAATGTTCTTCTCTTGAATGCTAACTCAGGATTAAGTAGATGATATTTCGCAGTGACTGGTGCCAAATGAAGCCTGAATTACAACTTGTTCCCTAACCAATCAATAATCAATATTTCAGTTTTTAACTAGCTTTGTGGATAGAAATGTTCGTACTTTTATTTTCAAGATAAAAATAAAAATTGTCCTTTCAATCAATCTCAAACAACTAATGGACAAGAGCAGACAGGGGTCACACCAAAGGAATTTAGGTATTCAGCCTTCATTTCATAAACAAGCTCAAAATGCGACTAATCCTTTTAATAGAATCTAAATAGCTATCATTTATCTCAAGGAGGGATAGATAACAAATTCCTGGTGTAAGCAGTAACCAGATTTATCTATGCATTAATGTCCTAATTTATAAAAACCAATTTGTGTGGAAAGGGGGAAAGCACAATGCATTTCTTAATCTGTTCCCACGAGCTCATTTACCTTACTAGGGTTTGTTATTATTTGTAAAATTAACGAGCTTCCCCTTGTGCTACACTTCTTCTGGTTTTCTAGAAGGGCAATGGTGGCTCTCTAGATCCTGAAAGACACATTGAGCTGAGGCTGACTGAATCAGTGAGTAATGGTTCAGTGCCGGGAAGCACAGCAATTTCTCCTCAGAGCTCTGTCAGATAACTGAACTGTAGAGCTGTGGAACCACAGCCCCAGCTATTCTCAGCAGAGACTGACAAGCTATGCTCAATTATGTCACATATTAGGACCTGGACAAATGCTCACTGGGGACCAAGTTTGACTCACATCCCCCAAGAGAAACAGTTTTCAAGAAAGAAATTTTAAGTATTCTAATGTCTTAGGATTAAATATTATAGTGTCTTCTTTCTTTATCATGGAAGATAGTCTCTGATTCTAACACAAGTATAGTCAAGGTCCATCCAAGTTTGTGCCTGACTTTAACAAAATTTCTGTGTAGATGCTAGTAGGCAAATGTTACTACATGATACAATGTTTTCATCTGTTATTACTGTGATTATTAAATACCAATACAGAAAATCTTGGTGTAAAAGAATACGTAAGGTATCTTTTTGAAAGCTGTCGCAAAGTATCTTTGCATCTTAAGGGTTGTTAAGCCAATTTAAAAGGACAATTACACCAGCAACTAGCAGAAACTGCCAGGCAAATTGACTAAAACAAGAGTTTACATGGAATAACTACAAGGTATGACATTACTCAAAGTGTCCCATGAACAACTAATTAAGAAACAGCCAGTCCCAGGCTGGACATGTGGCTCAGTTGTTAGGGTTTTTGCCCTAATGCAAAAAGACGTGGGCTCCATGCCCAACATCACATACGCCGGGCATCATGGCTTATGCCTGTAATTCCAGCACTGGAGAGCTAGAGACAGAGCAGTTCAAGGTTATTGTCAGCCACTATTGAGTTTAAGGCCAGCCTGGGATACATGATACTTGGACTAAAAGGATGGAGGGAGGGAGGGAGGAAGGGAGGGAGGGAGGGAGGGAGGGAGGGAGGAAGGAAGGAAGGAAGGAAGGAAGGAAGGAAGGAAGGAAGGAAGGAAGGAAGGAAGGACCCACTTACCTACTTATCTGACTTGTCTGTCCCAACTTGGTTGTTGTTTGGTAATTCCTTCCTTAGTGTGGTTTAACTCCTCTTCGATTTCTACACATTTAGTGACCCTCAAATTCCACGCCAAGATTTTCTTTCATCTCATGCCAACTACAGTTGAAAGATGCTCAAAAGCCACATCATGAGCTCACACTTCCCTTGTCCCTTGGGGACCTCCACAACTACCAGCCTGTATCAGCTCTCATGCAGGTTTCTTGGGGGGAGTGGTCTGTCTCAGTTTCTAACCAGTCATGTTCAGTACTTTACCCCAATATCCAATAGTCACCAATGTGTATTGATAGTATGTTCCATCATTTAGATCTTTCCCTCGGTGCTATCTTTAAAAAATCATTCTCCTTCAAAGCCCATGTGTAGACCACGTGTGCTACCTCTTTGAGCTCCCTACCCTCATCTCTCCATCAAGCAGCTGTTTGTCCAAAATCATCCCATGGAAAGGTTTCATGACCTCCCCTCTATGTAAGAACATTATTCCCGTGTCATCGTACACCACCCAGTAAAACCACTGTTCCCCTTGAACATTCACCAGGGAGTGGAGTCCTGTCCACACTATCCTCTGGCCTGCCAGCCCTTCTCCACTCCTCCCCCTCTTCCCCATGCTCTTTCCCTACTGCGATGCACTCTATGTCCCACACTCATGAGTTCTGAGTTCCCCAAACACACTGTATTTTGTGCTTCTGCCTCCTCTTCACCACCCATGTTTTTTTACTTAGAATGACTTTATTTTTCTCAGAATTTCTAATTAAGCTTAAAGACCAAAGGTGGTTGTCACCTCCACACCCACTCCTGGGCTTTAGAGCTACTGATACTGCTCTATTTCTCTGATAGACATCCTCCAATGACTAAAGCTTCATTCTAAATTGACAGCATGAACATGGCCAACAGCCAAGTGTGAAAGGACAAGGTGAATTTCTCTATTCATTATTTCTTTTAATCCCAAGCTCCTCACACAATGGCTCCATACATTAAAACTCAGGGCTCATTTGGCCAAGTAGGAGGCAGAGATAGGAGATCCCTGAAAGGCTGCAGGCCAGCCAGCCTAGTAAACACAGAAGAGAAGTGCTCCAGGCCCTGCTTTGAGCAAAGTGGAAGGCGAGGGCCAACCCTCAAGGTTGTCTCTGAGTTCCACACACATACCATGGCATGATCACATACATGAAAGTTCATACACAGAGATATCACACAAGCATATATTACAGACAAACACACATACAAGTATTTTTAAATAATAAGGCACTTAATCTTTCACTTTCATCTACTGTTACTAGGCTAATTCAGTGAGGCGGTGTGAATAAATGACCTACCCAAACATTTGGGGTAGACTGACCAACCTGTACAGCCTGGGGTAGGGTGAGAAACCTGGACATCCCACAGTCAAATGACCAACCTGGACAGCCTGGGGTAGACTGACCAACATGGACAGCCTGGAGTAGACTGACCAACCTGGACAGCCTGGGGTAGAATGACCAACCTGGACAGCCTGGAGAAGAATGACCAACCTGGACAGCCTGGGATAGACTGACCAACATGGGTAGCCTGGGGTAGACTGACCAACATGGACAGCCTGGGGTAGACCGACAGCCTGGGGTAGGCGGGTTTCAGAACCAGAAGACAGTGTTTTCTCTCTCATGCGGCTTTGCCCTGCTCTCAGAAAACAGGGACATTTGCGGAATGCACTCCAAGCAGTTAAAGATGCTCCATTCACCTCTCTAATCACACATTCAGAGGCAAGTGTGCAAAGAATGGCTTTCGACCTTAACATCATAAATAAATGCCTTATCCTAAACCTATGACTTCTTGAAGGAACACTAGGTCTCCCCAGGGACTCCAGTACCAGCATTTAGAGTGGATCCCTCCACACTCTACCAGCATAACTCAGGGAACCTGCAGAGAATGGCACTTTCTCCTGGCCTCTTCCCCCTCTGTATTCCACGCCCAGCCCCTTTCCAAGGTGCCGTGGTAAAAGCTGACTGATAACATTGTGTTCTTGCCCAAGAGCTGGTCTATTGTGATCTGCAACTGGCTTGTCTTCAAGACCAAGGGAAATCCCACGAGTATCTATTGCTACATCACGCGAATACCAACAGCCAAGAATTCTGTGGCAGAGGAGTGGAGGAGAGGGAGGAGGATCTCATGGGGCATTTTTTTTTTCATTCACAAGCCACTCAGCCAAAGTCTTTCTGGCTGTGTTTCACACATAGGTTTGTTCTTTCTGTAAAAGATACAGTATAAGGCTTGCTAGTTAGACAAGAACCCAAGCTGTTGGACTGTATAGAAAAGGGGATGATATTCTGTTAGCATTTGTGATTTCCTTTTTTAAAAATGTGACCAGACATTCATGTACACATGCAGACTTTCCTTTTAATCAGCAACCTGCAAATTGAATATTCGTTTGCCTGGACATAGGGCAGGTGCTGTTCACAGAGATACGTTTCCACAGTATAGTATAGGGAGAGTCCTAGAGAAAGGAAATCTTTGTTGAACATGAAGTCCTGGAGGCAAAAGTGTTACAAAAACAAATACAGTTAGGGACTAAGACACCCAAGGAATGAATCTTATTTTAAATTTCCTGTCACAAACACAACCAAATTTCTGGTGAGAACTTTGCAAACAACAGTGCATATGCCACTGTAAAATATATCAGGCAGATATTTGTTTTGTAAATATTTCTGTGTGCTGCATCCATGTAATTTCTGAATAAAATCTTCAGACAGACTGTAAGTTGGGTCCAGTTTCCATGCTGTCTTATATTTTAAGGTTCAACTTCAATATTGTTAGGACTCCTTGCAGATGAATGTTTTGTATATCTTTCTAGAATCTTTTGGTTAAAACAATCAGTGCCATACATTACAGCTAATGTGCTTAAGCTGAAATAAAATAATAAAATATATTTGTTGGCATTGGTTTTTTTTTTTTTTTTCCTATGCTACAGATTGTATTTTCATCCTGTCTGCTGTTGGCTAGGCATTGTCTTATTTAATGACCTGAGAATCACTGGCTTTAGACTTGGTCAGTTGTCATAATTGATGACAATGCTGACTCTGCCACCTTCAGCTTATTCCCACTTCTGAGTCACTGAGAGTTGTGATGAGATGAAACAGCTTCGATTTTTGTCCCTAAGGTGACTTTCTTTTTTTCTTCTGCGTTCAAACCACACTGCAAATTTGGTCAACTATGCCCACTATCACATCTTCAGGCTGTCATTCCACCATCTAAACATTTCCATCTTATTTAAATAAAAGAGTAGACTGCAGCCCAAAGCTGAGAGGCTGAGGAGAGAGAGAGAGAGGGAGAGAGAGAGAGAGAGAGAGAGAGAGAGAGAGAGAGAGAGAGAGAGAAATTTCAATTGCTCTACAGCATGCAATCAAAGAACACAGAAGCAGGACTTCTGTCTGGCGGGAGAATTGAACTGTGACTGTGTCCTCATTTTCAACACAAACTGCATCATAACTTACTGTTATTCACTGTAAAGAGGCAAAGAAAAAAGTAAAATTAAACAAATACAGTGAGAGGACGTCCTTTAGACACCTATGCCCAGAGTGCCCAATCCTGTCCTCTCTTTTCCCTCTGCCCTCCCATTCAGGAGCACCATGGATAGGGTCAGACTTGCTCTGGGATCCTTGGACAAAACTTGTCATCATTACGACCTTCACAAAAAGTTTATTAGGCCAGATGAAAATACCTTCTCGGGGCTGGAGAGATGGCCTAGCGGTTAAGAGCGCCGACCGCTCTTACAGAGGACCCGGGTTCGATCCCCAGCACCCACATGACGGCCGAGAACCGTCTGAAACTCCAATTCCAGGAGAACTCCAGTTCCAGGGGAATCCGAGAGACCCTCTTCTGACCTCCGCGGCATTGCACGACACGGGTGCACAAACTTGCATGCAGACAGTACACTCATACACATACGGAAATAAATAAAATTAATTAAAAAAAAAAGAAAAGAAAATACCTTCTCAAGGAAACTTTCTAAGACTATGCAATCATACAGAACTCATTTTGTATTATTCGCTTTTAGTCTCTAAATCTTAATCCAGAAAACAATTTATGCTCTTTCTTCTAGAAAGGAGAGAAGATCAAGAGTTGAAGGTCAAAGAAGCAGAAGAGGAAGAGCAGAAAGGCTTTGAGATCACTCATGTAGCCCAAGAAAGATCATTACTGAAATGTGGCCATAGCAAATGTTGGGGTTGGTAAACTCATGAGAAGACAGGAGACAGTGCCCCCTAGTATTGTCCCCCACACCTACCCTAGAAATCTCCAGAGAATAATTCCCCATATCTTCTCCTGTACCCCAAAGATTGGGTAAGTATAGATATCTGATTTAAACAGAGGGAGCTTGAGTTGAAGAGAAGGGTATTATCAAATACACAAGTCAAAGCCAAATACCTTACAGAGCTTCCTGCCTCCCCAGCAGTGCCATACATCAGAATGGCACAGCAGCTCCAGGAAGGTAGTGCCACTCATGGGGGCTGATAGAAGAAGGGAGATTTAGGCATTGAAATCCAAAAGAACTGAGAAAACTCCGAATGGACTGAAACACATTTTCACATCAGGATGAATGTGGACTGGTACACACTAAAGAGATTTGTGGTGTTAAGGACAGAGTTTAACAGGATAAGAAGGAAACATCCTCATCTATTAGCACACACAGTAACTCCGTCTGGCAAACCTCACATCTTCGATGAGTGGTGCAAGTGTAACTAAACAATCTTTGAAATGTCATGAATACCCAAGGAGAGATAAATACAACTTTAATGCATTTTGTCTAAATCAAAGACAGCTAAGATAAAGGAGGCAGCAGAATATCTGTAGATGCAAATGCAACCAATAATTTCCTTGAAAATAGTTTAAGATCACCATTAATATTTCATATCAAATGAAAGTATTATATTACTATTTAAATTTATCTGCTCTTAACAACACAATCACTAGGAAGAGGAAATGAGATTGTTGACCTACTGGATGAGGACATGTATTTTAAATTCCTGTACACTCTGTCATTCTCATACTTCATAAGAGAATATTTGTTCAGGAGCTAGGTCAAGGATTAAGAAGAGAAGGCTAATCACTTACTCACTTTTGTATATATGTATATATATATTTATCTAATGATCATCACCTTCATCACTATTTTGTTGTTCATGAGTCAGTATAATAGATTGCTTATTAATAAGTCTCAGATGTCAAATTCCAGTTCATTCATTTATTAACAATACAAGTCTTCAAAAAGGAACTTCAACAAGTTCCTTAGTCTCTCAGTTTATCCTTCTGTAAGAGAGAAATATTCATGAAATCTGCTACTCCATGATTGAGACTTAGTTACATGAGGTATAATCTGATAGGGTGCTTGGAACAGAGGTCAAAACAGCAGATGTTATTGAGGTATTGACAGTTGCACACATGTCTACTAGTAGCAGGTTTCATGCCATCGAAAGTTCAAATGGTATTTTAGCAATATATATATATATATATATATATATATATATATATA
>VZQC01014540.1:1187335-1233400 GCA_009823505.1 Rhizomys pruinosus
TTTTTTTTGGTCTGTAGCCCCAGCTGTCCTGAAACTCACTCTGTAGACCAGGCTGGCCTTGAACTCACAAAGATCTGCCTGCCTCTGCCTCCCAAGTGCTAGGATTAAAGGCATGCGCCACCATGCCCAGCATGTCTGGTGGTCCTTTAAATGTTCAATGCGTGTGCTGCCTTCCACTAGATGTTCTTCTCCCTGGGCTAGGGCTCACAGCTCCACGGTGCTGAAAGCCTCGTAATTGTCCCAGGCCAGCTGGTGAAACAGTCCTAGCTTGAGCCCCAGCTGGGAGGATGAGGGAGCAGTGGGAAGCAATCCAGAGAGAAAAAGGAAAGGGACTCATAGAGACCGGGAGTAATTCACAGGGTATTTTATACAGATCCTTGCAAAGGGGCTGGGACAAACAGAACTGGAGGTTGGGAGAAGCGGTTGCGACAAGCAGGGCTTCAGGCCATTTTCTCTGGATCAATGCTTTGCCCTAAGGCATCAAAGACAGGTTTCACAGGATATCAGCAGGGGGCCAGGCTTGGAGGCTGCTTGCTGACTCTTTTAAGTGCTTCTGCCAAAAGAATGCCTACAGACCATCATGAGTTTGAGGTCAGTCTGAGCTACATAATGGGACCCTGTCTCAGTACATCAACAACAATAACAAATCTGTGTATAGGCATTTATTTTAATCTCTATAAGAGACCCAAGAAATAGGTGATGCTGATCACCTTTGTTAAGAAACAGTACTAGGGCCCAGTGTGGTGAGACATGCCTTTAATCACAGCATTGGGGAGGCAGAGGCAAGTGGATCTTTCTGAGTTCAAGGCAAGTCTGTCCTACAGAGTGAGTTCCAGGCCAGCTGGGGCTACAAGGAGACCCTGTCTCAAAAAGACCAAAACAAACAAACAAACAAACAAACCAAAAAAAAAAAAAAAAACAGTACTGTTGTGTCTGCAGAGCTCCTGAATACAACTCCCAAACCCTTGTCATCTGCATTCTCATCTGGTTTTGATATGGACTACTGTCGGAAAGCCCATCTAATACCATAGTATCTAGAGAGACCTACTGGCAAGTGTTCTGAGTCATTGACAGTGCCAAGCCAGGCCCAGATGCCCAAGAAGAGGAGGTGGGTGCCCTGGTCCCTGGTGGGCAATCAGCCTACAGGGCTGATGTATGCAAACCACCCAAGGAGGCCACCACATGCATCTTGAGGAATTGCAACAGTACAGGAAGCAATCCCACTTTCTGACTGAAATGCTGAATAAAGTGAATCCTTCATAGTCTTAGCATGGGAAGATTGTCTCAATCAGTCTTGAACGTGGGTAAAAATGTTGGATAAAAATATGCAATGATCTTTTTTCACCTAATAATAGGGAATTGTGGGCTCCATGGGTCCATTTACATCAATAATAAAAGAGAATCTTTGAAAGAAGTGCTTTCCAGATATTTTAAGATGTAAAGTCCTGAAGGGACTTTGGGCTACTGGAATATATGTAATTCTGAGCACCATAATTTCTTAATTTATTTTTCATGGTTTTGAACAGTAAAGTTGAATTGCAAATGAAAAGGAGAACTGTATAAGAAGTCCAAGTCTTGCTGGGCATGGTGACACGCCTTTAATCCCAGCACTTGGAAGGCAGAGGCAGGTGGATCTCTGTGAGTTCAAGGCCAGCCTGGCTACAGAGTGAGCTCCAGGCCAGCTGGGGGCTATAGGGAGATCCTCTCTCAAAAAGACAAAATAAATAAATAAATAAATAAATAAATAAATAAATAAATAAGGTCCAAATCTTAACTCTCTTACCACTCACTTGTGTTTTTTCAAACTTACTCCTTTCCTAGTCTCTGACTTACTTCAGGAAGACATAAAATAATGTTTCCTTGAGTCTCCTGTGTTTCAAAGATTCCAAGTAATAGCCATGAAGCTAAGCATTTGCAACAGGGTACCTGTTACATTTGACAAAACACAATATCAAATTTTAAGAAGACCAAATAAGCAACAATAACTAATATCATTTGAACAATGTCCTAAGAAGTGTCCAAGGTTAAAGATCTGTCATCTCAAAGAAATATGGAGGCCAATATGTGTGGAGATTATTCTAGAAGGTAATGGAAATAATCCTCACAATTAGATAATAGAGCCTTTCCATATTAACATAAATGATATTTTTAAATGGAAACATTAAGCCATTGTAAGCATAAGCTCCAATATTAATGGAGCACATAAACAGGAAAAATGGTTTTATGCTGTTTAATCTCAAAAATGGTTTAATGACCCTTATCTGATTATTAAAACAGCACAAGCAACTGTATTAGATAAATAGGACATTAAAACTAGTGTTAACTGGTAAGCAGCTTGAAAATATCTAAATTAATGCATTTTTAAATCAAATTTAATAGTCACTAAAGGAATATTAAAGAGATGTCCTGGGTATGGCTGTGACATTGGTAAACTTGAACATGCATAAGGAACACAGGAAAACAGCAAGGAAAACAAATTGGAGTAAAACTGCAGGACAACTTGATTGGTTAGGGTGGGAATTCTGTAGCTGAAGATATTAAATAATAGAGTAAGCATTCGATATATAACCCAAGTGCTTATTATAAGTTTGATCCAGTGCTTTTCTCTGGACTTTGGTTAATTTTAAACCTTTCACCGGAGGAGAGGAAGCATAAGAGAGCTTCCACAGCAAACATCATGAATTCTGCCGTTCCCCTCCCACCGTTCACCTAGACAGAAAGAATCCTGATCAGTAACAGATGGACATCTCAGTGCTTTAGTTTTGAGACTTGATGGGTGGTGGTAGGGAGACACTGGCATTGCTCCTGCAAGTGTTCACTCAACAGCTCCCCACCATTTTTATAATCTTCATAGAGCAGAGGAACTTCTCATCCTGGAGTCAGCTTTCCGCGTGAGCACGCTGTCTCCCAGCCTAAAGCCTGGACTCACTTCTCGGGTGGGTTTGTGATCTTTGAGAACAGCACTGGCTGAATCAACAAGCTCATCAATGCTATTTGCTGCATTCCTCCTCATGAAGTTTCTCGGGTCCCTAGTTTTTAACCTTACCCATCCCCAAGTTAAACTCATAAGTTAAAGGTTATCATCTAGTAACCTACTTAATTAGGCCAAAGTTCACCAGAGGGTTGTCTTAATGCAATGTTGAATCGTAATTATGCAAACGAGTGGGCTGGAGAGATGGCTCCACAGTTAAGAGCACCTGCTACTCTTGCAGAGGATCTGGGTTTGGTTCCCAGCACCCACATTGTGGCTAACAACTGTCACCATAACTCCAGTTCCAGGGGATCCAACACCATCTTCTGACCTCTGTGGGCATTTCATGATACAGGTACCCTTACATACTTGTAGGCAATACACTTGTACACATAAACATATAAATAATAATAAATATTTAAATATGCAAACTAGATATATTATAGTTGGACCTACTAAAGAATACTATAGCAGAGATTATCTCCCAAGAACCAGAACCCAAAGATACTTTTCTCTACTGCAACTGTAAAATTGTGATCACTAGACAAGTTCAGAGACATCCACAATACTGCAGAGCCAGAAAGGGCATCTTACTCTTATCTTTACGAGAGTCTATGCCAAACAAACCAGCCTCTATGTTGTTGATTTTGCATTCTTGGTCCAGCTCTGAAGGTGGGCTCCAGAGGAAATATTTGTAATTGCAAAGGGATCAACAATCAGAAAGGGTCAAGCTCTTCTTTCCCTGTCGTTTGAAGGCACAGTGCTTAGGTATATTCCCTTATTACCTATCAAACTCATGATGGTATTTTTCTCTCCCCATTTATTGCTGTCTAACCTTTCAACCTGTGATTCTGAGGCACAGATTGAAAGGTGCCTCTGTTAAGCAGCCCTTGTTTTCTTTTCTTTCCTTTTTCTTTTCTTCTCTTCTTTTCTCTTCTCTTCTCTTCTCTCTTCTTTTCTTTTCATTTCTCCATGGCTGCCTTTCAGAATCCATTGTCCAAGCAAGACATCAAAACAAAGACTAGAAGACAAGACAAAATGGAGTGAGATGGTCTCAGAGGTGGCTAAACCTAGGTCTGATGTCCCTTCTCAAAGTGGGGAGACAGTTTGGGGCCTTTCCTCAAGACTCCAGCTGGCATATTATGCCAGCCCCATGCAACACAAGAACTTGCATTCATGAAATCCAACTCCACTTAATGCTATGGCTCTTTCTTTTCCTAAGGAACATCTTAATATCTAAGCACCTATATGGATATCTGGCAGATAACTGAATATTTGTCCTGTATAGGAACAATCCTGAGAAAATTAAGTGATACTGAAGGGGTGAAAGATCACATGGAGAAGCCATGGGTGGCTAGTCAATAAATTCAAACTTCTGCCTGTTCCTATACTGACACCATGAATTATTACATACAAACTTAATAATTTGTGGCTTCTAGCTGTGAACCTTATAAACTCAGTCCCAGTAACTATAATTCCATAATGCAAATTTCTATGGTTTCTTCATTCTTTTCTGAACTCCTTTTGGAACACAGTTGGTTACAGACGTAGTTTCATTTTTCATAACAGGTCTATCCACTTTAGCAGCATCAGCAAGAACAAAGCATGAGGTGGTTAGAAAATGATGAAAGGGTGGAACACCCCAAAGGGTTGAAATGGTTACTCTGTTATACAGGTGGGTCAAAGGAGCATTTCCTTTCTAAACTGACAATCCTTGTTGTGTGCTTCACTTGTATGCATAATGCAGAGCAGCATTCAATGCACCAAATAAAATTGGTTGGGAAAATTAAAATGACAAATTGACCTTCAGATTAATAGCTACCTATTGGTAAAGTACAAATCATGTTTAACAGCCACATTACTTTAGCTAAGAGAAGCTTGCTAACTGATCTTTAATTAAGTACATTTAATGACCTTAAGGGGATTAGTAGTCTTGTCTGATGATCAATAAGCATGCCAAAATGGCTGCCTCACAGAGTGGGATAGAAGAACCAAATGAATTTGAAAGACTAATCCCCTCTAGTCTTCCTTCCTTTTTAATCCTTTGAGTCTTTCCAACACTTAGGGAATGAATAATCTCAGGAAAGAAGAACACACTGGTAACTGGTTTGCTCTGAACAAAGGTGTTTATTTCAGCATACATGATTTTAAATGCCCAAAATCCCAGTGAGAAACAGTAGATCTTTTCCTGCCAATCAGTTACAATGCTGATATAACATTCTCTGATGTGCATTTGGTAAGTTAATGGTTAATTGGCTCTTAGTACCTGGGTCACTGTGAGACTCATTTTATTCACATGTTAAATTACAGAGGAGGTTGGGGCTGGAGAGATGGCTCAACGGTTAAGAGTGCCCACCAACTACTCTTGCAGAGGACCCGGGTTTGGTTCCCAGAACCCACATGGTGGTTAAGAACCATCTTTAACTCCAGTTCCGGGGGAATCCAACACCCTCTTCTGACCTCCTCAGAATTGCATGACATGGGTGCACTCATACACATAAAACATAATTAAATTTAAATTATTTTTTTAATTACAGAAGAGATATCACATGTCCTTTGCAATGTTTACATTTTCTATTTTACATAGGTAATGGTTAACAATCTTTTCTGTGCATCATGTGTCTTTTAGGAGTCAGTTGTGTAATCAAGAGTAAACTGAGTTATTTCCCCCTGCATTTGCTTCTGCACTCTGAATCAAAGCAAGCACAGAAAGCATTTGAAATGCATCAATAAAAACAAAAAGAACAAATACTACAATCCAGTGGGGTGTTTGGTCCGATGGAGATGGGAGATAGGGTTGAGGTGGAATTGGAGCAAACAGCTTTGGAGCTCTACATATTTCATTCAGTGCATTCAGTGCTTCCCGAAATGCCTGACCTTAAGTGCATTTGTCTTTCTTTCTGAGATTGGCATCCTTGTAGAATGGGGACTGCCATACACTTATCACCATGGTACCAGTATGTCCAGAATCTGTGTCACCTTACATCTCACACCACGTGCAGCCCTATAGCTGGTACTTTCCCTATTCTATCTTCTATTCTAGGAGGTTTATATCTGATCCAGAAACAGCCTGATAGATAGATAGATAGATAGATACTAACGAAGCCATGCTTGATGCAGCTAGCACTCATTCCACACTGGCTTTTGTTTGGTTTGATTTTATGTTGTTTAATATCAGGTCTCAGTCTTAGCCCAGGAAAGCCTGGAAATCACTATGTCGTAGTCCAGGCTGGCCTCAGATGCTTAGCAATCTCCCGGCTTCAGCCTCCAAGTGCCGTGACAGGAGGTGTGAGTCACCACACCTATCCACAAGGTTGTCTTTAAATTTTTTAATTTTTTTTTGCAGAGGCATTCTTATCATTATCCAAGATTTTGTAACGTGAAAGCTGTAAAGATAAGGAAAAGCATTTAACTAGCTTGGGATAAGAACAAAAGTGTTAGAAATATTAAACCATATAATAAGAGATGTATCTACCCAGGCTGTATCATGGAGGCCAGTATAGGGAGATTAAGACAGGACGTGTTTCTTACTGGACCTCATTTGGGTGACCATGGGAAAGAAAAACCCCAGTGTGGAGCACAAGGGCAGGATTGATGGTTATTTGGGCTTGCCAAGGAGGAACCTTCACATACTTCTTTAAGGAAAACATGACATCTTTTAGTCTAAAAAAAGAAAGAAAGAAAGGAAAAGAAAACCCTCCAATTCAGGTGATGTATGTATGTATGTATATATTTATGTATGTGTATATATGTATAGATATATATGTATGTATATTAAAAAGAACAAAAGGAGAAAAATAAGAGATGTATTTTGGAATAATTTCAGAAGCTGCTTACCTATACTCTTTGCTGTGACAAAAATATGGAATGAAAATAACTTAGAGAAGAAAAGACTGATTTGGGCTGGTGGTTTGAATATAAAGTCCCTCATGGTAGAGAGGGTGTGGCTTTAGGAATGCGAGGCTGCTGGTCACGTGGTATCGGCAGTCAGCAAGCAGAGAGATGAATGCCTGAGCTCTCCTTTCACTCACTCTGGGACCCACCGCCATGACTGACAGCACTCAAGGTGGGTCTGCCCTCCCTGCTTTTCAGCATTCAGGTCCATTACTCCTTGGTTGAACCTCTTTGGGAATGTCTTCACATACACACCCAGAGATGTATATCCTAGGTGATTCCAGTCAAGCCAAGTTGATAATGAGGGCTAACCATCACACGACCAAAGACAAAAGACAAAAAGTAGCACTGACTATATAGTAACGTTACAATAATTCACAGATCCCTTAGTAAAAGTCAGCCATTTTGTTTTGTTTTGTTTTTATTTTTTGAAACAGGGTCTTCCTGTAACCCCAGCAGGACTAGAACTCTCAATGTAGACCAGATCCTCCAGAGGTCTTCCTGCCTCTGCCTTCCAAGTGCTGGAATTAAAGGTGTACCTTCCTAATCATAAAAATGACCTTATATACAACTGAGGCTTTCAGCACTCATCAAAGAAGCAACAGATGGAGACTGCTACAAAGTTCTATTGGCCGAATGCAGAGAAGTGTCTTGAAGTGTGGAGCCTCAAGAGACACATGTACGATGCAACATTCACAACTAAGATGCAGGAAAAACCTGAGAAACTGGCCCAGAAAGAATATATCTGTCAGCTCTCACCAGTGAAGCTTTCTCATGCAAAAGATGGTGACTATCTCAGAGAGCCATAACTGGCCAAAATGCTGAGAATAAGAGACTTCAGGGTACTTGTCCCTGAACAGGACACCTATGTCAAACTCTACCACCGAAGACTCTGGGAGCATTGTGAAACAGAGGGCAGAAGGACTGGAAGAGCCAGAGGTAGCAGATGACCACAAGGAGACAGCATTCTAGACAGCTGGGAAGGTACATATATGAACTCACAGCAAGATCCACTCAAACTCAATCAACCCAGACAAAATCCCAGCATAGAAGTGGGAAGTGGGGGAGAAGCCCAACTTTAGCTGAGGTGCTATTGACAACCTATAATTATTGGGAGAATGGGAGTTTGTTTTCTTTAGAGCTGTGACAGTAGATAGTTTAACCAGGCTCCAGTTGATGTATGCATACTGAAGGACATTCGGGGACACACATGTGACATGATAGGTCCTGATACATATGACAGAGTATATGAAATCAGGCAGGGGGCTATAAGAGGGGTACAGATAGGGGAGTGGTTCTGATTATAATAAAAAGTATAATGTATGAGATTCTCAAAACTTCAGCAAAAATAATAATAATAATAATAATAATAATACCTTATAGGCAGATCTTGGTGATACACAGCTTTAACCCAAGCACTCAGGAAACAGAGCCAGGCAGATCTGTGATATTAAATCCAGCCTGGTCTACATAGTGAGTTCCAGGCCAGCTGGGGCTACAGGGAGACCCTGTCTCATAAAACAAACAAGACCCTTCTATGTGAGAAAATTAAAAACAAATCTTTAGCACCAAGTATTTCAGCAAATTGGCCCCTCGTTATGTAGGTTATAAACAACATGACATTCCTCAGATTCTAAGAGTAAGACATGAAGCCCACTCTGGAATTTTTCTTTAAGATGCCAAATCTCTGGCCCTAACATCACTGTCCACATATTGTAATGCCATTCATTAGTAGAAAAGCAGATCAAAAGTCAGTTATCTCAGGCTGTCTGTTATAGACAATCAGTCCCTAACTCCTACTGCGTTTGTCTCCACATGGTGTGTCTAGGCCAGTGTTATAGAAGCCCATTGTTGGCTGATTCCAACTCACCACGTGGGAGTGAGCGTGAAGCCCCCATGTCCTTGTGAGTGCTTTCTGTACATCGGTGCTGATCATAGGAGAGAGCCTGCAGTGCACACCTCTGGCTGCTGAAACACACATGGAGACTCCTCCTCATGCTGCGATCATGTTCTAGAACCACAAGTCACCACCGTCATTTCATGTATGGACTTCATTGAACTGCTTGCCCTCCATTCATCTGTATGACCTGTGGACGTGAGGATCTCCCTCAAAAGCAACAAATTGTAGTAGGTTGTAAAATTTTCTAAATTTATTTCATCCTAAATGTCCATTGTAATCAAACAAAACCAAACAAACAAACCCACACCATTAACCATTCACTACAACATTCCCTCAAGAGGGCTAGAGTGATGGCTCAGAAGTTAGAGCATATACTGCTCATGTATAAGAACTGAGTTCAGTTCTCAGCATCCACGTCAGGTGGCTCATAGCTGTCTGGGGCTCTTCTTAACTCCACAGTCCATAAATTCATGTGCACAAACCCACATGCAATAAAATACCCATGATTACAAAAATAAATAGCTTCCCCAAGTATTGAGCTCTGGGTTTGATCAAGAGACCCTGCCTGAATGAGAAATGTGGAAGCCAGATAAAGTATGATTCCCTAGATCAACTTCAAGTCTCCTTATGTACCCATGCACATCTGCAGGCTCATCCCACCACATGTACACCCACACACATGCAAACACACACATGAAAACACACACACACACACACACACACACACACACACGGGAAGAAAAGTGATTTTATTCCCAAATTACAAAGGCAAATGTTAGGGCTGGAGAAATGCCTCAGTGACTAAGAGCATGGGCTGCTCTCATAGGGGACCAGAGTTTAGTTCCCAACACCCACATGGTGACTAACATCTGTCTTTAAGTCCAGTTCCAGGGAACTCAATGCCCTCTTCTGACCTCCATGGTCATTGCAGTCATGTGGTACACTTACATACATGCAGGCAAAATGCTCATTCAAATAGAATAAAGAAGAAAACATTTAAAGGCAAAGGATTTAATGGTATCCACACTCATCAATCTATCAAAAACAAGTAAAGCCCCAGGGACCCAGAGGGAAAGTAAAAGGTTCACAGTGAGATGCTTAGAACAGAACTTAATAGAGACCGGGGACATGGGAGCAGAGCATGGGGAGAAGCAGGAAGGTCACCCAGACTTTTCTGAACATTTTTCTTGGTCCTGCTCTGGATAGCCTTGAGACTAAAGAAGAACATCTAAGCAGGGAGCAAGTGTACTTCCTTGTCCTCAGATTATAACTCATTATCTACCTTGCAATAGTCTGCATCTTTGCTTCCTCCTAGTAAGAAACATTCCCCCCACTGTTTCCTCAGTCTGCCAGCCTGTTCTCCTCCCCATGGTGCTGATGGCTCCAACAACCACATCATCCAGAAGCGTGTCAGAAGAGTGACCCTGGTTCCTGCAGTCCTGCTTCATGAATGGATAAACTCACTTTGGAATCAGATTGCAGATGCCTTCTGCCACGAATTACAAGCAGGGACCAGCCTTGTGAGATACTCTGCGAAGAACATTCTTTTTGCATTTTTATTGCCTACAAAATGCCAGGAGAGCTTCCAAGTAAGAGCAATCACTGTTAAAGAAAATAGGACATAAAATAAACTGTTATTACCTGCAAAACAGCTGTATTTCCTTTTCTTCCCAGCAAAACACTTAAACTCTCTGTATACTCTGATGGGAGGAAATGCTATCAAACTTTTATTTCTGTAATACCAGATATTTGTTCCTTAGTCAGGAACATCTGAAACAAACAAACACTGTGGTACTCAAAATTTCATCAGCCAAACCAAGATTCAAAAAAATAAAAGAAAGGATTTTCCAATTGACCATGCCCGTTATTGATCTAAGAAGGAGGAGACTATCAAAGCCAAAAACGTGTTTTTTACTAGGACAGACTCAAGCCCATGCAAGATTGGCCTCGTGACTGTGTGTGTGTGTGCATGTGTGTGTGTGTGTGTGTGTGTGTGTGTGTGTGCAGGTGCAGTTGCTAGATAGCATCACTTATTCATTTGACACACCTGGGAAGAGGAAAACACAATTTTGGGAATTTCCTCTGTGGGATTGTCCTATGACCATATCTGTGAACTATTTTCTTAATTGTTGAGTGCTGTAGGTGGATCCAGCCCACAGTGGATGGTGCCAGCCCTGGGCAAGAGGGCCAGTGTTGTATAAGAAAGCAGGCTGAGTACAGACCAGTGAACAAGCCAGTAAGCAGTGTTCCTCCATGGTCTGTGATTCAGCTCCTGCCTCCAGGTTTCTGCCCTGTTTGAGATCCTGCCTTGGAGTCCCTCAGTGATGAGCTCTCACTTTGAAGAATAAGATTAAATAATCCTTATTCCCCAGGTTTGTGTTGGTCCCAGTGTTTTACCACAGCAATGGGAGTGGCTAAGGACAGAAATTGGTACCAGGAGTAGGGTGCTGCTGTGATGAACCTGACCACATGTGTCTCAAAGGATTGTGAAAGTTTCAGGGGCTTTGTATTAGAAAGTGCTTGGACCTCAGTTAACAGTTCTACAGGAATTTGGAAGATAATGCTGAAAGACAGAAGCTTGGCTTTTGAAGCTTCAAGGGGAAGAAAAAACTCCATTAGAGCTGTTTGCATGGTATATATTTGGGGGGGGGAGGGTTTATTCAGCTCACATCTCCTGGGTCACAGTTCATCACTCAGGGAGCCCAGGGCAGGAACCTGGAGGCAGGAGCTGAAGCACAGGCCATGGAGGAGTGCTGCTTACTGGCTTGCTCCCCTGGCCATCCCCAGCCTGTCCTCTTATATGGTACACAACAACCTGCCCAGAGGTATCACCACCCATAGTGGGCTGGGCCCTCCCACATTGCTCAACAATCAAGGCAATACTCCACAGATGTGGCCACAGGCCAATCCAACGAAGCCAATTCCCCAACTGAGGCTCCCTCAACCCAGGTATGTCAAGTTGACACTAAAGCGATCCAGCACAATTGACCCCTTGTCAACTTGACACACAAAGCACATCACTATTAAACTACCACCTTTCTAGTTCTTGTCCCCAAGGTATGATGTTAACATTAATCACAACCTAGGACAGTACAACCTTAAAAGCCCCACAGTCCTTAAAATGTCCAAACACTTAAAAGTTCACAGTCTGTTAAAAGTCTCTTAACTGTAGGCTGCTGTAAAATCCAAAACAAGTACTATCTTATTTCAAAGGGAAGAATCAGGCACTCTCAAACAAAACCTAAGTCCAGCAAAGTAGCTCAAGGCTGGACACCTGGGACTCACTCATGATCTTCTGGGCTCCAAAGGGTTTCAGCAGCTCCCCCTCTCCAACTCTGCCATCCATGGCACACACAACTCATCTCGCAGGCCCAGGCCAGCTCCATTTCACACCTGCTGCTGCTCTTGTTGGTCATCCCATGGTCCTGGCATCTTCAAAAAGCTGGTCTCCACTGAGGCAGCACCTTCACCAATGGCCCCTTCTGACCTCTCCTGGTGCAAAGCCTCAGCTTCTCTCCATGACCCCTGCAATCCTGGGGTCTTCACTGCAACTGAGGTGCACTTCCACCAATGGTCTTTCCTGGCCTCTCACAGTGCCAAGCCTTGGCTGCTCTCTGTGACCCCCTCAAATATCTACACCAGAACCATATAGGAGACACACTAACAAGTCCTGCTTCTGGCTTGACTTGGAGGCTCAGGCCCCTTCTGGACCACAGCTTCTGTGTCCTGACCCTGAAGAAATTCTTCCCAGAAGATTTCACCACAGTGATGCTGGTCTCTTGTTACTTACAGCTCATTTTTCAGCCCCAGCTAACCAGCATCAATTGTCCCAGTACAACAAAGATTTTACTTCAGGTTCTGGTCTCTTGTAACTTACAGCTGATTCTTCAGCCCCAGCTGACCAGAGCCCATAGATTAGGAATTTCATAAGCCAGGTCTCCATCTTCTGCAACTCTTTCAGAAAAACTGTTCCAAGTTCCATAGCCATGATCTTTAGGCATTCAATGATTTTTTTAGCCCAAAGTTCCAAATGTTTCCACAATCCTTCCCCAAAATACCAAGGTCAGGTCTGTCACAGCAATAGCCCACTCTCTGGTACCAATTTCTGTTCTAGTTTCTCTTCAATTGCTGTAACAAAACACTCTGACCAACACCAACTTGGGGTGGAAAGGGTTTATTCGGCTCGCATCTCCTGGGTCACAGTTCATCACTCAGGGAGCCGAGGGCAGGAAACTGGAGGCAGGAGCTGAAGCACAGGCCATGGAGAAGTGCTGCTTATTGGCTTGCTCCTGCACGATATATTTTAAATTAAATTTTTTGGAAGCGAAAGCTTCTGTGTTTTACTAGAATAATTGACAATGGTCAGCTGGGACTGAAAACTCAGCTATGAGTAAAAAAAAAAAATCAAGATCATTGAGGGAACTCTTCTAGGAAATATTTCCTCAGAGTCAGCACATTGAAGCTGTGGCCCAGAGGGGGCCAAAGCTACATATCAAACTGCCATCAGAAATTGGCAGTGTGTGAGACTCTCCAGGGTGGTACTGGCACTGAAGACATGAAGGGGTCCTGGAGAGAATCTGAAGCATTGCACCATGAGAGGTCAAGAGAGGCTGCTGGTGGATGTGCATTCTCAGTCGCAGTGGAGACCACAGCAGGTTGGAGATGCTGGGACCATGGGACAACCACCATGGACAGTGGCAGCTGTGGAGGGAAACCAGCCTGAGCCTGCACCAAGTTGTGTGTGGAGTGTATGGCAGAGCCAGTGAAGCCAAAGTCTCTAAGCCTTTGGAGCATGGAAGATGGTCAGTCCCAGATGTCTACAGTACTGGAATTTGGTTTTGATTATGTGTGCTCTGGTTATTCCCTCTTGAAGTAAGATGTAACCTGTTTTATATTTATAGGAGCCCACAGTTAAACTCTGGATTATTTTAAAGGGACATTGATCTTTTAGAGTAATGGATTTGTGTATGTGTGTGTGTGTGTGTGTGTGTGTGTGTGTTTTATTTTCTCTTTTCACACATACACACACACACACAAGAAAAACTTTACAAAATGACAATGACAAAATAAAGCAGAAAAAGGGGGTGGGATTTCCATTTTCTTTTCTAGTGAAATAAAGAATCTACAGGGCTTGATATGTACTTCTTCTCTTTTTTTCTTTCTTCTCTTACTCTTTCAGGGCTATCAGAAGAATAAGTGTGTACTGACTGGCCAGAAAGCCTTGAGTTCTCACCTGAGAAAGTGTCTGGTTAATTGGGGGAGGATCTCATCCCTAAACTGCCTAGTCAATATCTTGCTCCTGTTTAGTTATGTTACCCTCTGAAAAGGGTCACCCCAATTGCCAGAAGGGAATCAGGAGAGTAATGGAATTTTAAGGACTGTGGGACTTTTAAAGATATGCTCTGTTTTATATTGTAATATTAATAACATGAGATCTTGGAGGTAGAGATGGAAAGGTTTAGTACTAATGTGTTTGTGTGCCAAGTTGAGAAGGAGCAAATTGTGTTAGACAGATTTAGTTGTCAACTTGACACACCCAGCAAGAGGGGACCTCAACTCTCTCTATCACACTCACCTGTGACCATGTCAGTGAGGCATTTTCTTTATTGTTGTATGATATGGGAAGACTCTGCCAACTGTGGGTTGTACCAACCCTGGGCAAATGGCCCTGGCTTGTATAAGAAAGCAGGCTGAGAGCTTCAAGGAATTTGGAAAACAGGAAAGGACCAAAAGACTAAAGATAACAAAAAGAGGAAGAAGGGAAATACAACAAAAGTAATTGGTCAATCTGACACTACAACCAATTTTTAACAGGAAATGAAGAGTAAGCTTTAGAAGTAAATGCGAATCCACTGAGAATAAATCATACCAGATCCTCTTATCTTCCTATATCGATAATTCTAAAAATACAGTAGTTATGGTATATCTGGCTTTCAATAAAGTATCTGACAAGATGTATCCGAACACTTCTCTCCCCCTCCCCAAAAAGGCTGTGATGAATGAATTAAAATCAACCTGGACTGGCAAAAAAAAAAAAAAAAAAAAAAAAAAAAAAAGAAAAGAAAGCAGGCTGAGCGCAGGCCAGAGAAGCAAGCCAAGTAACTATGATTCCTCAGTGGTTTCTGCTTCAGCTCCTGCCTCCAGGTTCCTGCTTTGACTTCCTCAGTCATAGACTGTCACTTGGAAGAGTAAGATGAAATAAACCCTTTCCTCCCCTAGTTGACTTTTATCTCAGTGTTTTATAACAGTAACAGAAAGCAACTCTGAAAGTATGTGACAAACACGGAAGGTCAGTTACCTCTGCAAGCTGTAATTTTCTTTTTGTCTGAGTAGAGGCAATCATACTTTGTGGATCTCAGGTGTTAAGTAAAATAAAATGTGGAGCTGTTAAATATGGCACTTTATCCATCAGCAGCACCAAATGTATGGTGGATAGTCTATTCTTTACAAATGGCCATGAGACATAATTTTGTACTATCTAAAGAGACCTAATGAAAGTCTAAGAATGGGGTCAGTGAGACGGCTCGCTGGGTAAAGGCGTTTGCTGCCAAGCCTGATGACCTGAATTCCATCTCCAGGATGCACGTTTGTGGAAGAAGGGAATTGAATCTTTCTTATTTTATTTTACATAATATTAAGAGTGAGATTAAGATCACATTGGGACATGCTCCCTACTTCTGGGAAGTAAATGGAAAAAGAGAATTGAAATTCTTCCTTTGTTTTAACCACTTGTTGGCATTAAACTCATACAGCAGGCTCTCCTCTCCAGTTTATTTTGCCACTACAGTTTTGGGAACACATATCCAGTATGTTCTATGTTTCAGTATGTTGTATGTTAAACTCATACAGCAGGGTCTCCTCTCCAGTTTATTTTGCCACTATGGTTTTGAGAACACATATTCAGTGTGTTATATGTTTTAAACATGATGGTAATGGCATTCTAATTAAAATGTTCAAAGCCAAGAAACAGCTTCAAAAATCTCATGATGCTATACCGAGAGACCAACTATGAGTTTGAAAATCAAGTTAGCCAGGAATAATGACATACCCAAAGAAGTCCTGTGCAGCCTGTGGTGGTTGTGTGAAAACTCAGTGTGAATGGAATGAGGATTCCCTCCAGTTCTTCTGGCTTCTCTTAGCTTCACCTTGCTTTGTTGCTCTTTCATTCATTCCAGGGTGGTTAGGGATGACAGATAAACACAGACTCAGATAAAGATGCTGGTCCTGCTGTCCACCTATGAGCTGAGCCTTGGGAAGCACAGGCTGGGCATCCAGTTCTTGCCTTTTCAATGGTAGCTCTCCCTACCTTTCCTAGCCCCTAAAATGGACATAGTGACAGGTACCAAGTGGCATTTTTCTTCTTTTAATTTTCTTCTTTTCCATGGATACGATATCCCTTTCTTGTGATTAAACTTTCGACTTGCCTTCTTTGGTGAAGGGCAAAGATGAATGAACTTACTTTGAAAAATTGTATAATTCTTATATGCTACTTTTAAGTTCCTATATACTTTTCTTAAAGTGAATATGAAATAAATACTTTAATTTCTGTCTCATTCCATTGGGTAGATTTGCAGGGAGTATACTAGAAGCTAGATGTTGACAGAGATACTAACGAGTAAGGTATTTCTACTTTGAAACCTGATATAAATTAATATGAGCCTTACTCTGAAGGATAAGCATGTGCACAACTTCCTCACACACCAAAAGCCTCTGGTGCAAGGAAGAGAGTAGCAAGTCTAGATGGCACCAAGGTCTGACCCAGTGAAGGAAGAAGCACCATACAGAGTCTGCATACAGAGCACTAACCAGCTTTAAAAATAATTAAAATATGGATTGTAGTGGCTGGGTAGAAGTACAGTTCTGGAATGTAGTGAATATTCTAATCATGAAGCTGCTTTCTTTCTATTTTATTACTTAACGTCTTTGATTTCTATTAAATCATTTTATAAGAGAGTCACACGGCAGAGATACGCTGAGCAGTTCCATCAGAATATGCTGATACTGGGGGTTGAAAGAACTGATCAGAGCAGGGCGTGGTGGAGCATGCCTTTAATCCTAGCACTTGAGAGGCAGAGGCAGGTGGATCTTCTTGAGTTCAAGGCCAGCCTGGTCCACAGAGTGAGTTCCAGGACAGCTGGGGCTACAGGGAGACCCTGTCTCGAAAAGACCAAAAAAAGAAAGAAAGAACTGATCAGAAAGGGAAACACCCAGGGCACTCAAGTGGTTTCCACATTATCAAGCACAGGGCCTTTGGGAGTTCACAGTTGACCTCTAATAGTCACTATTCAGCAGCATGTCTTGGCTGGCTTCATTGAAGAGCCCCTCTCCTAACTTCCTTCCCTTCTTTCCACTCTCTCCAGAGAGGTGAACAGCTCCTTATTCATTGATTCAACTGGTTCTTACTCTGAGATGTCTTCTCCTTCTTTACATAGTGTGTTGGGCTCTCCCTTCACACCCTCTGGCTGACAGCCTTTCCTCCTTACACTGCCTTTAGAGATGTGCTCAGTGGTTGTCTGTCCTCTAATCCGGAAACAGATGAACACAGGGAGCATGCCTGTTTATTCCCGTCCTTCTCAGGTATGACAGGGTGGAGCACGTACAAAATGGACTCCATTTATACTTCCCCAGGGTATGTGAGAAATACTATCATAGGTGGACATGTGCAATCTGAAAAATCTGAGCTTACTTACTATGAGTGGGCCCACGATAAGCAAAGATATAAGGCAGCAAGTCACCAGGTGGAGACTGAGCTGGAGAAAACAATAAACCCGGCGAAGGGGACAGTGAGACCACCAATAGCCTGCTCCAGGGGGACTTTCACTTATTAGGAAAGACAGAAAAATGAAAATGAATGAATAGGCATTTTGTAAGAAGTTAAAGGACAACACCAAATGGACCCAAGGGGTGGGTCTTCAGGGGCAGCATGAGAAAAGAAATGAGCTCATACAATCACAGCACAGAGAGAAGCAAAATAAATTCTAGTTTGCTCTACAAAAACATTTTAAATTCTGAAACTGTGGAGAGACTGAGAAATAACAGGAAAATGCATAAGTGATTAGTGTTACATATGATACGGCATATCTGTGACATAAAACAGAAGGGGGGATTACTTGGGAGAATGAGGGGCACCAGCAGGAGGGCGTGGGGTGGGGAGGTGGGGGAGCAAGTGGGGAGAGGACCAATAAGAATAAAGCATGAGCCACATATGTGGGAAACTGCCATAATCAAACCCATTATGTTATACTCTAACATAAAACAATTAATTATGATACAAAGGAACCCTCACTGTAGTGAGCTACATAGCAGCCCACACACAGCAGGTCCTCATTTTGTAAGCTGGGTCTTTTCAGATGGGATTAAGTTGAGCATCTTTAGATAGGGAGATTTTGTTAGATGTTCCTTCTGGCTAAATGCCACCATGGATGTGACATGACAGCAGGCAAGTCAAGGCAGACATCACACACAGAAGAAACGCTTATGTGAAGATGGACACAGAAGGACTTGCAGATACAGGCTGTGGATGTTGGACTAACAAGGCACCAAACCACCAGCCATGAGACGCCAGAAATGGCAAAGCATTACCGGATCCTGTAGAGCCTCCAGAAATAGAAAATGGGCTTTACTTGAAAATATCAATCCGGGGCTGGAGAGATGGCCTAGCTGTTAAGAGTGCCGACCGCTCTTACAGAGGACCCGGGTTTGATCCCCAGCATCCACATGGCGGCTGAGAACCATCTGAAACTCCAGTTCCAGGGGAATCTGACACCCTCTTCTGACCTCTGCAGCATTGCACGACACAGGTGCACAGACCTGCATGCAGACAGTACATTCATACACATACAGAAATAGATAAAAATAAAAAAAAATTTTAAAAGACACTTGAAATTTCAATTAAAAAGAAAAAAATATCAATCTACCTGTACAGCCATGTTTCTTGCAGCTCTCTTCACAATAGGGAAGAGCTGGAATCAACCCAAGTGTCCCTCAACCAATGAGTGGATAGAGAAAATGTGGTCCATCTACACAATGTAGTTCTATGCAACGGTAAAGAAAGATGACATCATGAAATTTGCATGTAAATGGACGGAACTAGAAGATTTTATGCTATGAAATAATACAATCCCAGAAAAACAAAAGACAAATGGTATCCCTCATCTGTGGATGCTAGCACCAAGTACCTAGTTGTAAGAAAAACTGAGCAACGTTAATATCATATTCCTCATGATCTAAAGACAGCTGTGCTCTTGCAATGTGGATCCCTAAACAGGTTCTAGAGCTGACCTAACATTTATTTTCAGACCTTGGGTTATTGGTACATGATGGAGGATATGTGTGTATCTTTTAGAGTAATATGGGATTAAAATGGAAAGATGCGAATCAAGAAATATGAAAAGGAAATAACATACAGTTTGTTTCCAAAGGATACAATTTTAATATAGGTGCAATGTAACAAGCTGGTGCTATTTAGCCTTTCTTAGTGCTTAATGACCATACTTAACGTCCATACCAATTTGGCCCAGGAACCTAAGGGAAAACTTTGTTTCTTGCCCTCAGAGGTCAACCAAGTCTTAGGGGATTATGCATGGGGGCATCTCTTGAAATGTCCTTCAAATGTGGGTCACCAGTCTTCCTATTCAGGTAGGTCTTGGAGATCTACTAATAGGACTTCAGCCAGTGTCCAGTCTAAAGAGAGGAAAGTCTGCTCATCCTTCAGAAAAGGAAGTCTGGTCTAGCAAGACATGATTATGTCCTCGAGTGGATGGAACTGGTAAATGAAAAGCTGAAAGGAGCAAGGCACTCCCACCCTCCTCCCCCCAAAAAACCCCAAGAGAGACCCCCCTGAGGACCAGATCCTCAACTGACCTTAAGAAAACAAAAACCTTGGTTCATCTGGGCTAACTGTGTGGCCTTAACCATCCAAAAGGAAAGTACAACTAGATATATATAATCAGTAAGACTGGAGAAACTGTACTGCACAAACAGAACTTGAAATCTTAGTAAAAAAAAAACAAAAAGAAAAAAGAGAAAGTACTGTTGTTTGGCCTGTCTTCAATTCTTACTGGCAAGTGCATCTACTCTGTGGCTGCCACCGCTTAGGGCACCCCTCAAAGACATGAGACATAGCTTTGTAACCTTCCAATATGGACTGAGGACTCATGTCTCTCCAGGAATCCTCCAAACCTTCAATACCAGATGGGGACTACTGAGATACCCAGCTTGTGGACTAAACAGCTAAGGGGATGTCAGCCTTGTCAGAATGTAGACTGCCATTGTTGGACTACCCGGGCTGTATCATGGAGGCCAGTGCAAAGGTATTGAGACAGGACGTGTGCTTACTAGACTTCATTTGGGGGACCATGGGAGGGAAAGACCCCAATGTGGAGCAAAAGTTCAGGATTGATAGTTGTTTCAGATTGCTAAGGAGGAACCCTCCAGCACTTCCTTAAGGAAAACATGACATCTTTTAGGAAAAAAGAAATCTTCTAATTCAAGTGATATGTGTATGTATGTATGTGTGTATGTATGTATATATATATATATATAATTATGTATATATATATATATGTATATACACTGTAGCAAACAAGTTGGAGAGAACAACAACAAAAGAACTGAAAAAAAAACTCTGGAAAGTCTCAGAAAAAGATGCAGGACATGGCAGAGTGCAGGGACTTGGGTGGGGTAGGGGCATGGAAAGGGAAGCAATTCTAGATCTGATTGAGAAATGATGTATGACCTATGGAAAAAGTTTAATAACAATAAAAAAGAGAAAATATCAATTAGAGTAAGTTGCCTCAATATAAATTAAAAGTGACATCCTTACAGTAGGTATAAGATAAGTTATTTCATGAAATTCAAGTTCATACATATAAAAATTCCTAGCAGTCATTGGGAAGAAGGAAAGTTTCCTGTCTCTATTAAATGCCATTCAGTGTCTGGTGATAGCTGATGACTTGCCCTGAAGTGGAGAACAAGGCATTGGTGCCTCTTCTCATCACCTTCATTGGCGTGAACCAGAGATCTGGGCCAGTACATACAACAAAGAAAAAACTGAAGAAGAGAGGGCTGGGCCTAGTGGGGCACACCTTACGTGCCAGCACTCAGGGAGCAGAGGCAGGTGGATTTCTGTGAGATTGGGGCCTGCCTAATCTACATAGGGAGTTCCAGGCCATCTGGGGCTGTCTTAAAAAAAAAGTAAGAAGCAAGACATAAATTAGTAATTATGAGTAAAATAGATGGTTACATATAATAACAATTTTAAAGAACCTAGAAATGTATGGTTTGAGTTTAAAATTCTGTTAACCATGATGGAGAGGCAACATTAACATAGAAAATTGGATTGATTCCACATATCAGCAAATAAAATTCAAATAAAATTTAAAAAGCTAAAGATACATACCCTTTCTAATAACAAAAGTGTATCTATAGTAATTATGATATTTATGCGAATATATACATTTGTTTTAAAGATGCTTTATTATAAAAGGATTGGAATCTCAAGATTTAAATAAAACGGACAATTTAGATTCATACTGTGAGGTGTGGAACTACAGTATTTTCAACAGAGAGTATATAAACAATTTGATGTTTATGTAGAAAGAAAAAATTATGGAAAAATAGCCTTCCCTTATATCATTCATAAACTTTACAGAAATCAAGCCTAGGTTATATGATAACTCAAAGGAGAAAAGAGAAGAAAGCAAATGTCTAGAAAATTCTATTTGGAGCCTTGTCTTATCCTCAAAGAAACTAAAATAGTTTTTAGTTGAAACTAAAAGCAATACAGTTTACAGAAAAAGTGATAGCCTGCATCATGCAAAAGTTAAAAGCTTCTTCATAAGAAGATAACATTAAGAGAGTGAAAATTCAACCTACATAACTGAATAACTTGCTTGATTATAACTTTCTCATGACAAGAATATTCTAAAAATATCTACAAGCCAGTAAATTCAGACCATGAGACGCGTGAGAGGCTGGTTGACTTGACAGGAAACTTCATCCAGAAAATATCTAAATGGTAAACAGGACATGAAAAAAATGTTAATATTATTGAAATGAAAAGAATAAAAATGAAAAGCTGAGAATAAAAAAGTGAAGTATCAACACATTGATTAAAAACTTTTAAATACATGATAACATTAAGAATTTCAGTGATTCTTTTACATTGTTAGTGGAACAGAACATAGGTTTAGCTACTTTGTAAAGGAGTTCCAGGGCCATGGATTGAAATTGATCCCATGAAGAATCTACAATAGTATGATATGTTCAGAATATTTTAACACGTACATACATTTAGAACAGCTACAAATAATTAAGTTTGTAGAAACATTATTTGTAACAGAAATGACTCTCTACAATACAAATATTTATCTGAAGATAAGCAAGCTGCTATAAATTGGAACACGGATCCATATATCAAAAGTTATGTTGATCAAAGAAGAAAAATCACAGAGTAGTATACACTGTACATTTTTATTGACTTAAGTATCATAAGCAGACAATATTCTTTGCTTTTTGAAATGTAAACTTAGAAGAAAAATGGACCCTACTTACCTCTGTTTTGGTCAGAGCCACAACCATGATTTTGGTGAAGTTAATGGTCTTAGGATTCCTGACTTGCTGGTGTCATTCATGGGAGTTAACTTCATGAAAGTTTGTTAATGAATGTCTGTTTTATGCTCTCTTCAATGCTTAGAAGCTATTCTAAAAGGAACATTGCTTCCCATTAAAAAGAATGCCAAACTAAAATGATATGATAATAGAACATATAATTGATGACATATTTTCCAAACACATAAAGTATCAACTGTCAGAGATCAATTATAACCAAGGCTTCTAAGCAGAGTTTCTCACAAACTTCTCTCAGGAAATATAACAAAAGGAAAAAAAGCAGCCACAATATATTTAAATACCCTTAATAGTATGTTAATAATTGATATGCTTTTAACCATTCAGTATGTGCATTCTTTTTGAGTAAAGTAAAACTTTGGTCTACAATGTGAGTTCCAGGACAGCTGGGGCTACAGGGAGACCCTGTCTCGAAAAGACCAAAAAAAGAAACCTAAAAAGTGAGCCATTAATTTAGCCACGAAAAATTTTATTAAGTACTATATTTCAAGACCATATAGACTATCCCCCTAGAAAATGACAAAAATAGAAGTCAATAACAAATTTAACATTAATTAAATATAGATTGATATCATACTACTAAAAGCACTTGATTAAAAAGAAATACAAAGAAAAATACGGGCTATCTAGAACTAAATTCTAGTAAGAACATTGCATGTCAAACTTCACAAACTATTGCCAAATCAGTGTAAATTTGCAATTTTGAATACATTTCTTAACAATTAAATGGAAATATCTAAGATCCTACTCTATGTTGAATTAATTTTTCCATCTTTTTCTTTCTCCTATATATACATACTCTAATGTAATTTTGCAGTCACAAAATTACATAATATATCACTCTCTTCTTTGACTTGGGGCTTAACTCTATTACTTTTTAGACAAAGGAAGGTGAATAAAAATGAGATGAACGTGACTTAAATCGGATTTGGTGGGACTGGATTGTTGGCAGTGGTTAAGAGCACATCCTGCTTTTGCAGAGGACCTGAGATCAGCTCTCAGCACCTGCATCGGGCAGCTCACAACCGCCTTTAACTCCAGACAGACCCAGAGGATCCAATTCATTCTTCTCTGTGGGCAAATGCACTCATGTGCACATTCCCACTCGGACACACACTCACATATGAATATACATATACACAAAAGTAAAAATAGGAACTTTGAAAATTCAAATTTGGGACTAGGTTTTGGCATCTCTTCAGTTTCCACGGTAATAGGATCTTCTGAGTAGCTGCTACTCCCTGTTCCCTGCATCCCAGCGTGAACTCTGTGGACACGCCTGAGCCAGGGTGCCCTGCACACAGAAGCTGGAGTGGAGACAAGCCTATCACTTGAACTACCTCTAAGAAAAAGTGTTTATTTTATACTTTGCCAAAATTGTGAATTTGTCATTTAGCAAAAACTGATAGATAGAAGTAGCAGCACCTAGAAATTGAGTTGTAGCCATAACAAAATCTAAAATGTGGAATTAGCTTGGGGTGTAGGGAAACTTTTATAGAAAGAGAGGATAAAATATCTGAAAGACTGGAAAGTGGCAATCCACAATATATGCTGGTAACCCATTTGTGAAAGTTCACCTTCGGAAACTAGGAAGGAAAAGTATAAGATAACAAACACATTGAGTAGGAATGACTGTTTATGGTCAGAAGGCCAGAGGTGTAGCTCAGTTGCCCTTGATTAACCATAATAAGATAGATAGAGATGGACTTTGACACGGAGAAGGAAATGAGTTTAAAAGGGAGCTGTTCATTTCCCAGTATGAACTTAGAGAGAATACAGATGAGCTACATGAAAGTTCAGGACTTTCAGCAAATGACCTCATGAAGAATACAACAGAGATTTCAAATGCATTCCCCAGTTCCAAAACAAAATAAACTCTCTAATATTCCAGAAAGTAAACCGGATCTCGCCATAGCTACAGATCTGTAGAGTATTAAGAAAGTGACTCAAAGCACAAGTCTCTTTGGTGATTTACCTACATATCTTTTAAAGAAAGACTGGAAAATTTAATAGAATGGTAGAAAGCATCCATTGAATTTGACTTGCAAAAATGGTAATTTTCTCCAAATTAAATTGTGCATTTAAAAAATCCATACCATTTATGGAATTTTGAGGATTTGAAACAAAGATTTTTGATTATTATGGGAAAGAATAAATTTTCCAGATAACTATGTTTGAAGAAGACAGTGTATGGGACTCAATGAACACACATCGTCAGACCCTAGAGAAACTACAAAACTGCAGTAGTAAAACATCATGAACAGCATAAGCACTGCTGAAAGCAGACTAAAGAGCCAAGAAATGGATGTGGCTCTTTATGATAGCTTGTGTGATACAGGTATGACACCATGCATTGGTAAGTAATTTAGAGATTGGAAAATCAAATAGAATATTTTACATATGAAAAGGGATTAAAGAAGGCCTAAATGTGAAACTCTAATTATGAAAATACTGCAAAAAACTAGAAAATTATATCTTAAACTCTGAAACCATAAGGGTAAAACTGGATAACTTGATTTTATTAAAGTAAATTATTTCTAATCGACAAAAACAAAGGTCATAGTTACCAGACACATGGCAGACAGGAGAAGGCATTTATGAAAAGTAAAACTGACAGGGATCAATATCTCAAATATACAAAGAATTGCAAATGCATAAGAAAATAATAGGGAATAGACTAAAGAAAGAGAGTGAGGTTATCATGAGATAATTCACAAAATGGAATACTTGAACAAGTATTGCAAGATGCTCAGAGAAGTGTAAATCAAAACAGTAGTGCACCACTCTAAAAACACTCAAATTTTCCAGGCATGGTGGCGCACGCCTTTAATCCTAGCACTTGGGAGGCAGAGGCAGGCAGATCTTTGTGAGTTCAAGGCCAGCCTGGTCTATAGAATGAGTTCCAGGACAGCTGGGGCTACAGGGAGACCCTGTCTCAAAAAGACCAAAAAAAAAAAAAAAAAACCACTAGAATTAGGAAAGATTTAAGAGCAATATAAAACTACACACTGAGGAACAAATAAAACCTAAACATAATGACACAGTAGGTCAGAATAATTTTGTATCACAGGATAAAATTGATCCAGCAATTTTGCTCATGTACTTTATTCCAGAATATACTTGCATTTGTCCATAAAGAAAAACATCTGGAGATGTACAGAGTGACATGGTTTTTTGGATTAGAGGATTGCACTATACCTCACTATTCAGTAGCATGTGGCCTATGTGTTCACTGGTTTATTAATGAATAACTTTAATAGACCTAGTATAGAGTAAAAAATAAGAAACAGAATAAGGTGTCAATAGAGGATCGTCTCTGTATATTAAAAGTCTAACCTATGGGGCTGGAGAGATGGCTCTGCCCGCAGTTAAGAGCACCAAGTACTCCTACAGAGGACCCAGGTTCGATTCCCAGCACCCACATGGTGGCTAAGAACCATCTTTAAGCCAGGTGTGGTGGCACATGCCTTTAATCCCAGCACTCGGGAGGCAGAGGCAGACAGATCTCTGTGAGTTCAAGGCCAACCTGGTCTACAGCTGGGACTACAGGGAGACCCCGTCTCAAAAACACCAAAAATAAATAAATAAATAAATAAATAAATAAATAAATAAACAAACAAATGTCTAACCTATATAAGCCCACATCAAATATATTTGAAGGCTTCTCAAGCAGACATCTGGTAGAGAAAAAGACAAAGATGAATTCATTGGTGATATCATATTCCTTAAGGGAATCAATAGAATTAACTCGATGATGGGTTCCACATATCCAAAATAGTAATGCATAGCTACTGCCCATTTTGTACTTCAAAACCTGATCAATACAGGGATGCTGGTTAAAGATGTCAGCCTGGTTGGGAGAGAAAGATGACTCAGCAGTTCAGAGCACTGGCTTCTCTTGCAGGAGACCAATGTTCAGCCCCAAGCACCCACATGGTGTCTCACAACCACCTCTAGTTTCAAGGTATCTAATGCCCTCTTCTGGCTTCTGTGGGCATCTACACAGAGAGAATACACACCTACAGTCAGGCATACCTAAAAAATATATAAATATTTTTTTTTAAAGATATCAGATTTGGGAGTTAAGACACACTGAATCCAAATTTAGTTGAGTCATTCATTAGGTGAAAAATCTTTGGGCCTGTTACATAATGGATGTTTTGAATATGCAATCATAAGATTTGAGCACTTAGTTTTACAGATGGTGCCACTATTTGGGGATGTTTTAGAAATTTAGAGGGTTGCTATGAGCTATGGGAAGTAGGTTACTGGGAACGCGTCCATGGGGGAGGTTAACCCTAGCCTCTTCCTGACTTCCTCTTTCTTCTTCTTGGCTGGCTACAAAGTGAGCAACTCCCCCTCACTGTGGGTTGTCTTGCCCGACACATGAATCCAAACCACAAAGGTCTCAGCCTTCAGACACTGTCACTGTGAGCCAAAATAATTCTTCCCTCAAAATGATTCTGTCAGGTGTTCTGTCACCACAAGAAAAGTCACTAACATATTTAACTTTTCGGTGTCTCCTTTACTTCATCTGAAAAATGGAGGCTAAGGCCTCGTAAGGTTATTGGCTATTAAGATTTTATTTATTTATTTTTGGTCTTTTCCAGACAGGGTCTCCCTGTAGCCCCAGCTGTCCTGGTCACTCTGTAGACCAGGCTGACCTTGAACTCACAAAGATCCGCCTGCCTCTGCCTCCCGAGTGCTAGGATCAGAGGCATGCGCCACCATGCAGTATTAAGATTTTATAATGAATGCAAAGAACTTATCACAATGCCATCACAAAGGTCCATGATAGTATTCTGTCCAGAATTCTGTACTAAATGCCCAGGCAACCTTGACTCTGTAGTACCTTCATGATGCCCATTCGAGAAGATCCCCTGTCAGCCATCTGTTACGGACCAGGTTCCCAGAAACCCACATTTCCTCCCCCATGAAAGGGATTTCATGCCCATTTGCATTAAGCTATTTTAGAATCTTATTTTTTAAAAAAAGAAATAAATGAAATTTCAATATATTGAAATTTTTATTAGGTACAAAGTATTTCCTTCAATCGTCTAATTTTGTGGGAATGACAATCCTTTGATATTGTATTTGCTCCCATTTCTCTAAACAGAATAGACTCCATGGGTGGTCAAGATACAGGTAGTTACTGACAGAGCTGGGATGTGGACTTATGTTGAAATGACTCAAACTGTTAGTAATTTACACCAGTCTAAGTTAGCACCTTCACATCTGATTACATCAAAACAAGTGATGAACCAAAAATGTCCTATGTAAAAAAAAATTTTCATTTTATTTCAGTTATCTATTGATCTCTTAGCCCAGAAATAACTACAAACGACATACTATTTCTACAGAGGATGAGAAAAATTTTTTCTATATAGACACTTAGAAATATGACAAGGTAGCTTGCTGTGCTGGTCGCTATGGTTATTAGGCTTTAGAGATGGATCGGACCATTGATTGATTTTCTCCCTTAGCAGTGTGCATTTTTTTTTTGAGACAGGGTCTCCCTGTAGCCCCAGCTGGCCTGGAACTCACTCTGCAGACCAGGCTGGCCTTGAACTCACAGAGATCTGCCTGACTCTGACTCCAGAATGCTAGGATTAAGGGCGTTTACCATAACACCAGGCTTAAAGGGCGTGGTGGTTCTTCGCTGCCATGTGGGTGCTGGGAATTGAACCCAGATCCTCTGAAAGAGCAGTTGGCACTCTTAACCACTGAGCCATCTCTCCAGCCCTGCAGTATGCATTTTTATTTTGCATTATCATTGCTAAACTTCAGGTAGAAGCTTCCAGCTCAGTTCCTGCTCCATTACTCTGAGTTCTGTTTCTGCAGTCTGTCCTGTCTTTGGCAGTAGGGTCTTTTTTTCTAGTTCTGAGAGATAATCAAGAGCTTTGGTGACAGCCCATGTTATTTTGAGAGTCTCTTGATCACTCTTGCTAACTACTGAAGGGGAAGTGTCTTCTGTCTGGCACTGTGTTCCTTGTCATACAGCCCCCAGGTGTAGCCTTGCACTAATGTTCAGACAGTGTATGTATATTTTTTCATGGGGTTTTGGGGACATCACATCACCCTCTAGGTTCCCTAGCCACCCAATGTCCAGTCATGTCTATTCTTTCTTTTTCCCTTCCCACGTCCCTCCCTGTTTTAGTGGCACTGTTTTCTGGGGGATAATCAACAGCGCTCTAATTGGCCTTACAACCATCTCAATAGGAAAGAACTCATGGGTGACTGTAAGCTCAGCCAAATTCACATGGCTGAAGAGGATATAGATCCTATAAGAAACCACCTCTATTTCTGTCATACCTCTTGACAAATGGAATTTCTTATCGTATGCTTAATATGGCATCTTGTATCTATAGACAAGCATACCATACACTGCTCATCAAAGAAGCTCCTCATTGCAACAGATGGAGGCTACTGTAGAGTCCCACAACTGGTCAGGCCCAGAAAATATACATCCGGGAGATCCCCAATCTTGGGCAATCCATCTACAGATGAACCTCTACACCTAGGACTCATAGAAGAAATGAGACGAGACGAGGGACACAGAGAAAACGAGAGCCTATGTCGCTTCTCACCAGTGATGCTTCCTGGCTCAATAAAGTTCGATGCACACGGAAAGCCACAAGTGACCCAGTTTCAAAGAATGGGAACCTCCAGAGTGTGTGTTCCTTGAAGGGACTCTTGTGTTAAACCTCACCCATCCGAAGCTCAGGGAACATTGCAGAAGAGGCGATGGAAAGGGTATAAGAGGCAGGGCTGGATCATGAACGTTGGGAAGCAGAGGCTTTCAGACTACTGGAAGCTTGCACATGTGAACTCCTGGTGATGATGGTATCAGGCAAGGGACCCATGCCAACTCAGAGTCACAGAGTGGAGCAAGAGAAATGGGTGGTGGGCTTGCTCTGGATGGAGAACTACTGGAGACAGATTACTGAGAGAGAGAGAGAGAGAGAGAGAGAGAGAGAGAGAGAGAGAGAGAGCCTTACTTAAGATTTCTAGATGTGCTGATTAGACTCCAGTGGATGAATTTGCACAGAGATATATCTGGGTTCAAAAGCTTGAATGGATAGTGTAAAGCATGAGTTTTGATGGGGGGTTGAGGGCATGAGGAGGTGCCTCAAAGTTGAATGGCAGCCATTGCATGAAATGTACAAACGAACAATAAAAATTAATTAAAAATATGACAAAGAAGCTGAACCCATGAATCTCCGCAACATGGTTGCTTAAACAAGACCTGCATAAGGACAGCACCAGCTGACATGTCAGTGTAGGTGGGGGATGTCTCACAGTGCCCCACCTCTAGATGAAGGGCTACATTCAACTGATGGCTGCTGAGTGAGGGAGAATCAGTTTTCTGCAGTGACAAGGTCCTAGTGGTCAGCCCCAAACACATGTATACATGAGCACTGCTAAATGAACTCAGTAGGTTGTTCACACACACACACACACACACACACACACACACACGTGTATATATACATATGTAAAAATAATTAAAGATCAGAAAATTGGGAAGGACTATGGGAACATGACAGGAGATGGGTATAAATTATGTAAATATAGTGTATGTGTATGTCATTCTCAAAAAATCTAAATAAAATCTATAGCCTATATATCTTTTGCTTTATAAGCAGGAGTGCATTGGGAGTGCCTTATTCCCTTTTCTCAGTAGGGAAGGACCAGGGCAAAATAGTCGACTTGCAGAAATAAAGAATCTCAAAGATTATTACAAAACTATCAATTGCAGGAATTTTGGTTTCCATTCATCTTCAGTATTCTTCACTTGTAATTACATGAACTCATGTTTCAAGAACTCTAGCCAGCTCTTACAAGGCTGGAGAGCTCATTTCTGAAGTTAAGCTTAGGAATTTAGTGAGACAATTCTTCCCTCCCAACAAATCTATGAAACTTGACTGTGCATGACAGATCAGGATGTGAACAATATCATTGTATGTTTTCCTGGTGGGCAGGCCCTTTCTGTTACCCCTCTCAAAGCTAGTTGACATTTGCCTAAACCAGCCCATGTGAATGAAGCACAACTTTGTCAACTTCTAGTTGACAAAGGTACAAAGCTTTCATTTCTTTCTCCTCCCTTTCTTTCTTTTTTCTATTTGATTTTCTATTTTTTCCTCTTATTTGCTGCTCAATTAGCTTCAATTCTAGTTTGACATCATGCTACAGAATTTCTGTTAACCAAAGCTGCCCTGTTCCTGAATCCTTATTCCAAGATGCAATCTGGGCCACTAGAAATGTTATCCAGGTAATCCCAGCATTCCGAGATCTCTTCAGTTCTTTTCAAAAGCTATGCTGGAAAAAGACATTATTCTCCAAGAGCATTTTCATCCATGTTTTGGCCTTTTTCTTACTCTGCCTACTGTTTTGCTGTTAAATTTTTAACACACACACACACACACACACACACACACACTCACACATTTGATCTTAATTTTAAAAACACTTTCTACTGAGAAGAAAGACCCTCCAGAAATTTGGTGGCGCTTTGTGGCAAAGCACCATCGGTATATTTTAAGGTTGTTCTTGCTCATAGGCAAATCTCTCGTGTAGCTGGAAAAATAACATCCCTACAGTCTTGGTGACACCACCGTAATTTGTCTGCTAATAAACAAATTTGAACTGGCCAGGAATTCTAAATTTTCAGACTAGTTGTTTATCTGAAATAAACTCCAGAGGAATCATCATGCAGTTATGCTGTGAATTTAATTTAAAGAGGAACAGGCAAAACAAATCTCTGTGGAGGATATTGGACAATAATAAAATATTTCTCCCAGCGGGTGAGCTGGGAGCAATTGCATTGTTACAATCCAAGCTCACGTTTCAGCAGGTCATTACCATCATAACAAGCCCTTGCACCAACTGGCATGGACATGCAACATTTAGCCCCTGATGGGCACATTATTTCAGAACTTGAACTTCATGGAGAACAAGACAAATACTCCTGGGAAAGGAGGATTATATTTTGAAATTCCTTTCTTTTCTATTTTGTTTCATAATAAGTTGCAATACACAATTCATCTCTTGCTGCACATTTCATTTGAATTTTTCACACCATGAAACAGAAGAAGCTTGGCTTACGTGGGAGAAGGGTGGATGCACGACTTAAGACACTTCCAGGTCTAGTGAATATGGAGATATGCACTCAGTATAGAAGCCACTGTAGAAGAACCAAATTCCTCAAGGTATTTCTCTTTTCTTTCACAAGTTAGTTAAAACACAAATGCTTAAATAAAGTGGAAGTTCCTACAGAGTTCAAAGAATTAAGGTTTCTTTCTCAATTTGATCTCATTTCTACCCTTCACTTAAACCAACCAATTGGAGACCATGGATAGAAGTCAGTTAGAAACGATGTTGACTTTTGTAATTTTTTTCCTCTTTTGTTTTTCAGTAGACAAAATTTTCAAGCTCATGGCATGTTTAAGGACCAAATGAACAGATGATGAAATAGCCTGTATGCACATCATTGGGCTGGCAACCTGTTTTACATGAGGGTACGGATAGGAGATAGGATTTGTGTCATCAAGTCGAACATTCCATGGGGGACTAGAGTGACGGATCAACACTTAAGAGGACTTGCAGATGACTGACGTTTTGTGCCCAGCACCCATTTCACGTAGCTCACAACTGCCTGACACTCCAGCTCCAGGGGTTTCAACACCCTCTTCTGGCCTCCACAGGCTCCTGCACCCACATGCATGCATACCATCCCCCAAACACATAATTTAAATGAGATGATTATTTTAAAAAGCATGCTTCCTTGTGTCTGGGGAAAGGCAGAGGTGGCACCTGTCACCACAGCTAGCTGGTAGGCATTGCCCCCTGGCTTTGTGCGGAAAAGAGAGAGGCGATTGTTTGCCTTGAACTTTTTCTTAAAACCAGGCAGAGCCAGTATATGCAGGTTCTTTTATTTTCAGGATATTTATGGATTGAGGAAACTACAGAAACTACAGGCACTGCTTTCCTCATCTCATCTTCACGTCAGAAGCTGAAGAGAACACACAAACGTTCCAAAGCCCGGGCCACTTCTCAGACCAAAGAAATCACACTGTAGAGGGGAATAGGACCATCTCCAGTTCCCACAGTTTCCAGAGGCTTAGAATACAGAAGGAAGTTAAGGGACTGTAAGTTTGTAAAGAAATTGTTTAGTTGTTTTGAAACAGCCATCAGTCAGCCTCCTGAAAATAATTGAGATATCAAAGAGCGTATCTAATGTTACAATTTTCATCTACTGTTAGTTCATCTTACTTTATACACTTCTCTGGTTTAGTGTCCTTTCCATTATATCTTAACGTACCAATAATGCAGGAGCACATCTTTGAATGCCTTAAAACATTTTGAAAGCAACATTTGGCTAATGGCTAAAAACTATGTTCTTAAAGGTGAGGTACTAGCTAAAGACTCTTTAAACTAATGTACACTCTAAGGTATCAATATGTGGAAAATATAATTGTTTATAAAGAACCATTAAACATAAAATGAGTCCTGAAAAATATGGAATCTGTGCAATCAATAAACATATCTCCCTTGTTTCTACATTGAAAAATAACATCTGAAAAGGTCAAATCCTTCCTCACCATGATAATTGTCAGTATCAGAAAAGTCTCATCATTCTAGATTATGGAAAAGCAATATGTATCTTGCATGTATTTGGAAAGGGCCTCACCTGGAGAATAAGACAGGACAGCCCTTCCTACTTCTGCAAGCTACATTCCTGCAGTTCAACTCAAGCACTTGGAAAATACCAAAAGTGAAATATAGGAGATATTGTGTTGGCTCAACCACTCAAAGGAAATTGGAAGGAAAAGAAGATAGTGAGATTTCTTGCTAGCTAGGTAACCTTATGTTCCTTTAAGCCCATTCTGTTCAGTGGCCTTTGTGTCACCAGTAAGCCTCTCTGGAGAACCAGCCGTCTTTGAAAGCCAGGCAGACACAGTAACAAGGCAGTCACAGGACAGGCAGAGGGAAGACAGGCCAGAGAAAACAAGGCACATATTAGGACTGGAGTGATGGCTCCAGGAGGGTCCAGGGGAAGCTCTAAGTTGACCCTGAGCAGCAGGACTGTAAAAGGCCATTTGCTGTCAGCACCGCTGTCTAAACCTCCTGACTTCCCAAAGAACCTCCTCCCAGGGCACGGACCGTGAGCTCTGCCACTGACTCCCATTCAGGAATTCTGGTCAGTAGCTCCACGCACGCTCCCTCCATCGCAGCCCCAGCCTGCAGCTTGCAGAGCTCTGCCTGTACCTGCATGAGAGTCTGATTTAATTGTTGATAGAGGGAAATAATAGGTATCTCTAGCAGGTTTTAATACGATCTTAAAATAGGGAAAGTTTTCTGTTATGACATTGACACAGAGGTGATGATTCGGAGTAGCACAGGATGATGTGGAGATGTTTAAGATTAAATACGAGCTATATAAAGGCCTGTCAGGATGAATTCTAAAGTGCCATGAGACACTTTGCATACTCTTAAATATGCAAAATGTCTCTTGGCACCCTAGAATTCATTCTGACAAGCCTTTATATAGCTCTTAGCTAAAGTCCTACTTTATTTTTAGGGGATGGGTACTCAGAGCTACTCTTTGAATGGAAGCAACAAAGGACACTGTTGATCCATTTGGCTCTTTAGTGAAGGGGGGGAAAAAAAGGAAACACCATACAAAAAAACAGTGAAAATGGAAGCTTGTTTAATATTGCTCTACATCATCCTGAAAGGCATAATAATTTGAGTTACACATCTGAACTGATTGGAGTTACAGAATCATAGCTCCTTTTTGCATTTAACAATATATACAATATAAAATAAATACATTTACACAAATGGACATTTGCTGGAGCACACGGTATGGTACACATCACAAAAATATACAATTGATTCCTTTACAGATGTGAGGCCCATCTACAGCTATAGACATGGTTTCATTATGATTATTATTATTATTATCATTATTATTTTTTACTACTGGCTATAATGCAACTCCTGGACCATTGTAAGCAGTTTAAAATTTTTTTTTTGTCCGTTTACGATCTTTGCACATAAGACTGCCATAAAATGTTTTCCTAGGCAGGTAAACAGAGACGCTTAAATAATTAAAATACAATCACCAACACCCATTTTCTCTTCTATAAGAAAAATAGCAGTTTTAAATTTTTTATATCTTTTATGTTATCATTTAAATGCAAAATAGTGGAATAAATACAACAATCTGATCTGATTGAAACACGTGTGTCACTGCAAGAGTCAACACAATCATATTGCTTTAAATAAGAACAAACCTCAAAGAAGAAAAACAAAAACAGAGATCGCTCGGCTAAAACGTACACTTTGATAACTTCCAGACACCTTCACATTAAGAAAATGGTCTTGCTTGAAACTTGAAAAAAAAAAAAAAACTCCCCTCAAGCGAATTTGAGATGAGTGTTTACCCTAAAGCCTGTGAAGTTCTTTTAGATCTATGTTGTGAGATGCTTCCTCTTTTGAAATGCCAAGAATCACTTAAGCTGAGAACTACATGTCCAACTTGATTCATCCATCATCATGTCTCCATCTCACATAATCACTTGTGGGCTCTGGGTCTGAAGCCCAAGTTCTTCAATGTGATACAGTGGAAATAAAGCATTTATTGTCTACATTTCAATTTTATATAGTGTAATTGAATAGTAGCAACTTAAACCCTGCATAAACTTTCTGGAAAATAATCTTTTTAAACACTTACATGTAGAAATAATCTTATAGAGTCAGCACCTTTTTATTTCCCAGGAGTTGTATTTTCTGTTGTTATTTTAAGGGATGTGCCAATTTCTGAACTCCTATCACAGCTATAAATTTCAAGTTATTGACCATCCGAATGAATTGCTAATGATGATTTACCTAGAGTCACACTACAGTCACTTTCTCTACTGAGAACCACAATCTACAATATATTCCCATATAGCTAATGATAGATACACAGTATTCCTAGCACTGGGCAGAGGCATCCTCAACCCAAGGTATTTTGTTTAAAGCACACAAAGTAGCAATAGTTTTGGAAACAAGTCCGCACCAAAAAGTTTTGCAACAACACAGAGGGAGTTAATAACAACATCTGAGAGATGATAGAATAAGAGCCATATATACAGCGTTTAAAAATTAGACTTATCTATATTCTTGAATATTCAAAGTTTTATGTCTAAGCTATACATTGGTATTCTATAATAAACCATTAGAGAAATTATCCCTTGTTTTGAAAATATTATTATGATTTTGATGTGTATCTGGTCATAATGAATACTTGTTTGGAGTTTCAATCTCTTAGTATTATTAGGAAGTACCTTATTACTGGTAAGGAATAGAGTATACTACTGCAGTCTCCTGAGGAATTGTACATCCAATATTGTCTCTAATTCTACCCTGTGTCTAAAAGCACACACCACAAGAATCCAAACACCACGAGAACAAGACAGTCTTTGAATGCAACATAAAATTCAGAAAAGCACAGCAAACATGAAACATTGGAGCTGAACTACTCTTTTTTTTTTTAGGAGTACAACTTTAATTACATCTGTGTACATAGAACAAGTGTGTTCACGGAATACAGGGAGCAGTTACTAACACTGGTCCATTGATAAAGCATTCGATGGAGGTTACTGCTTATGGGTTATTCAGCGACTGTAGGTTTCGGGGGGCATCTAATTGGTTTCTTCATTAGATTACACCTGGTTACAGTCTGGAACCTGACTGACTTTCATGCTGTGACCATACTGGTGGTAAAGTACATCTATTGGCTTAGCTCTTGGTTAACACAAAAAACCCTGCAGATTAATTTAAACAAATGTTCCTAAGTGAATCAACGCCCACGGATTTAGGTTTTAGAATTTGGTCAGGCGTCTGCTCTCTTTGACGATTGGTTGGCTTGAATGCTGGCTTTAGCCTTATTGCCTCTGAAATGAATATTGGCTCACAGCTCCTTCTGAGACAAAGTCTGTAATTTTGCAAACAGGTGGCATCTCAATCCTAACCACCAGGGGTGGGGCAGCTAGACATCCCAGGGCAACTGTCCCTCCCAGGTAGGGAGGCATGCTTGGGCTAAATCTATGGATAGAGATCCCACGTGCACTGCTCATGAATGTGACCACGTGGAGTCACAGGAGGTGTAATCTAATCCTTGGTGTTAGTGAACATTTAGGCAACCTGGAGCTCATGTTAAGAAATTGATGTTTGGGACCAGACTGGCACACAACATAAATTGCATCCGTGGTAATATGCACCTTCCCTTCAGCTATTGCTTGAGTAAGTTAAATTCCCATATTAATAAATGGCTGAAAATTGGTAAAGCTGGTACAAAAAAATCTCCATTTGTAAGAAGAAACAGAACTTTTTTTTTAAAAATCTTCCTTCAGGATTCATTTGTCCTTCATGAATGTTCAGAATTGTTCAAAGCCAGCACAAAGTTGCAGTATTCTCCTTTCTCCTTAGTATTGCATGAATGAATAAAGCTTAAAACTATTCCCTGAAAAAGTTACATAGTAGCTAAACTAACCAATACCTGGAAGACTTGAAAAAAGAATTAAGGAATCAAATGGCCGTAACTGATCTAGATGTGAAAGCAATGAAAAGCAGCAGCCCATGCAGCTCCGTTGAGTTGTCTAATTAGAGGCTGCTCCGTGGAATCTAATACTGCACTGAGTCTTCTGTCTGTGTTGTACTGTACTTTTGGTACCTCCGCTCTCTCTTTGATTCCTTAGTCACTGGTGACGTCATGGTTCACAACAAGTTCACTGGCATCCATAGTATGGATCTCCATCCTTTGGCAGGGCTGGCTTCCATCTCTCCTCACTTAGAGACTATATTTAAAAGTTCAGCAGCAGAAGGAATGGAAGGAAGGGAAAGGATGAAAAAGGAAGAGAGGCAAGGGTGAGGGAAATGTCCTTACAGTTAGAGTCGTTTAACATTCAGAGTTGAAGGGGATGGCGAGGAAAGGAAGGGAAGAGAAAAAGACTGGAAAAGAAGGAAAGAAGGAAGGAAGGAAGGAAGGAAGGAAGGAAGGAAGGAAGGAAGGAAGGAAGGAAGGAAGAAAGGAAGGAAGGAAGGGAAGGGAGGAAGGAAGGGAAGGGAGGGAGGAAGGAGGGAGGGGAGGGAAAAGGGAGTGAGGGAAGGAGAAGAGGGAGTAGTAATAAAGGACTTCAAGAAACAAAGGAAAAGAGGGAGGGGAGGGTAAATAGGGACATACAGGAAAAAGAGGAAAGAAGGCAGATAAAGCAGAGAGGAAACTTATCAGGACGACGTGGAGGGATCTGCAAGCCGCATCATAGTCTTGCTGCTAAAGTATCAGTGCAGTCTTTGTTGATTTTGATGTTGTTCACTAAATTCTAAGATTCTTCGACATCACTCTTGGGTTTATTTTCCCTTTTTCAATGTGCAGAACGGGAAGGTCCAGGGTCCTTTTAGTCAGACCTTGGCCTCCAGCATTTCCAAAAAAAGTTTGTGCATGGGGACTTTGCCTTCTAGTTTGATGTTGTAGAAGTGCTGCACAGCCTTGGTGGAGGTCTGCCTGAGGAGCGGCAGCGTCATCAGCATCTTGCCGGCTCGGCGAGGATCTTCCATGTGCTGGCCAGCCTCATAGTCCTGCAGAGCCTCATGCAGGACATCCTGCAGCTTCTGCACCGCCTCCACATCCTCTATGTGCATGGAGTCTGGACAGGGAAGCAGAACACACGAGTGAGAACCGGGCAGGTCACAAAGAGAAGAACAAAGCAATAGCACAGGAGTATTCTCAACAAAGTACTAGCACACTCTTAAACTTCAAGACCAGAGCCAGGCATGGTGGTGCACGCCTTTAATCCCAGCACTTGGGATGCAGAGGCAGGCAGATCTCTGTGAGTTCAAGGCCAGCCTGGTCTACAGAGTGAGCTCCAGGACAGCTGGGGCTATAGGGAGACCCTGCCTCAAAAAGACCAACAAACAAACAAATAAAAAAAAAACTTCAAGACCAAAGCTGCTCCAAAAATATGACTCTAAACACCGCTATGCTTTCCTCTAAGTTTCACTCAGTAATTCTCTAATATTAGTTTAGAACATGAGAATTATTATATAGATGTAAATATATGCTATATGTACACACACAACATGCTTAATTTTTCTATTCTGGAAAACAGAAAACTTTAACAGATTATACACTTGCCAATCTGATTCTCTTTTTAAAAATATTTTATTTATTATTTTTATTTTGTATGTATGCAGATAGCTGCACCCATGTTGTGCAGTACATGTGGAGGTCAGAAGAGGGAGTCACATCCCTCTGGAACTGGAGTTAAAGACAGCTGCTAGCAGCCATGTGGGTGCTGAGAATCGAACCCTGGTCCTCTGCAATAGCAGCCAGTGCTCTTAACTGCTGAGCCATCTCTCCAGCCCCTAATTTTCTTTTTCATATGTTCATTTAACAAAAATGTTATGGGAGAACCTTTATTAAAAACAGTCTGAATGCTTTCTGAGATAAAATCTAAAATCCCCATTTTTCTCATACACACAGACAATCCCAGGTATTTCTTAAAGGTGCAAAAAAGTTTGATGACTAACCTCTTAACAACTCCATTCAAATGCATGGAATCTCCCACTACCCAGAAAGTGAAATCACAATAACTTTTTCATACTTAAGATTTTAACTATTCTCCTAACAGCTCATTAAAGTAAGCTTACAGACTCCCTCCCTTAAAGCAAACAGTATCTACATCCTTGAGTTGTGAAGTGTTTTTCATATTTGTGATAGTGAACTTTGCTTCTAAATTGACTAATTTAACAATCTATTCTGTCAAGAACAAAAAGGGTTAACAAGGTTGCAGTAATTACCCTTGTGAGAAACGTGAATGTGGGTAAAAAATAAGTTACAGCTCTGGCACTAAAACAGACACTTAATTATATACAAGTTTGAATCATTTAGTACGTTTTATTGATTCTCATGACAGTTTATCTGTTAATTACACATAATGGAGTCTTTGGGGATTGTTCGTGTTTAATAATTCCATTTCTCTGAGAATGCTGAGCACTAAGATATATGTAGTTAGCTCAAACTTTTACACAGTTCATGTATAGATCACATGAGCCAACATAGCATGTAAAAAAAAAAAAAAAAAAAAAAAAAAAAAAAAAAAAAAAAAAAAAAAAAAAAAAAAAAAAAAAAAGCAGAGGAGTCATGATGAAAGGAAATAACCAGGAAAAAAATGCTTTTAATTCTCTCTGTATTTTGTTTGTTGTTTCTGTTTCACAATCTTATTGAATTAACCACTATTTATACTATGTTGATAATGGTTCTATGGTGTTTTTATCTCCAGGCATAACATGATGCTACTTCTGGTCAGAGATTACCTTGGCCTGGTAGCCATGGATGCCATTGAGCAGTAAAGTACAGTGATACAAAGGACTATAGGAAAGGTTTTACACTTTTTTGGTATTTTTGAGACAGGGTCTCTCTTTTAGTACCAGGTGTCCTGGAGCTCGCTCTGTAGACCAAGCCAGCCTTGAACCCATAGAGATCCACCTATCTCTGCCTCCCGAGTGCTGGAATTAAAGATGTGCGCCACCCAAAGGTAATGGATCTATTAACACTCCCTTGTAGGAAGAAGTAAGGGAGAGCCATAAGACCCTCACCCGCTTAATTCCTTCTATGACTCCTTCCTACCCATCTCTTCCATCTTTAGAGATGCTAGAGTATACAGGGAGCAGAAGACCCACAGACAGGAGACATTATGGTGTGGCTTGCCTGCTTCCATCATTCATGATGGGGTGGGACTTTGCATTGGTGCAGCTCTGTTGAGGTCACCTGCACTCTTGTAAATAGCCGCTTGTCTGTGCTCTTACAGGCTTAACCTAAGTTGTCCTGTGTGTTTATGCATGTGCATTCTGTGTGTACACGTTGGTATGAGTACACGTAGGTGTGCGTGCACTTGCAGACCAGGAGTCAAGCTTGGGTGGAATTCTTCAGCACTACCTATCTTGCATTTTGATACAGGGTCTCTCACTAGCTTGGACTTTGCCAAATAAGTTGGACTAGTTGGCCAGAGAGCCCCAAGCAGCTTCCTGTCTCTGCCTCCCTAGAGTTGGGATTACAAGAACATGCCACCACATGTGGCTTTTCTACAAGACTTCTGGGGATCAAAGTCAGGTCCTCATGGTTCCCTAGAAAATATTTTATGATGAAGTCATTTCCCCAGCCCCATAAACCTGGTTTCCTTCCAGTCACGTTTTGCTGCTATATATATATAACAATCCACGGGATGAAAATGACCATTGAACTCCTGGCACCGATTATACCACCTTCACCACAATCTTTATTCCCAACAATAACATTTCTAGTCATATGAAGCATTTCCCCCCTTCTACGGACCAAGACTAGTTATGAGAAATGTCTGTGTCGTATTTGCTCAATCTGTCTCCAAGGTTCCTCCCTTTGTTCCGGGTTCTATGCAATGTAATAATCTAGGATCTAATTCTCTTTTCTATACGTTACACCTTTAAACACAGGAAGCCAGCTGCAGCCCTCCCCTTAACATTTCCTTTCCCTCTAGTCCTGCCCAGCCCAGACCCAAGAGATATATGAGGGAATGTCACAGGAAATGAGGCGAGAACAAATAGCAGAAAGATATGCTCACAAACAGCAATTAAGACTTCAAACTATTCTTTAAAGGCTGTGATTTAGCTGGAGAGATTTAAAAATGATTTAATCAAATTACTATGATAATTTAACTTCCCATTTACAGAAAAGATTCTAACTCATTTTAGCTTTACTCATTCTCAGATCTGCTAATACTTTAAATGCAAACTCACTAAATCTGAACTATTTAATTAGACAATGATTCAGCTGGCAGACTGCTGAAGAAAATATTAATCTCCATTAGGGATCCTAGTTCAAGTTCAGGCTCTGCGGCTTTCATCTGTTTTGTTCTTTGCACTAAATTTACATGTTGGTGCCAGGTTCAGTATCATAGGTTTTCGTTTATGCAATTATTTAGCTTTGGTTATTAGTACTGGTTTCTTTTCAAGTATGTAAAGGAAATAGTGAATGCATCCAGGCTATTGTAAACCAGCTAAACATAGTAACACTGATGAGCCATTTATGAACTGACTTGAGAGGGTGAGGCTGTAGAGAATACAATGGTGCCAGCAGTTAAAGAACTTAGGGGGCTGGAGAGATGGCTCAGCGGTTAAGAGCATTGACTGCTCTTGCAGAGGACCTGGGTTCGATTCCCAGTACCCACATGGTGGCTACGAACCATCTTTAACTCTAATTCCAGGGGAATCCGATGCCCTCTTCTGACCTCCACAGCATTGCACGACACAGGTGCACCAACCTACATGCAGACAGTACACTCATATAATAAAAAAATAATAAATAAAATTAAAAAATGTTTTTTTTTAAAAAAGATCTTAGATATCTGTGCCAAAGTCCAGAACTGTTAAATTAAAACATTGGGGCTAGCTCCAGGACCTTTCTTTAGATCTAGTTTGAAGACTGTTGAACAGGATAATATAACAATTACAAATGCTATTCACAATAATCAAAATTGCAAAAGGTATCAAGAGTGTGAATAAGACATATACTGATACTTGCATGTTACATTTCAACCCTTAATAATTAACCAAATAGAATGTTGTCATACATTTTGATACCCTGCCCTTTTGATGGAACCCTGAAGGAATGTTTCATTCCAGTCTCTGACTTTGAGAACAGTGTTCAGTACATTTATTTCCATGGCAGCACTGGTCAGTGAGTCTCCTGGCCATTAGGAAGGGACTGAATATTAGCAACACTGAAGTGTGTTCAGAGTTAAGTCTAGCATATAATAGAAACCATCATGCAAATAATCTGCTCTGGAGAGGGCAGAGACTTTCTTTGGGGTTTATAAACTGCCAACGTGATGGGGCAGGGGTGGAGATCAGTGTCAGAGTGTTTCCCCAACATGTAGAAATCCCCCAGGTCAGTGCCCCAAATACCACCACCAACATAAACAGCATCAAACTGTACAATAAGGTAATGTGACAGGTAAGAGATAATGTGACATTTTTTTCCCCTTAGTCCTTAAAAGAATGAAATAGAATAGGCTGAAAACAAAACTAAACCAAAAGTGAGCAGAGGTCTCTATATGTCCTAAAGGAGAATCTATGTTTCTGAAGATCTTGGTGCACTATATGAGGGCTGTAGGGTTACCCCCATGAACAGCACCCAGCTGTAGCCAGGGGCATTGGTTGACTCCATGGCAAATGGGCTCTTGATTGACATAGACAGGTGTCCTGAAACTTAAAAGAATAAAAGGTATTTACATAAAGTCTTAGTTAAAAATATTTAGATACGAGTCTAGGGAGACAGCGGTGGTGGCAGCAAAAACTACTAATACATCCATATATTCAAAAGTAAATTGAGGGGCTGGAGAGATGGCCTAGTGGTTAAGAGCGCCGACCGCTCTTGCAGAGGACCCGGGTTCGATCCCCAGCATCCACATGGCGGCCGAGAACCATCTGAAACTCCAATTCCAGGAGAACTCCAGTTCCAGGGGAATCCGACACCCTCTTCTGACCTCCGCAGCATTGCACGACACGGGTGCACAAACTTGCATGCAGACAGTACATTTATACACATACAGAAATAAATAAAATTAATAAAAAAATTTTTTTAAATAAAAAAAAAGTAAATTGAGAGGAAAATGAAAAACAGAGTCATTGGATTGTAGAACTAAAAATGCATGGACATTATAAATACAAGCAGGTGACAAGGTTTTCCCCAAGTCACTCTCTCTCTCTCTCTCTCTCTCTCACACACACACACACACACACACACACATATATACACATGATTAGGTTTATGCACCAGTGTTCTTAACTTTACCCCAAGAAGTTTCTAGAAGACTGGCTGACCCTAAACGTGTCCCTGATGTGCTGATGTGTGTGTGTGTTGCCATCTGGGCCTGGGCCCTGGCTGGAAAATGTTTCAAATGAGTGTTTGACATTTTTTTATATGAAAGTATGGTACTTGCTACAGCTACTAAATCATTCAAGATGATCCTAGAAGTCAATCTGAAGGATTCCCACTGACTAAATGGAACAAGCCAAGCTTCAGAAAAGATTACACTTTGTAACTGATTGTTATCTATCGAATATGTGCAAATATCTGTGTTTATAATGACATTTTTAAAAGCTCACTGCTGTTTTTATTTTGCAAGCTGGTAAAAAAAAAGAAAGACCTAAGCACTTAGTCTGCTGTTCTATGTTCTATGTAAGCTGTATCCTTGATAACCAAAGAAGAGATGAGTGGAAACAGTACATTATTCATATCACACAACCAACATTTTGCAAGCCCCAATGATTAATAAAGTTTGCTAATGAGAATTGACACCTGCTAAAATCTCCAGACAGGAGAAACTTTCCTTTGAGTTGTTGGCCAAGATAGTCCGAGATTCCCAAAATTATACAAGTTACAGCCACAGCCCTGATTGCCTCCCAGATACTGAAGATAAGATTCTATTGCTGAAGAGAGGAGATACTTCGGAGCCTGGATTTTGAAAAATAGAGCTGTGTCTGACCTGGAAGCCATCACCACTGAAGGCTAGCTCTCACAGCTGTGGAGAGCACTATGCAAGCCACTAAGGGAGAACATCAATCGATGGTCCAACATCAGCTGCAAGAGCAGAGATTCCTGCCAATGACCAGCACAGCGTACAGCATTGGTGCAATAGCAGCACTTTTATCTTGGGGGAAGTCAGTGGTAACTAATGGATCCTAAAGCCCACTCAGTGGGAGGAAACTCTTGTGTGGTACTGTTAACATAACCAGATGGACACAACTCGAGAAATCCCCTCAGTTGACACATTCCTAGGCTGAGGTAACATTTTACTAACTACAAAAGAAGAATCCTTATATTTGCAGACAAATATCTCAGACACTGCACAGAAAAGAAGCTTCCTTTGCGCCAGATGAGAATAGTACAGAGCCCCACAACTGGACACACACAGACATGATCTGTGAGTTGCTTAATGCCTAGGTGACACATCTACAATGCAACCTCTACACACAAGCCCCAAGCATCACAGAACAAAAACCCAAGAAGGGATTAACTACCTCTTAACTCTCCTTAAGGAAGCTCCTCCATGCAACAGGAGACCAGGAACTCAAAAGGGCATGAATGGCCAAACCCTGAAGATTAGGAGTGTACAGAGTGTGTTTCCATGGACAGACTGACTACATTCAGCTTCACTCACACAGGGTTGAGAGAACATTGTGAAAGAGGGGACAGAAAGATTGGAAGAGCCAGGGAGGTGGTGCAAGACCATACGGAAATGAATCCTCCACGCTCCTGGGACCCTGTTCATATGAACCTACAGCATTGATATCAGCATGCACAGGACCCATGCAAGCTCAGCTGAACAAAAACCCAGCACAGAACCTCAGAAATGGGGAGCAAAGCTCAACCTTGGCTGAGGAAATATTGGCAGCAGATGGTGGTTGGGTGAGGAAGACCTGGCCTTCTTTAGAAAAGGGACTCTGGATAGGCTGACTAGAGTTCAGAGGATGAGCTGGCACTGAGGAGTGGGTGAGGAGAGTATTTGAGTTAGATGGAACCCAGCACAAATGACAGAATCTGTGAACTTGGCAGGGGTGGGGGTTCTGTGGGAGGGTACCTAGGAGAAGGGGGTATTAAGGTGAATAAGACTGATTGAAAAATTATGTATGAAATACATAAAAAATTTCAATAAAAAGATCAGGCAGTAAAAAACAAAGCTTTGCTTCATATTTTACAGAGAAATTATTACAACAAAGATTTTGTTTCCTTATTATGCAATTCAAATAATTTTAAAAAATCTGTTAGAATATGAAATTTCTGAAGCTAGGTACTATTCATTTTGAATAAAAGTAGATGAGAAAATTTTGCTGTTTGAGTGTGCCAATAACTAAATGGGAGTTCAAGGCAAAAATGATAAAACTATTAATTTATTCATATATTCTAATCAAAGATTTTATCTGCTTATTGGTATAATAAAATAATGGGAAACAAATGAAATCTCAAAAAAGAGAGATAGCCAGGCATTTTGTGTCTGCCTTTGAACAGCATGCCACCCAGTGGAGACATGGGGAGAGAGCCTGACTGGACGTACCACACACAGGACAGACAGAGAGACAGGAAGAGCCCACGCAATTCCACTAAGATCAGGAAATGCTCTATGTCAGGTGTTGCTCACCAAACCCAAGAAAAGGGGAACATTTAGACTCATATTGTATAGACTTCAAAAATCTATCTATACATTTTTTAAATAAGAGTCAACTACAGCAACTTAGCATATATAATTTGATAACAAATCTATAATGAAATATAAGGAAGTAGTGACTGTAATTGCCACGACAGGGCTTTCTATGCATTGGGTACATTTTAAGAGAGAGTTTGAATTGCTTCCCCCCCCTTTTTTTCTTTTGCTTCCATCTTTTCTACATTTGTAGAATCCAGTGTACCTATTTTAATAAAAACTTTATATTTACTGCCTCATTTTGTAGAGGAGGTTACTTTGGTGGAAAAAGAAGTTTCAGATTGAAACAAAGCATCTGAAAGTGGTGTAGGCAACTTCAAAAGTATTTGTTTAATTTTTTTAACTTGCATATTCACTCATTGAAGTAGAGTAAAAAAAAAAAA
>VZQC01014540.1:1233908-1323337 GCA_009823505.1 Rhizomys pruinosus
AGAAAGAGAGAAAGAGAGAAAGAGAGAAAGAGAGAAAGAAAGAAAGAAAGAAAGAAAGAAAGAAAGAAAGAAAGAAAGAAAGAAAGAAAGAAAGAAAGAAAGAAAGAAAGAAAGAAAGAAAGAAAGAGAAAAAAGGAAAGAGAGAAAGAAGGAAAGAGAGAAAGAAAGGAAAGAGAAAGGAAGAAAGAGGAAGGAAGAAAAGAAGGAAGGAAGGTAGGAAAAGAAAGAAAATCTATAGATTGGTTTGTAGATAGATTGATGATAAATAGATAGATAGATAGATAGATTTTTGATAGATAGATAGATAGATAGATAGATAGATAGATAGATAGATAGATAGATAGAGAGATGATAGACTGGACAGAGGCAGATGCCATGGCTTAAAGAAAATAATGCTGAAGAAGCCAAGGAAACATATTGTCCCCTGTGACCAGCAGAAGCTGACCAGCTCCATCCACACTTTTTTGTAGAACTAATGAAACCAATTTTGGACGTCTCACCTCCAGAGCTACAAAAATAAACGTACGTTGCTTAAAGCCACAAAGCAGAGGCGAATTGTTAGAGCAGCATAAAAAACTAATACGAGTAAGATATTTCTGCATGTTTTCTTTTGCATTAAAACGGGGAGAAAGGTGGAGAGTGACAGACAAACTTTTGATGAGATGGTCTCCTCAAGAAAGGAGTAAATCCTACACCTGTCGGACAGGACAGACCAAAGATGATGCTTGCATGCCAAGTAAGGGTATGTGGATCTTTTAGGGTTTTTTGCCTAACCCAGAAGAGTTATGATTCTAATACTGAAAACAGTAACAAGAATTGTCAGTTTGTGTTTAATTAACTAACCATAGTGAGATCAGGCCTTTCAATTTTACAGCTTTGCATTAACCATGGCTCCCTTGCCCAAGGAGAGCTGTTTTCCTCATTTTTTTCTCAGGCTAATCACCGAGGTTCCCCCAAGTTTATCCCAGCCCACACCACTCTCGTGGGCACGGAATTCCAAGCCACCGGAAACTCCGTTCTTTTTTTTTTTTTTTTTTTTTTTTTGCACTTTTTGCGGACAGGGTCATCCCTGTCGCCCCAGCTTGTCCTGGAAGTACCTGTAGACCAGGCTGGCTTTGAACTCACAAAGATCCACCTGCCTCTGCCTCCTGAGTGCTAGGATTAAAGGCATGCGCCACCACACCCGGGTGGAAACTCCATTCTTACAGCTTCTTCTTCTAGGCTTCCCTTACAAACCCCAGAATGTTATCATTGTCTTCCTTGCATAATGGGATCTCTCTCTTCTCTCTCTCTCTCTCTCTCTCTCCTCCCTCCCTCCCTCCCTCTCTCTCCTCTCTTCTATATCCCTATATCCCTATATCCCTCAATCCCTCTTCCCCCCTTTTACAACTTAGCTTTCTCCAGGAGCTTTCTCATTCAGTTTACTGGACAGAAATAAGTATAATCAGACTAAAGGAGTGAACGTGGTACAGCTTTGTTGCTGACGTTTCTGATGTTCGTAATGTCATAAATGACCCGTGCCATGGTGATGATTTTTAAAAACAGACTGCTCATTGTTTTATGACATGGGTAAAAATGGTATTTTACCCCCCCTGAAGTACAGCAACTACAAAGTATTTTATGTGCTTACTACTGAAGATGAAAAACAGAAAGTTTGCAACAAACTTGGCCAGGTGCCACTGGCCCATAATCCTGAGTGTGCTCCTCCTTTGGAAGCTGAGGCAGAAGGATCCCAAGTTCAAGAGTAGTTTTTGCTAAAGAGTTCAAGGCCAGACTAGAAATTATTGAGACACAAACTAGAAATAAAAAAGTAAAAAGAGGGCTGTGGAATAGCTCAGTGGTATTTTCCTGCATCTGCAAGGCACAGGGTTCAATCCCCAGTATGAGCAAATAAATATGTATATATGTGTGTGTATATTTGCAGCAAATAGTCACATTATGTCAAGACATAGCACTCATTGAGCATGATAAGGACCATTGAGGAACCAGCTATTATTTTAAATCAAAATTTATATTATTACATTATATACTAAATTTAAGGTTAATATTAAATGACAGAAAATATTTCCAAACTATATCAACTGAAATAAATATAAAAAGCTCAAGAAGTGAGGGTAGACTGCAGATATAATAAAAAACGCAGGAGGAAAGCAGAGTGATCATTTTAATTTTGACTTCTGGGCTGGAGATACGTAGCTTTAAAAAGTTAAATCCGGAGCTGGAGATATGGCTCAGCAACTAAGAGCACCAGCTGCTCCTGCAGAGGACCTGGGTTCCAGTCCCTGCATCTACATGGTACAAACAACCATCTATTACTCCAGTTCCAGGAAATCCAAGATTCTCTTCTGGGCATTGCATGACATGGGTACACTTACATATATGTAGGCAATATACTCATACACATAAAATTAATTAATTTAGTAAGTATTTTAAATTTTGATTTATTACTCCTTTATTTCATTAATTATGTTTTGGTCTGGATAGAAGTTAATAACAAACATCTAACACAAAAGTCCAAAATATATTCATTTCTTGTAAAACATTTTAATCATCTTGTAAACACTTTGTTTTTACTTCTCTCTGTCTGGTATGGCACTGTGTACCAAAAACATAGAATGGGGAAAAGTGTGAGGTGAAGAATCAGACTGGTCAGGCCTTCAGAGATGGTTCAGTGGTTAAAAGCATTGGCTGCTCTTGCAGAGAACCCACATTCAATTCCCAGCACCCACATGATGGTTAACAACTGTCTGTACTCCAGTTCCAGGAGATTCATCTCCTCGTTCTGACCTCTGGGAGCATCGCATGTCAGGGATGCACCTATGTATATTCGGGCTTGTGCTCAAAAACATAAAATAAAAATAAATAAAATGTTAAAAATATCAGACTGTTCTATACGATCAAACCCTATCTCAAAAAAAATTGAAGAGGCAATTATGTCTGTACTGAAAATGTACAGAGTCCTCAGAGTCCTCTCTTGTTCCCACATAATATAGTGTGTCAAACATTTACCAAATTTACATGATACTTAGGCATAAAATGCGAAATAAAATTATTACATTAATTTTGGTTCCAGGGTATGAAAATGGAATGGTGCTCATTGAGACTGTAAAAGCATGGTACATAATTTCTATATAGTAACTTGTGGAATAAAAACAGCTTATCGATGGCAAAGGACAGAGGTGCTACCTTCTGCCTTATGGTAGCCACATGTTTTCACCAGTTTACTTCTGCTGTCCATAAAATGACATTAAACATCTCTACTGCAGGGACACATTCTGAGTGGCTAGGAAAGTGTCTCATAAAGGATATTCCCTTGGCTAGAGGCTAAAACCATTTCCAGTCTCCTTCAGCTAGTCCCACATTCTATCCTATGAAACTGTACAGTTCTGTGTATGTATCACCTTATCCTCATAAGCAATAATAGAAGATTGTTTGGAAGTTCCTAAAATTACTTCAGATAAATAACAGAGTTCGTAAATAATATATTACTTGTGTTTGATCACTGATAATTTTGTTCTAAAAATACTATGTAGAAGTAAGTGGAACTCTTAATTTTACATATTTAAATTTATTTTATGTGTATTTATATAATGGAACACGAGCTCACCTGGACTGAGGTTCAGCATGGGGCAAAAGTGAGACAGTTTAGGGTGTGAATGACAGTTGAGGACCTTAAGGTCTTGTGGCTTCAACAAAGGAGAGTTATCAGATCTGAAGCATTCTAACCTTCAACTATTTTTAACCTTCCAGCATACAGAAATGAGCACATTACTTTGAGATCAGTGCTAGTAGTTTGAAATAAATCCATAGGTATCAGCAGTACCAACCAAGAGAATAGAAGCCTAAGAATAAACTTACTCCAAATTCTTAGAGTACTATTTCACGATTCTCTCCAACATGGAGAGAAAACTGATCATAGAAATATAGATTTCAGCCAGGCGTGGTGGCACACGCCTTTAGTCCTAGCACTTGGGAGGTAGAGGCAGGCGGATCTTTGTGAGTTCAAGGCCAGCCTGGTCTACAAAGTGAGTTCCAGGACAGCTGGTGCTATAGGGAGACCCTGTCTCGAAAAGACCAAAAAAAAAAAAAAAAGAAATATAGATTTCAGGCTGGGCTTGGTGGTACACACCTTTAATCCTAGCACTTGGGAGGCAGAGACAGGTGGGTCTCTGAGTTCAAGGGCAGCCTGGTCTACATAGTGAGTTCCAGGCCAGGTGGGGCTACAGGGAGACCCTGTCTCAAAAAGACCAAAAATGAAATGATTTTGTACATAATATTCATTCATTCATGCTGATGTGAAATTCCTAAATACTCAAAAGACAATCTAGAAATTTCCTAGTATCTCTGTAAAGCATCAAGGTATGTTCATAATGATGTGTTCATAGGCAGTTTAAGAAACTTACACTTTATGTGAGAAAGACTGAATCTACATGTTTCCACTGTTCTCCAAATGATGGGCCAAAAAAAAAAAGATTGAACAAAATAGTCCTCTATTGGTAGTATCAAGGAAAGTGTCTGTCTCAATAGATTATCCCAATTTGAAAGGATGGAGCTTTGGGGTTGAAAGGGTGAGGAGAGGGCCATTTTCATATTGCATCCACATGTGGCAAGATTTCAAGTTTAAAGGTCTTTATAATATTAATCATGGATTAGAAACTGATACCATTACTATTTTTTGGTACTGAGAAGCTAAATAACGTAAGGCTCACCTGCAGGAAAAGCGTGGTTTGTGAACTGTCCTAAGAGGCCATGCCCCTCAGTTTACCATGCCTAGCGAACTAGGAAAGCTTCCTAACAATTTCTGCCTTTATACAAGAAAAACAGGGGCTGGAGGGATGGTGGGATGGTTAAGAGCACTGTCTGCTATTTTCAAGGACTGGGGTTTGGTTCCAAGTACCCACAGGGTGGCTTTCAAACATCCGTAACTCCAGTTCCTGGGAATCTGACATTCCTGTCTGGCCTTCAGGGGTAGAGTGTGCACATGGCACACTTATGTCACTCACACTCATAAGACATAAATAACCCCACAAAAAAAGAAATGAATTAATTATTTGAGGCCATTCTAATTAGCCACCACTGCTGCAGAGCAAGTCACTTCCCCCTCCGCCCCCCCCCCGCCCCCACCCCAACAGAGGATATGGGATCGGAAGCTTCACGTCTCAACAACATTGACTGTCATATTTCTAGTAATAATTAAGGTACTCGAAGTTATAATATTTAACCACAAACTATGCATCTAACATCTAAAATTATCAACTTTCAGTGATATTGGTGTTAAAATCTTAGCATTACTCAGCATTCAAAATTGGCTAACAATTCACCAAATCTATTTGCAACAGAGATATAAAATATGCTTACTCTATCTTAAAAACAATAGGCCAAATAAATAGTTTCAGTTAGAATTGTTTCTTCATTATCAAGAAAAAAAATTATTTGCAAAACCTCTGTTCTGAAATCTTGTATCTGATTCTGAGAGAGTCTACACTGTGAAGGTAATACAAACTAATAAACACAAAGAAAATCTCTATCCCATATCCCACTTGGATCTTCCTGAGAGCAGGGTAAGGGGTTCTGTGAGCTTCTAAAAGCAGTGCCATTTGTCATGGGGTCATATTTTAAGTTTCACAGGGGAGGGAGGAAAAATATGTTAACAGTATGTTAAAGAAGGGGGTTATATTCACAATTAAAATTGTGAGATGTTAAACCTCATTATAAAGACAAATAGGAAAGTGCGACTTCATTGTTGAGAACAATTTCCCTCCTATCAGTCCAAGGATTCATGCATCAATATTGTAGATGAACTGTTAATTACAAAATCAATTAAAAATTATTTCTAAAAACAGTCACGCATCCCTGGCTCTCATGGGGGCAATTTGGGCAGAAGGTCTCATCTTGCCTGGACCTCGCCAAATCACAAAGTCGTCACCCACAAGTAAGCAAAAGCAATCTGGTTTTTCATTTTTCAGCGCGGCTGAGCCCAGCCTGAGATTGATCGTCACATATGGCCCCAGAAAACAAACTGTCAATACCTTGAATACTGCAGAATTTGAACAAATAGCCATCCGCCCATTCAAGCCTCTCATTGCATCCCATTTAACAGATTTTATTGACAGTTTCCTTCTTGTAATTAAAGGGAAAACTACTGGCCGGCAACCAAGATAAAGTTCAAAGATAGGGTCAAAACAAAAGCAGATGGGGGCACGGTGTGACCATCAATGGTACATAGCTTCAGAGCTGTTATTGACATGCAGGTATCTAATGATCCGCCCGTCATTAGGCGGGATCTATCCTGAACTTTGTGCAAATGCTGAAAGAGACTTAAGACTACATCCAAGCATTAAAGAAGGCACAAAAGGATGAACAAGAAAGCACTAATGATTTTTACTTACCAGAACTGGATTCCTATTTGGGCACACTTCAGTTCAAATACACAGAATATTTATTCCTATAACTCTTACCCTTTACTACCTAAGTGGTACCTTTGAGGAAACCACTGCTTCAACAGAATTTGACTTCTAGAGAATTCCAGAATATAAGAAACAAAGTGTTCTTTAGTAATGAAAACTAAGGAACTCAGCATGTATTTTCTCAATTGCAAAATTTGCATTTTTGGGAGTCCTGCTCAGTAACTCATTTAAGTTGACTTGGGCACAAACAACAATGGAGCTAATTTTGTCCCAAGTGCCCATTTGGTAAGTCCCTCAAGAGCTTTTGCTTTGCTATGGTCCAAATTAGTAAATGCACGAGGTGCTAAAAGTGTCACAGCTTTCAAGGAGGAAGTAAAATGAAAATCCTTTCCTCTAAGTGTATTTTTTTTCCTTTCTAACTTTTCACTAGAAAGCTACACTGATTATAATTTTGCTGACTCATGCAGAATTTACAAACTAGGTCTAGCAAATCCCTGAAGAAGTGAAGGAAGGGGTGAAACTGACATCGTTAAAAATGTAACATTGACCACGTCAATATGCCAACCTGAATTAGCAAGAGCTATCGCTTTGAGGGTGACGAATTCTTCTTTCTCCAGCTTCATGCCCTTGTACTTCTTCACCAGCTGCAGGATAGCGTTATTTAGGTCGAGAAGGCCTGCTAGTTTGGACTGGTCTTCGTCCATAATGTAATCATCTGCATAGACGAGTTCATCTTCAAAGGAAAGGGATCGGTAGACGACACCAAGGATCAAAATTTCCATCCAAGCACTCTGCAGAAGGCTCATCTGATCAGCCAGGGACAGCGTGGAGAAGCCTGCACAGGAAGAGGGCAGATACAGTTAATTAGAGCCTGTCTCTGAATGCCAATTCAGCATCCCAGGGTGGGCACCCTCTGCATCAGAGCTCAATCAAAGTGAGCTCCCAGGAGAAGCACTAAACACCCTCCTCAGCACTTCGTAAGCAGTGGTGTAAGTCACAAGCCAGCTTCAGCTGGTTGCTAGTTCAACTACAGGGTTCCAAACATGGGTGGGAAGATACCACAAAGAGGGAGGCCAGGGGAAAAAAATTTTTTTTAAAGAATGCATTACAGGAGGTGAGATTTTCAGCCGCCTTCAACTACCTAGTTTTTAAAAAATCAATACTAATGAGGAACGATAAAAATTAAAAATTAAAAAAAAAAGTTTAAGCCGGGCATGGTGGCGCACGCCTTTAATCCTAGCACTCAGGAGGCAGAAGCAGGTGGATCTTTGTGTGTTCAAGGCCAGCCTAGTCTATAGAGTGAGTTCCAGGACAGCTGGGGCTACAGGGAGATCCTGTCTCGAAAAGACCAGTAAATAAATAAATAAATAAATAAATAAATAAATAAATAAAATTTAAAAAGTTTAAAACCCAGAAGAAAACAATTTAACTATGTAAAATAATAGGGTACAACTTGGAATCATTTTGTTTCTGTTTCTAATAGTCATAAGATGAATTAAGATCAAATGAATCTTCTCAGTTGGAACTTTGTACCCACAGATATTTAATATGAATTTCTTTTCAGAATGGTGATTTGTGTATAAAGTAAATACTTAGTTGTCTGACTCCATCATACACAATTTATTCTTACTGTTAAGGTCCAGCTACTAAAAACCTAAATATAAAAATAATCTTGTTTGGTGGAAACATTAGAAACAATCCCATCTCTGAATGTAAGCATTGTTCCACTCAGGACCCGCTGTGGCAGCTAAAGAGGATCATAAACTTGAACCCTAGTTCTTCATTTGGGAAAGAGAAATGTGACCCATCTAAATACTAATTCATAACATATATTTGAGAAGTGTTACTACATTATAATTTATTTTTATCTGAATACCTGACTCCTTCCTTTATTGGAATTTTAGTCACCATCCAGAGAGACATATTCTAAATCCTCATCTAAGCTAAATTAAATCACATCTAAATTAAATAACACAATTATTCTTCATCAAATCTAAGAAGAATCATATGTAGGTCTATATATTATATTATATATATATTCATGTCACAGAGGATATATTTCTTTATTTTAAAGTGTCGTTGAGACAGTTGGTGATCAAGTTTGTGACTTTTTCCAAGAGGCATAAAATACTTCCTCACAAAGATTTGTCCCAGAATTCCAAGGAACCCAGTCCATGGTTACTAAGTAAAAGGTACTATGATTTAAGGAACTTCCAGCAGTAATTCAACAGAAGAGAGGATGTTTTAACTAATGCAATTTAAGAAATCTATTTTAACTCCCTTCTTAGGTATTATGAGCCCAAACATAAATATCCATTTACATCTAACCTTTGTAGACTCCCATTTACTGTCACTGTTCACAGTTCTTTTTTCATTCATGTCAAATCAATTCTATACTATATAGTATTAGAAGCTGCAGCACAGTAAAGCAAAGACTACTGGTGAAAACCAATGGACTGCTATTTGGTATCATTAACTATAAGTGCTTAATAAAACCATCAAAAGGGATTAGTCCAGTTTGTCTTGGGGGATCTTTACAGTATTTCTTTCATGTGAAGGTACTTGCATGTTATTTGACAAGGTTTCTTTGGGGCTAGCTGTATACAATTTTTTTCTTCTTTTTTTCATTGAAATGTAGTATTACATTAATAACTAGCCTTCCTGGATGAATTTTAAAGGAGTCAAAAGAGAAAAATAATGATCAAAGAAAATTTGGCTTTATAAAACTTTATAAAACACACAAAACCCACATTGCTCTTTCCAACCCCGTTCCCCCACACAAACTAACTGAAGATGAGTAGCTAGGGATTTCTTTAATAAATTCAATTTTATATAAAGAATATTCATCAGGAAAGTTCTGTGCCAGAAGGAATGGCTCTTTTCAATTTCCCTTGGTTTTCTTTATCCTTTCCATTCTCCCAAGCTGCAGGTTTTTGTGTCGCAGCAGATGGACAGGGCGCAGTAGCCTGCAGCATCTTCCTGTGAGAGTGCAAGCTTCCCTCCCAGCCACTGCTGTTAGTAAATAGATTTACACATTCTCCAATCTCCACACATCTTTCTGCCGAATAATTAAAAGCAGGATGATTAGTTTATTGAGTGGAAGGAGGAACTTTTTTATTGAGGTCCATCCACGATTTTATCAGGGCCAGCACTTTTACGGTTGTCAGGGGGGTGCAGCCATCCAATTTTTCTTATCTGCCTGATTAATACAAACGCTGTTTCAGGACGCATTAATTAACAGATACAAATCTACGTTCTCATGGAAGGATCAATACAGAGAAGAAAAGAGGCATCAATGTGAATTTAGTGCTGATGATGGAGAAGGCCCACTATCGACATTTACGTGCACGGAAACTTTAAAGTTGCACCAGGGCCTCTTTGTCCCTGTGATTTACAAATTAACATTTTTTTCAGCCACAACAATGTTTCTCTCATTTCTTTTGGGTTTAATTAAGCAAAAAGCAATAAAATTTCATTTTTAAAGGTTGATCCTGCAATTTGTTTCTTCCGTGCTGATGGCTGTGTATGTGTATGTGTGTGTGTGTGTGTGTGTGTGTGTGTGTGTGTGTGTGTTATGCCTGTGCAAACCTAACTTTTCCTTTTCACTTCTTTGTGGAATAAAGAGGAGGAGGAGAAAAGGTAAAGAGATGGCACTTTTGTCCATAGAAGATTTGACAAATTTGCTTGCTTGAATCCTTCTAGTCTTTTTGCAGTTGATCCATGCTTTATAAAATAAGAGTCAGGATTTCTAGTCTTCTTAGCTTAGAAATCACTTTATGTTTTAACCCTTTACTGGCATAGTTCTGCAATTAGGAATTGCATAAAGACCTTTTCTACTCGAATGCCTGGGTAATACTCACTGACACAAAATAGTCATATTCCTCTGATCTAAGGAGCCAAATATGCAATACTTTATTTCTACTCCACAAAGCTAGTAGTAGTAGTAGTAGTAGTAGTAGTAGTAGTAGTAGTAGTTTGATAAATCATTTATTATTTGTTTATTTATACCTGAGACCTGGTCTTTCTATGCAGGCCAGGCTGACCTTGAACTTCCACATCTCAAGCTGGCCTTGAACTTAATACCCTCTTGCTCCTCGCCTGAATTCTAGGATTACTGACACGTACCATCACGTCTGGCTTTCTAACTTTCCCTGTAGGGTTACTGATGTACTTCCACAAAGGCAGAAGAATGAAATAATATCAAGAGATGTAAGCAAACTATTGCCACCTAAACAACCAGGAGCTAAATGAGAAGTCCTGTGTTAATGTGCTAAATCCAAGGAATTTTTAAAAAATATGATTGCTCTACTGCCCCATGCATACTTTCATCCAAATGAAAATTACTTGCTTATGTTCTTATCAGGCATTTAATGGGGTTTTATGCTGATCAGGCTACAAAGTAAAGATCCCTATCATCCATAATGTGTAGCCATCATTGGCAAGAAACCTTTTTCCCAGGTGAAATGAAATGGGGTTTGCCGTGTTTCCTTGGAACCTCATGTCCCTGCATCCCGGGATCTTAATCTTTGGCATGTGGCAGGTTACAGCTTCCAATGTTCAGCCCTATTACAGCTTGTTAAAATACACCATAGCACATTTTTTCCCCTTTCCTCAGCTGCAGTCCCTTCCACCGATATCGCTGACAACTCTGATCTCTCTTCATCTCTGTCCTGGAGTCAGTGCCATTTAATGTTCCTCAGGCATTTTGCTTAGCAGAAGGACTCTCTATCCTGACCTGCAGTTAAATAGCATGTTTATCTGCAATACAGTATGCTCAAAATAAGCCAGATGACAGTCAAGAATAACATCATTTGGGAAGATTGAAAAGCTTCTCAAGAGGCAGGTGCCCCTGAGGTAGCAGGCTTGAAGATGGCATGCTTTCTGCCAACCTTCTTGCTTTCTTAGGCTGCAAACTTTGGGGGTTCACAGTGGTACTTTGGGCATGCATCAGGAACAGTTTTTTTTTTTTTTTTTTTTTTTCAGCCTGGCCAACTGATGCACTTTACAGTCAAGTTACAAAAAAGGCTAAGCATTTGAAAGTGTGAAAGGCAAAAGTTATCTGACGGCTAGTCTTCAAAAATACACTTTCATTTCAGAAAGCATAAATGTTTATTTCCTGAACAGAGTGTTGACAGGAATAGGCTGCCGCACAGGCATTGGTTTTAACCCCCTGCTAGGCATTTCCTTGTTGGGTGTTTTCTTGAAACATTAAAGCAAATGTTTCAAATCTTCAGGGTACCTGTTAATATCAGTTAATCACAATTTGCCTGCTTCATAGTTTTTGAACTGTAGCTTCTCTGTTCCACAAAAAAAATTAATAATAAATAAAAAATAATTGTCATCTTTCCAACAAACAGCATATTATGCTGGAATCACTGCCGAGCTCTGGCAATTGCCTTAGATGGCAAAGTTCATTTGGAGACTGTAACCCAGGTAAGAGTCTCTCACTCCTTTATAATCAAAACTGGTGTTTCTAGGAACTAGGGAAAAGTAAAGGTTCCACTAAGATTCTGTGTCCATGACTAGTAGATGCTTAGATTCATAACTCTTATTAACGATAACTCACAGCATTCATAAATAAGCCAGTTGGTTTTTAACTATATTGACAGATAGTATCACTTGTTCTATCGGTTGGAAAGAGCATAAATCTGGGTTTTATTGGGTCCTAGAGAGTTAGATGTGCATGTATGCATGTGTGTGTGTGTGTGTGTGTGTGTTAGAGTGGAATTGACTGGATGCTAAACTGAAGCAGGGACCATTAGTTTACTACTAAGGTGAAGCTGGAATATCTACGTGGTGTTCTAAGGTGTTCTACTATGAAGATCATCATTAATGATAATGATAATGATAATGATGATCTTCATAGTAGATAAGTACTTGCCCATTAGATAAAATACCTACAATACCACGCTTTCAAATCTTTGTTCTTTCAGGCTGACCATAATCTAGACTTCAGGAATTTAAATTGATTCGCAACTGGAGTGTGTGCATGTAAGAATAACTCATAACAAATGGGAAATAGCTCCTTTTTTTCTAATTGAGTCATTGTGGATACTTTAGTTCCATAGGAAATATGTTTTTGTGACTTGGTTTTTATACTTTGAATAGAATTTTTTAACTATTGTGTGGGTGTGTCTGAGTGTGTACGTGTGTGTGGAAGCACATGCATGTGGAAGCTACAGCTCTTTTCAGGGTGTTTTCCTTGATTGCTCTTATGTATTTGATTTGGTCTTTTTGAGACAGGGGCTCCCTGTAGTCCCAGCTGGCCTAGAACCTACTATGCAGACCAGGCTGGCCTTGCTCTCACAGAGATCTGCAAGATTCTGCCTCCATAGCACTGGGATCAAAGGCGTGAGTCGCCACATCTAGTTTCCCCACCTTATTTTTCAAGACAGTTTCTCTAACTGAACCTGGAGCTCACCAGTTGAGAAGATGGGCTGACTGGTGAGCGCTAGGCAATCCTTTTGTTTCTGTCTATCCCATGCCGGGGTTATAGGCACACACCACTACACTAGGCATTTTACATGGGTTCTGGAACTCAAAGTCTGGTCCTCATGCTTGTGCAGCCAGTGATTTATTGACTGAACCATCTCTCCAGTTCTGAGTGAGCAGCTCTCTCACAATAGCTAAGCTACCTTGTGGGTATGGCTGTGCTAGAACAGGTTGAGACAAAGTTAGAAAAGTAAGGGTTTTCCTAGGGAATGGCCCACACCCTTTTAGAAGGCTTTACATACCTTAACTACCACTTCTTATTTTTTCTCAAATGTGCCCAGCCTCAACTTTACTTTTTTGGTCCTTTCATCTAAGCTTAAAACAGAACAAGTCTCAGGGCTACAGAGGGAAGTACAGGGTGAGCAGGAAAAACTAGTAGCTTTCTTGTTCTGCAAACTTTATTTCTCACCCATCAAAACCAAGAAAGGTCTGTCTGGGAGGCTCATCTTCTGTATATAACATATTTTTGGATTATTAATAGTAGAGGAAAGCAGCATCCTTTAACAAAAGGCTTAAAAAATTAATCTTTTAAAATAAATCTTGGCATCAGTGTCACTTGGAAGTTTTCAGGCAGCAGGACTGTAGAGAGCACCAGAACTGCTGTCCCGGAAAGGAAACCCTGAAATCGAGAGCTCTGGCTACCACCAGTGGTATTAAATTGGTCCTTATGAGCTGAGGTGCCCCCCAAAATGTGGATATCCTTACATCATGCCTCTGAGAATGTGATCTTATTTGGAAATAGCATCTTTGAAGATGATCAAATATAATAAGGTCAGTAAGTTAATATGATTACATCTTTATAAAAAGGGGTAAATAAACTTGAACATAAAGATGGACAGGGTAATTAAAGTGATGTGAAAACAAGAAGCAGAGCACCACTGTGGGGCCAAGAAAAACAAGAAGCTTCTGGAAGCTAGAAGGGAGCAAGCCATGTAGAGGTTCTCCCTAGTTGCCACCACAGCTACTCGTGCTTTGATCTGGGGGTGCTATCCTCTGGAGCTGTGAGGCAGCACAGTCCTAGTGTGTAAGCTTTCCAGATTGTAAACATGTTGGTTCAGCAGCCCTAGACTACGAATACAGACTCACACCTGACTTCCTTCTGTGTCAAATAAAATAGAGAGCTAGATAATAATTTTGAAAAAACTTCCAGTTCCCAAAGTTTTAGACTCAGAGTAGCACTGTGAATTCTTTGCATGAAGCACACCCTGCTGGGGTTACAGCGAGCAGAGATGACAGGGATCACTGGACTGACCTATGATCACAGCACTGCGATGCAGGAGAGACTTGGGACATGGCACAACTTCGCTAGTTTTCATCTGTAAAACGAGATGCGAAAGGTGCTCGGAAGCTTTTTGTGATAGAGCCCACATCCCTAGATCTTTAGGAGTTCTAACTCCAGTGAAATTCACATTGAGATTCAGGGCATCCATATCCGCAATACAGTACACTGCACTCAGTACTGTTAGAATACGCAGAATGAGTACCAACCTCGGCTTGTAGGACTTTACAGTTACGTGAAAGTTGATTGGAGCATAAGAAGACCATAAATAGTTCAAGGATGGATGCAAGTGTGTACAGATGAAGAGGAGACAGGACCCTGCTTCATCCGTCCTCTACACAGATCATCTCCGTCCACATGTCCTCCCCATGGTTTCGGTTTAGGCTTCCACCATCTCTTTTGGAATAATTTTAATAACTGGCCTGACAAAGTATGGAGTAAAGATTACTCCATTCTGATCCCACCCGTGGTTATTTAAGCAAGCATTAACAAAAACATTTCTATGTTTTCCTCTGATGAAAATGCTTTTTAGGGGGACAGTCTGGGGGAAATCGAGGATCAGTATGAGTGAAGAGGGGCACGAGTAGCCATGGGAAGGCGGATGCAAGCCAAGCACCGCAGTCGGCAGATAGGAGAGCGCCTTCAGGAAGCCACTGCTCTGTGTCATTACTGTGAAAGATCACAGAAATAAGTCACAAGCTTTAAAAAACTGGTTTCTGTAGGGCATGGTGGCACAAGCCTTTAATCCCAGCACTCGGGAGGCAGAGGCAGGTGGAGCTCTGTGAGTTCAAGGCCAACCTGGTCTACAGGGTGAGTTCAAGGCTACCTGGGGCTACAGGGAGACCCTGTCTCAAAAAAAAACCAATAATAATAATAATAATAATAATAATAATAATAATAATTTGGGGGATTGGGGAGATGGTTCTTAATTGGTAGTAATACTTGGTGCACAAGCATAAGGACCTGGGTTTGAATCTTCTGCACTCTCATGAAGAAGCCAGGTGTGGCTAAGTGTGCCTCAGTCCTGGTAATTGGGCAAGCAGAGCAGAAGTGCTGGGGCTTGTTGATCAAACTGGCCAGGTGAGAAGCAGTAAGCTCCAGATTCAGGGAGAGACATGAACAAGGTACCAAATCACAGAATAAGTACATGCATGCAGCATACAAAGACAGACAGACACACACACACACATACACACACAGAGACACAGATACACACATACACACACATATACACACACACTGAAACACAGATACACACACACACTGAGACACAGATACACACACACATACACATATATATACACCTGAGACACAGATACACATACACACACATGCACTGAGACACAGAAACACACACACATAGACACACACACATACACACACAGGCACTGAGATACAGATACGGACACATACACACATATACACACACTGAGACACAGATACACAAACACACACACACACTGAGACACAGATACACACAGATACACACAGATACACACACACTGAGAAACAGATACACACACATACACACATATACACATACACACATACACACACTGAGACACAGATACACACACATACATACATACACACAGACAGAGATACACACATGCACACAGATACACACACATAGGCACACACAGATACACACATACACTGAGACACAGATACACATACACAAAACCAAAAAATAATTTTTGAGAACAATTTCCATCTGCTCTGGAAGAAGCACAGCTATGGAAATGCCCTATGCAATAGTCTAGACAAGTAAAACAGGATGAGTTTAAATAGCAAAGAAGCCGAGTACAGCCTGGAGGAGCTCAAGCAATGGCCCTTTCAGATCTTAACAAGCCAGCAGCAGGCTTGTGCTAATCTGTTATAAAGGCTGCTTTTCCGCTTAGTGCAGGTAATTAGTGGCAAGTTTACATTCAAGGAACACAAAACAATGGATTTGGGTAAAGTAAACTCTAAGATCAAAAACCTGATTTTACAGTCATCTAAAGTTTTAGTAACACCACTGGTCACACGTCAGCGAAGTTAGATGTGCCTGGAAAGCTCTTTAGAAACTTTGGAGAGCAGAACAATTGTAATTTGTGGATAATTTCTAAGAACAGAGCAACAGAAAATTATTGCCATTTTATTTTTTTTTCTTTCAAATACTTGATTTTTTTCACCCTGTCTCTAATTCCAAAGTCTACCATAAATCAAAAAATACAATTTAATAAGCTACTTTTTTCCTCATGCATCAAGCTTAATAAGACTATTTTTTAAAGAGAACTGCTTTGCTCAAAAACATTCAACACTGATAGAGATTTTGAAAAGAGCCCCTGAGGCCTGGCTACTTCCTGTTACCTGTGACCAAACATAATATTCTGATATCGTAAGGTTAGGAACAGGCTATAGTAGATTAGAAATTTAGATGTATGCATTCATTTTCTCAGATAGTATAAAATAGTAAAGTAGAAGGAAAAGGGAAGTTTACAGTACTCCTCTGTCTGAGCAAAGGTGGGACGTGGACATTCTGTAGGCTGATCTGCTTGGACTGAGGAAGGCAGAGATGTTTGCTGCAAGCTCTGGGTGTCTTCTAAGACAAATCCCTCTACTCTGGTTCACCCATGGCTGAAGGCCACACATCTTCCCAGACTCTATAAAATATTATCAGAATTAGGAGAGCCTGAGTAATTTCATATGCATTCACCCCAAATTTTGAAAATTGGTTTGTGTCTACCAGTCACTAAACAAAAAAGAAATGGCCTGTGTAGGTTCACTGAAACGAACAATAATTCCCTCAGAGAAACTAACTTATCAGCTCTCTACTTAAAATAAAATATCTAGTCTTTTCAACTATATACAATTGTCCCTTGTGATAGAAGCACAAATTCCAGCAAGAGCAGTAAATAGTAGTGACGTGGTGCATGGGGTTCCCTTCAATACCTTCTCTTTCCTTAATTGATGAGTTACAAATAAACAGAAAAAAAAAATTAAAAAAAAAAAAACTCCTTCAGGTATTTTGTCGATTTTCCTAAAATACACATTGAATAGTAATTCTGACATATGCCCTAGAAGGAGAGGCAGAAAAAAAATCAGGACTTATGCATAAATGCAAGCTAAAAGATTTACAGCACAGGCCATTAAAAACAAAGTGTCACATGTATTCATGAAAATAGGTAGCGGGAATGTGTTAACGGTGAGATTCGTGTCACAGGCATGAAATTATAGCAGGCTGACATGGAACTCCACATTCAAACACTACAAGCCATCCTCCGAATCTATCCTTAAAGACCTGGCCATAATTTGTGTTCTGGACACCTTGCAGAGAAAGAGCTTCTCTGTGTTTCCACCTTTGAGAGTTCCTTGCAGAGTCAGGCTCTGGCACTCAGTTTCCTCTGTAGCTAATGAAGATCTGTTTACGAATATTTACTCCCAAGTTCGTGGCCAGTGTTGGCTGGCTGGAGCACAGCAGAGTCATTACCTCTTGGCACAGGTTCCACAGGGAGGCTACCTTCTAACGGACAATAGGGGCAACCCCTTCGATTCCTCTCCCCTCTGCCTTCTTCCTGTCTGACCGTTCTCAGTTTGGGTAACAACTGGCCAAGTTAAAACAAAACAAAATAAAACAAAAGCGGGAGACTGCACAGCCCTGGGGATTCCTCTACTAGGGGAGAGGGAATATCCGTATCAGCAATGAAAGCCTGCTCCTCAGATTCCACGTGGATGGATGGAATGCAAATCCACGCCCTGTGCTAATCCTCAGAGAAGAACTTTCCTTTGAAAAGTGGGGCAGGCAGACCTCAGCACAGGGCTGTCATACCTTTCCTCCTTCAATAAACAAGGACACCCACAGCCCTTCTCAGTGAGTCCTGCTTTGTTCCGGTGTAAAGTGGATTTATCAGTGCAGCCCACCTCTGTCCTCTGTGGGCCCTTTCGTGCCCCTGTGACACTGCAAATAAAGCCCAGTAAATCCCAGAGATGCTCAGGGAGGGCTGACTCAAGAAAATAAAACTCAGGGGGTTACTGTCCACAGATGAATCTATTCAGAAGTTGTGTCACCTCCTAACTGGATTGGAGAGGCATTAAGAATACCTCTCCGGGCAGACGCTCTTTCCTCGGCACCGATCCAAAATGAAAAGGGGAAAAGGAGAGAGAGAAGGAAGAAAAAAGCTGCCTGGTTCTAATACACCTAATTAGCCATCGGCAGACTCTTAATTGCATACATTAGGATGATTCCATAGTGGAGATTAATTCTAAATATACCCAAGCAGCTGGTTAAGATGCCATGGATTACAGTGCGGACTGTACTTTTCCACTTAATTAGATATCAAAATTAAGCAGCAACAAGCATTTTGACATAACGGGGATCAAGCCGCCGCTCCGACTCCCAGAGCGGCACTAAAGTGACCGCTAAACAGAGCCGCACAGATGGAGAGATATTAAATGCCGCACTGGAAAGTAATTTCAAATAATAAAATATCAATATTTACATTTTAATTACCCCTAGCGAGAGCCTCTCTGTCATTCCAACTACTGCCGACGCAGCCAGGGGTAGTGAGATGACATTGCAGCTCCGGCTGCAACGACTGTTTTGTTTCCATTAAAGAATGACAAGTGTTTTAGAGGCAGTGATACTCCAGTGCGAACCGGAATGACAGCATATCAGAAAATTCCTATTAAGGGACTAAATGGCTCAACAAGAGGATTCGCTGTGAGCAGCGGGCTCCTCCCGGAAGCACATCAGCCTTTCCAATTTTTCTACTCAAAGTTTATTATTGGGTAGGCTCAAGGGAAGTTTTAGTCTCCCATGAAATATTTAGATCTGTAAAATGTTATGTGATGATTGTCAATTTAAAAACAATAATACTTGATGGGAACAAATATGCGGGAGTTCTGTGTAAATCACAAGGTTGGGAGGCTTCGTTTTTATTCTTTTAAGTTGGCAATGCCACAGAAGATTTTTACTTAAAGCATGTCTATTTCTGATGGAAGTCGGAGGATGCAGCTTAGGATCCCCATCTTTAAAACACAGGGCTTTTATTCACACTTTCTCACTAGTGTTTGTGTGTGCACAACCACCTTGAATCCCAATATCCTTGATGTAAAAAAAAAAAAAGACTGGGTTATTATTTACATATGTGTCAATACATACACATTTGAACTGTATGTCCATTCTATATTTTTCTCTTGCTTCTGTTGTTTTGTGAAATCTAGTGAATTCCTAGTGGCTCTTACATGCTCTCCCCAAGTTTAATTACTCTTCATGGGCTGTGAAGATGAGATTATGAAAAATAAAATAAAATAAGAGGTATATATTAGATGACCTCCTGCTTTCACAAGATAATAAAAGGAAAACACGAAAGCTTTCCTTTGGGAATGGCTGTCAAAAGTATAGAGATCTTGAAAGAATGTTAATGCCTCAAGATATGAGAGGGTGTTTAAGAAAGACTCCTTGGTCAGTGCACTATCGGAGGCAGTTAACTGACCCCCTATCTCAGAGCCTGCATTTATTTAATGTGTGGAGATGAACAACCGTAAATATGATAAATGGTTACAGCAGGAGACTGAATAGAATTTTTCAAAGAAGAGAAACGGGAGAAGTTTGGGAGTTTTATAGATCCTGAGTACTCTTCTACTCCCCTTCCTATTAAAAATATCAGTTCTGAAGTTGAAATAAAGGCTTAGTAATAGGCAAGGTTTACTAATGTGTGGTCTCTAACCACGACGTACTCCTCTTAACGGAAAATAAGTGTGTAGCGAAGTCTTCCTTAAGCATCCCTAATGCTTTTAGGGCAAGACAGATTCCCATTTCTCAGTTCCTAGCACCTTTTAATTTCTGAAAGAGCCACGGTTGAAAATCTTAATTAATTGTTCCATACTGCTTCAGGATCATTATGCAACGTAATAAAGGCCGTGTAATTATGAAATTTTACAGCCATTACCAAGGCTGATGGCTCGTATTTCATCCTCAGCTGGACTCGATGGCTTTTAGGCACTCGGCTCCCCTTTGATGAACTACAGACAGATCTATCAGGCCCAAACAATATCCAGGCGAGGCGACTATAATAGCTACCTACAGATGAAGCCATAGATAAAGATAAACTATAAATCTACACACACAAATGCAGGCACATTGCCTGGGGATGACAGAGGATAGGATGAGACGCTTGGGAGGTGGCTGCTCCCACGAAGACAGCCTCCTGAGCTTCCCACGCATTCACTCCACGGCAGCTCAGGTTTCATAAAGGGGATCAAAACCCAAGTGAACGTCTCATTTATTCTCTGTATCTCCAAATCAAATGAGAGATGGAAGGCGTGTCCGAGAGCATTGTATTTAGTGCATTATTTAAAGGGCAGAAATGGCTCAGATATGTAACGTCTATTTCAATGGTGAGAAATAAATGAAAAGGCAAGAGCTATGGGGTGTGATGTTCTAATATGGCAATCCAAAGTAAGCACCCTGCAACAAATCCCATTATAGCTCATGAGTGTTTCTCCCGTAGATATTAACATTTTCAAAACAGTAATGCAAAAACAACAAAAACCCACACAGATACACAGCCAGGGAAAATAAAATCCCATTCTTACATGACTAAAATGTTTATAGCTCTCAATTATGGACTGATTTAATCATGTCTGAACTCACACAGCCTAAGACCTGATACAGCCACATTTGCTTAACGGATTTCCAACACATCCCTTTTGGTGAATTAAGCATTTCTGCGGGTCCTTTTAAACTTGGAGTTAAATGGAAAAGGGCCATCTAGGAGGGTCATTTGACAACCCTAAGTGCCACACTCAGGGAGTATCTAGTTCAACTCTGCCTCTAGGATAGCACTGCAGAAACTTCCACAGCGCTAATGTCTTTGGTCCTCGCCATCCCATCAGTCACACGCTGGCTTGCTTCATGAATAGGACCAGACAGGCATTCTGCAACAGGGCTCATCCTGGAGAAAAAGCTCAACTGAGGATCAACCCAAATCAGCCTGAGCACTGCCATGGTGGCCAGCCAGAGCAGACAAAGCAGGGAAGGAGCAGGATGTAGGAAGGCTGGGTTTCCACTGAGTACTGAGGGGTTATAGGGGTGGATGTGTGTCCAGGGGGAGGCGAGTGCATATCAAAGTGATGTAGAATTGGCTTAAGTGGCATTGAAGCTCTGGAAAGCACAGCTTGAGACAGTTCACTGAAAGTGTGGATTGAGAGTGAGGAAAACTGGTTTCAGTGTATCCATGGCTACCAGCTAGCTGTGTAACCTTGAGCTAGACAGAAAATGCTCCATTTCTCCATCTACCAACAATGGGTGCATGCCTAGATGCTCAAAACCTTCCACTCTTCCTTCATTATGGACAACAGGGATAGAAGACCTAAAACTCCCTTCTCCTTAAGGACAGATGTGGCTCATTTGGTAGAGCGTTTGATTAGCAAGCATGAACTCAGTGCCCGAGTTCAGTCCTCAGCACTGCATAAACTACTCTTAGTGGTTCATTCCTACAACCCCAGCAATTGGAAGATGAAGGCAAGGGCCAGAAGTTTAAGGTCATCTTTCATATATAGTGAGTTCAAGGTCAGCCTAAGATACATAAGACTCTGTCTCAAAAGCAAACAGGCAAACACACACGCACACACACACACACACACACACACACACACTGCACTACATGAATAGACAGTTTCTCTGCCTGAATCCTTTCCTAGGATGGCTATATTTTATTTCAAACCCTATATTTTAGATCAATGGAAGACATCACATAATAAATATTCATGAACAACTGTCCTTCTCATCCACACTAGATCCTGGTTCAGGTGCCTTCCAGCTTGTTCATCAGAAGGAGGTTGCTCCCTATTCCCAAGGAAGACCTAAGGCTTCAAGGATGTTCAGTCCAGCCTGGTCTTGCCACCTCCCAGGCTTCATGCATTGTCTACACAGCCCTCTTGGATGTGTGGCTCCCTCCTTCTCCTCCAGTGCCATCCCTTCACCCCTCTATTCCGAGGAAGTGCTCCCCAACCTTGTTCCTCATCAACACCTAGTTGTCCTTGCCTCTCTTTGTGTCCCCTGCCCAGTTCCCAAGAGAACGATTTGCAAGACCTTGTCTGCTATGCACATCTTCTGGCACTGGAGCTTGGCTCTTCTCTTTCTCTGTCACACTGCAGTCACCAAGGTCACTGAATTGCCAGGTCCCACGGCCTACCCTTCTTTGAGACACTGTTTGAGCTCTTAGACCCTTTCGTCTAGTGTGGCCCATCACCTTCTTCCTTGAATACTCACTCTCCCTTGAAATCTGTACTAGGTTTCTCCTAGGTCCTTTTCCTTCTTTCAGTTGTTTTCCATTGGTGTGTCTACCTGCTACCTCTCCTCAGTTCCATGGGTGCTACCAAGCCATACTGCCGACACACAGTGTTGTTCCTCAATGAGCTTATCTTCATTTACAACTCCCCAGCATTCTTTCCCACCCAGATATCCCATAGATATGTCCAGGTCTCTAAAATGGAATTCCTCTTTCTCCCCAAACTTGCTCAAAATATGTTCCCTCTCAAATACCAACATCAGCAATCACTCAAAAAGCATCAACTCAATATCAGAAATGTGGACTAAGAGAACTTAAAAACTTGAGGTGCTAGTGAGCACCAAAAAATACCCCAAGGAGGCAAGAATGTGGGTCTACACATATCTAGAAGCTAAAGACTGAAGGCTCGGGACACTCATACACATAAAAATAAGAAAAGATATTTAAAAACTCAAGCTGATGACTGCTTCCTTCCCTCCCAAGTCATCGTCTATGGCTCAGCCTGTCTCCATTGTTATACCCCAGAGACACCATGGAAGGCAGCGCAGCCCCTTTCCTAGGATATCAGCTACTTATTCAACTTTGGATTCCTAGATTTTTTCCCAATAACAGGGTGTTATTAAAAATTGAAAACTGCTAGGACTGGTGCGATGGATCGGTGGGAACAGTGCTTGTTATATAATCAGGAACAGAGTTTCAATCCCGCCATTCACATCTGATGGCTCCCAACCACCCAGACCTCCAGCACCAGAAAAATCCAGTGCCCTCAGGGCTGCAGAGATGGCACGGTGGTTAAGAGCATAGACTGCCTTTGCAGAGGACATGGGTTTGATTCTCAGCACCCACATGGGGGCTAACAACCATCTGTAATTATATAGTTCCAAGGGAATCTGATGCCCTCTTCTGACTCAATGGGCATTGTGGGACATGGGTGCACTTATACACATGCAGCAATAAACTCATATGTATAAAATGAAAATAATAAATATTTTAATAATAAAAAAATCCAATGCCCTCTTCTGGGTTCCATGGGAAACTCCTCAACACACACACACACACACACACACACACACCACACACACACGCACACACCACACACACACACACACACACATGCATATAGTCACAAAAACACATGCATACACACAAGTATAATAAAACATTTCTTAAACTGGGAATTTCCTAACTTTTAGTTTTTAGTGTGTGTGTGGCAGAGTTTGCACAGTCTTCAGGACATAACTGGTTAGAAGGATAAATGCCAGAAAAGTAGGAGACAGCACAGCTTGGAGCACAGTCAGCCAGTTTAAATGGAGCTAAGAGCCATGCGGTGAGGGGCTCCTAGCGCCTGACTTCCCACCCCAAGGTTATCTGGCTCTTGTTCTAGAGGAATTGAGAATCAACACCAGGTGACATCTTTTTATCATAGCTCTGCACAGATAGATGAGACTCAGACGTATGAGAGAATCCTCAAGAGTCAAGAGCCTGAGAGCCTTGGACCAGAGAGTAGAAACAAAATGCACCCTTTAGCCCCCAAAGAACAGACAAAAGCCTCTAAAATGGGTACTAGCCAGCATTATATTCTCCAGCTTAATACCCAGTTATTCCTTCACATTCTGGTTTTAAATCTCCAGCAGACCAGGCACCTAGTTCATAGCCATTGTGGCAAGGTGACTCTGGAAAGCTAAATTTCCCAGTGCAATGCATGTGAGCACAGAAAATTAGCTTGGAAAACTATCTGAGAAATGATCTCATTCAAAATGTGCACTGCACAGGCGGGAAAGCAGGCAGCACTTAGGGAAGCGAGTCACCTGCAGACATTAGGGGAGCCATGTCAGCAGTTAACTGTAACAACAATATCGGTAAGAATTTATCACCATGATAGATGCTTAAAAGATTTGCTAGGCATGTGCACGTCTGTTCACTTTTTAAAATACAAGGCTCATTTTCAAATCTAGCATCCAACATAGGAAATGAAGATACATACCAAATTCAGCTACAAAGAGAAAGTCTTATTTCAAATGTTTGAAGGTTCACTCCTCAGTTACAAGGAAGCATCATTGATGTGGGTGTTCTTGGCCCAACCCCACTTTGGATAACAATGAAATGTGTTTGCTGACTCTTTACATGAACTGAAGAATGATCTCATATTTAAGCTTTCTCCCAGGATGGCAGCCCCTTAAGTCTAACAGTTTAATTGGGATGGCCATAAAGGACATTAACACATAGAAGATTAAATAAGGTGACTCGGGGCTGGAGAGGCGGGTCATTGATTACAAGGACTGGTGGCTCCTGCACAGGACCCAAGGTTTTATTCCCAATGCCCACATGGCAGCTGTCAGTCATCTGTAACTCCAGTTCCAGGGGATCCTACATACTCATCTGGCTTCTCATGGGCATTGTGCAACATGGGTGCAGTTGCATACATGCTGGTAGAAGACGTATACAGAAAACAAAATTTTAAATGAGGTGATACACATAAAAGCATACTGATCACTGACATAGTCCACCTCTTCTCATTTTTCTATCACTGTTCCACCCCTGGCTCACTCTACACCAACCACATGGGCCTCCTTACTATTCCCAGGAGGTTCAAGCACACTCCTGCCGCAGGACCTTTGCACATTCTGCCCCTGACCCCTGAAGGTTAAATTCCGTAAAGGGAAAACTTATTGTTTTTCAGTCATTTTGCTCATCAATATGTCAGCTAATCAGTTTCTCCTCATACAAAATAAATACTCTGAAATACATGCAAAAAATAACTGAAATGATGAATGATGAAATGCATTAACACTAATGTATTGAAATTAGTCAGTTTGCAAGGGAAGATGCTTTCTCATCCCACACTTGATGCAAAGAAAGACCAATTATCTTAAGTTAAGACACAAGAAATGCATACAAGAATTTTTTCTTCCAAAATATTTTTGATTCTGCTGTTAAGAGTTATTTAAAATTCCAATTGGATTATGTGAATGTGTTATTGTATGATATGAACACTGAATGTTAGACACATGAAAATAAACCATTCAGGGGCTGGAGAGATAGCCTAGTGGTTAAGAGCACCGACTGCTCTTGCAGAGGACCCGGGTTCGATCCCCAGCACCCACATAGCGGCTAAGAACCGTCTGTAACTCCAATTCCAGGAGAACTCCAGTTCCAGGGGAATCCAAGACCCTCTTCTGACCTCTGCAGCATTGCACGACACGGATGCACAAACCTACACGCAGACAGTACATTCATACACATACAAAAATAAATAAAATTAAAAAAAAAAGAAAAGAAACCATTTAACAAAGAAATCTGAAACACACTCCATATCCTCTTCTCCAATCCTTGTGTCTAGCCACATGGTAAATGGAATCTGGTATGTTCATATTTCCACCTGATCACATATCTCACATGGAGGTAACCCTGTGAGCCTCATGGCTCATTGAATTTCCCACAGAATCCAGATATCGCTACTTCTGAGTTCTAGAGGATCTCAGCAAAGCCAGTGTCCTCTGCAGTCCACATGGGATGGGATGGGTTCCACTTCAGCCTTGCAGAAACACACCTTAGAGATTATGAGCTGAGTGCATGCCCCATCTATTGAACATTTTACATTATAACAAAAAGTATCTTGGTATAACTTAAACTTCTCTTTGAGGACTCCATGCCTTCCAAGTCTGGTTTCATACACACCACACAGTGGCTGTTTAAATAGTTGTTCAATGCGTACACTCAAAAGGACACCTTATCTATATCGTTCTTATACTTGAAATTATTTTTGAGTTTTTCAGTGTTACATTCGATTTTAATGTAAATAAAAATATCTGTCAATTATTAATTAATTAATTAATATTAATAGTTGAGGGTAAGTAAATGCTATGCATTTTTCTTTTTTTTCAACCTCTCTACTATAGATCCCTGGAAAGCACTTGAGCAACTGGAACATAGGAGCAGAAACAGAAATAAAAACAGCTAAAAGGCAATGCCATCCCAAATGAACATTTTTGCTGGTGCTTTCTGTAAGGTACACTCTTTAACAGAATCGATTCCTGATTATCATCAGTATGATTTTTTGACACTTAAAATTCAACAGAATTATTTATTTAAAAAATTAAAGATTTTTTCATTCCTATTGAAAGCTAGCATTTTGTCAAGATGTCTATACTCACGAAGATGACAATCTCTAATGTGCTGGAAAGATGGGATTTTCTTTTAATATGAGCAACACTAATAAGGAAGAAGGGCTTCAGCATGCTAGGTATTCCTCCAAGTTTTGTTAATTAGGCAGGAAGGCTTTCCCACTGGAACGGTACAAGGCATTTATTAACACTTCAGCCCACAAATAGAACAAATGTACAGCAAAGAAGGTAATTATTAAATACACTGATCCCTTTATCGACTTGGCAGGGACAACCCCAAAGATGGCGTCTGATTATGATCTTTTCATGATATTTTAATTGTGCTTCTTAGCTCGCTAAATTAAAAACTACAGGGCAATCTCACTTAGATCACAGACAAAGGCGATCAGATCAATTTGCAACAAAAATGTATGAATGCTTCTATCAACTTCAATTACATCAAGAATTTAACAGACAAATTCAATGGGATCACAGAATAGTACAGAGCTCAGTATCACATCTCATCCAAAGGCATCATTATCCTGTATGTTGCTGCACATTGTAAAACATAGATCTCAACCTAGGAATAGGATTGGGGAATAATATCTCAGGAGTGAAGGCTTAGTTTCTGTGTCTGTTGGTAACTTCTGTGACTAGGACAGGTATGTGCCTAGCCTGGTTATAAACAAGAGGAAGGAGTGTAAGGAGAAATTACAATGATCTATGTATTTTCCCTACCTAGACAAAGACAAGGCATCTATGTCAAATGTTTTGACTTTTATTTTATTGTATATCAATAATGTGATTTAGACCAAAACTCTTTAGCAACTTCTCTCAGCCAAACCTTTCTTTAGTTTTTCTACAGAAGTCGATTTATTTTCATCCTGATTTTCACTCCTCTGAAGCTTCTTGTACATCTCTGAGTGAGTTCAGTCCCATGGCAGGTTCCTGGGAGCTTTGGTTGTAGTGGGTTTAGAATCTTCATCTTGACTTTACTTGGGGATCCCAACCCAGGCCAAGTCTCTGGTAATGCACTGACTTAAAAGATGGTCTCTGGCCTCACCACATTCTGTGGGTGTGCTATGTGAATTTATGAGAGAAGAAGAGTGAAGAAGAATGGGAGGAGAGTATCGAAGTGTGGATGGAAGAAGAGAAGAGATGAAGAAGGGGAAGTGAAATGGGGAAAGAGGAGTAGAGTTGGAAGGAAGAAGGGAGGGAGTTGGAGAAGGGAGTGTAGATGGGGAAGGGGTAGAGAGATGTGGAGGGGAAGAGATAGAGGAAAGTGAGGGAAATGGGAGGAGAGGAGGGGAGGGCACATAGGGGAGGATGGAGAATGCAAAGGGGGCGGTGGGAGAAGGGCATGCGAGATGGAGGAGAGGAGTAGAAGGGAAAGTGAGGTGGAAAAAGGAGAGGTGGGAGGCAGAGAGAGAAAAGGGGAGAAGAGGGAAGAGGTGAGGTGAGGAGGATGGTCTTAGACAAGACCCATGAGAACTACCACCTGCCTGGCCAATTCCTAGCCATCCTGTTTGCGAAGGACAGCTATTCTGATGCTTACATCTGCTTGAGTCCCTTTCTCTCTCTCTTTCTCTCTCTCTCTCTGTCTCTCTCTCTCTCTCTCTCTCTCTCTCTCTCTCTCTCTCTCTCTTTCACCATTTTCTATCTTCTTCCAGATGTAGGAATGCTTAATCATTTCAGTAGGATCTGAGCTTTTTTCTTCCTTGGAGGAGGGTTAACCTCTTTATGATTCATTATAAGGTAACTCAAATGACCTTGTAGCTCTTTTTTTTATAAATTTATTTATTTATTATTATTTTTGTATGTGTATGAATGTACTTTCTGCATGTAGGTTTGTGCACCCGTGTCGTGCAATGCCGCGGAGGTCAGAAGAGGGTCTCAGATTCCCCTGGATCTGGAGTTCTCCTGGAATTGGAGTTACAGATGGTTCTTAGCTGCCATGTGGGTGCTGGGGATTGAACCCGGGTCCTCTGCAAGAGCAGTCGGTGCTCTTAACCGCTAGGCTATCTCTCCAGTCCCATGACCTTGTAGCTCTTAAGTCAACAGAAATGCCACCCATGATGCAATTATGCCTCCACAAGCCATGCCCAGGCCAGGGTGGATGCCCACTTCACACAGCCCAGAGCTTTCGCTCAGCTCTCAGTGAAATAGGAGAATGAGAAGATAGAACCAAACAAAGCTCAGGCTTCAGTGATAGTAAGAAAGAGGCTCTCAGGAAAACTCACAGCACTTCACACACACACACACACACACACACACACTCATTACACATTGTCATTTACATTTTTTAATTTTTTCACCATTTTAAGATTTTATTATATTTTTACCAAATATATTGAAACTCTTTAACTAGGGTGTGTTTAAATTTTTAGTTTATTATTTTTATTTTATGTGTATGAGTGTACTGCCTGCATGTGTGTAAGTGCATCCCTTTCATCCAACGCCTGTGGTCAGAAGAGTGTGTTGAATCCCTTGAAACTGGAGTTACAAACAGTTGTTAGTTGCCATATAAGTGCTGGGAACAGAACCTAGGTCCTCTGCAAGAATAGCCAGTTCTCTTAACCTCTGCGCCATCTCTCTAGCCCCTAGGTATGCTCCATAGGTAAATATCTCACTGATGTTGTTGATTTGCTTTTCCTTCCATTACTCCAGCTCCAGGTTTATGTTTCTCATAGGAAACACTGTCATTCACATGAAAAGTTCTGACTTTGATGTCATTGGTTTAATTTAGTGTTGATTTATGCTCAAATGCTTCTCAGCTTAGGTAACCCATTTGCTCTTTCCTCCACACACACACCCCCCCCCCCAGATGGCATTTGGGAAGAAGAGTGGAGTTTTTGAACCTGGATTTTTAAAAGAAGAATCAAAGGATGCTAAAGGTCCTGGGAAACAAACAATTTCTCAATTAAAGTGGGAAGGATGAAATGAAAGAGGAAACTGGCCACATGGCACAGCAGACGTGTAAGCCATGGAAGCAGCAGTGTGCCCTGACTCCATGTGGCAGCCACTTGCTATAGCTCTGGAATTACAGTGGCTTTTGGTTGGAGATCTTTTTCTAAATCTATCTTCAAGTATATTACTTACTCATTCTTTAATCACAATTTTTTTCAAATTCCCAACCATTGTTTATTCATGGTCAGAAGATAAAAATATGGTTTCTCATGGCATAAACATCCAAACATCTCCTCTACGCCACTCCTAAACTCTGATCACTGAATGAGTAAAGGATTTATCCTAGGAGTGCTGTTTTATAATCATTGGGATTCTGTCAAGCTTCTAATGTTGTCTAAATGTTGCCTCTCGGAGTTTAATTTAGTGACCTTGCAATCTCTCTTATTAGCGTGATCTCATGTATTTCCGTTGATTTACCATCGAAACTATGATTACATTTATAGGGTAGTCCCTCAATCTACCTAGCAGGGAAATAACATCCAACATGGGCTGGGTGGGGTTACAGCACCAGGCTAAACTTAGCAGGTTCTACCTGTATCTAACATGGAAGTCACATGTAAATGATATATCTTTTAAAGAGAAAGAACTAGAAACTGTTAAAGGAATACAAAAAGATCATACATCTTCTCTTTATGCTATGTTTACTATGTAAAGAATATTTAAAATCCATTGAGAATTGTTTCAAATATCAATAACAGGACTTTGAATCACTCAGAAGTACGAATGTTGTCAAATGTGGATAGCCAACCCCTGACTGATGTAAGTTAGGAGAAAGATAAAACTGTACAACCCACAGTGTGCATAGGAGAATCATGGCCTTTGGCCTTGGCTTCCTCATCTTAATAAATTAGGTTGTTAGAAATCTAACAACCACATAGGTGTGTAGCAGGTATCACAACCCAGGGAACATCTGATATGTCTGAAATTGCTTATAATCTGAATATCACCTGTACCAATGGCAATCCTTGCCATTTATTATTCTGTCACCAATAGCAGCAATAGTTCCACAGACATAAAGGACAAATGCACGTCCTTTTATGTGAATTTCATTATCTTAAATTCCAAAACATATTTTCAAGATTCTAGTGGTCTTGGTTAGAGTCTCTGAAAAAGATTACATGTTTTGTATTGATAAACTAAGTCCTCTAAATATTATTTAATTTTCTTTATTATGCAATGTCGGCACAATATTAGAATAATTGGGACAGCCTGGAATCTCTTGAGAGGTTGATGAAGAACACAACAGTGTCCAGGTTACACCATGGTGGCTCCAGTGATCAGTTTCTTGAATTTTATACTTTATTTTATGCAGACTCTCTTACACTTAGTTGCTGCCCATCAGAGTCTCTTTAACATAAATCTGCCCTCTACTGTGTTTTGGAAAGAGAAGAGAGCACTGGAAGGAGAAGGGAGTTAGTTAAAGTGACTCATAGAGTTCAAACAGCCCATGAGCAAATGGTTCGGGGATTGTTGTACAAATAGATACTAGTCAGTTTTGTATTGCTATTCCAAAATTCCTGGGACAATTTTCTTATAAAGAGAAAGCATTCATTTGGGCATGCAGTTTTAGAAGTTCCAGATCAAGCCACTTTGGATCTCTGGAAAGGCAGAGCATCAGGGTGGGAAGTGGTAGTGAAAAGCTGTTCACCCATGACCTTTGACGGAAGGGAGGGAGGGGATCCTAGAGTTTAGAGTTTCCTGTCTTCCATCTTCACAGTGACCTAAGAAGTGCCTCTACTGGGCCCTGTCTCTCAATGCTGTCTCTGTCTCCCCACATGCCACCACAGGGGTCTAATTTTGAATCTTTGGTGAACACACAATAGCTAAATTATAGAAAGACTAATCTTTATTAGGTTCATCAAAAAGAAAACACTGGGTGGGTTTGTTTTGCTTTTTGTTCTTGGTCTTTTTGAGACAGAGTCTCCCTTTAGTCCCAGCTGGCTTGGAGCTCGCTATGTAGACCAGGCTGGCCTTGAACTCACAGAGATCTGCCTGCCTCTGCCTCCAGAGTGCTAGGATTAAAGGCATGTTCCACCATGCCTGGCTTGTTTTGCTTTTTTAAGGAAAGGTTTTACTCTGTAACCCAGGCTATCCTAGAATATACTATGTAGCTCAGGCTGGCCTTGAGTTTGTATCAATCCTCTTGCCTCAGTCATCATTGATTGGCTACAAAAATTCTGTTCCTTTTACTAATGGTTGAGGGAGCTGGCTTGTTCAAAAGTTTACTCACTGTCCTTCAGTGATCATAAAATGAATTCAAAGACCATAATAAAATATTATTTAAATGTGAACTTTGATGTAAATATATGGTTATTAAGGTTTTCTCTTAAATGATTAGGAAAATAATTTAACAATTAGAAGCTGATAATACCATTAATTATATAGGCTCTGTAAATTAAAGTAATCAAATAAACAAAGCGAATAAACTCCACACATTTTGTAAAGTTTCTACACAAGGCTGGTTGACTAATTAGAACTTTGTTTTTTTTTGGTCTTTTCGAGACAGGGTCTCCCTGTACCACCAGCTGACCTGGAACTCACTCTGTAGACCAGGCTGGCCTTGAACTCACAAAGATCCGCCTGTCTCTGCCTCCCAAGTGCTAGGATTAAAGGCGTGTGCCACCATGCCCGGCCCTAATTAGAACTTTGTGTATGTGGAAAGTTTTCAGATCCAGACACAAATTCTCTTGGGCTTTCTTTACCCCTCGTCATTCAATTCATTGCCAACCTCCTTGTGTGGTCTAACATCCTTTCAACTACTAAGTTACTACATCCCAAGTTTTACTTAATGGACCACCTGTTTCCACCAGTTCCAAAGCTAAGAACGTCTTCAAGGGCATCTGAAACCTACAGTAGAGATTTCTCTGCTTTTCTATGACCTACCTGATGTTCTAGCCAATGTGTTAGATTTATGATTTTCTTTCGTTCTGTGACTATAAAGGTCACATCACCACTTCTGCCTTGGAACACACCACTTGAGGCAAAAGAATCCACATTTTTGGATGTCAGTTATCCATATGTGGCTCAGAATAAGTGATATTTTATCCTCTTTGGGGTAGAAAATGTGTTCTGCATTGACACTTCCTATGTTTTTACAAATAATTACCAAAGTACATATGCTTAATATATCAATACTTAACTTAATATGAACTTATATAACTGTATACAATTCAGTCTCAAGCTTGTGACATGACCCACCCTTACACATGAATTTTGAAAATTTCCAGATTAATATACACACTACAGTTAAACTTCTGTTTTTCATAAGTTCACACAAGACATCATAAGTACTTTTGTAAAAATTACTTTCATCTATATAATAGCAAATTGCTGGTTGGTAACTAAACATCCATTGACAATGTTTGTTAAAATGTACCATGTTTATTCAGTGTTCTGTGAGGCTCCTTTACCAAGTTTGCCTGTAAATAGTAACTATCCCTATAATAAATGTTACCTAAGAATTTTCCAATAAAACTTTATTCAAATGTGCTGTGGCCACTTTTCATAATTTGTTAACTCTTTTTTACTTTTAAATAATAAAGGTGGGGCTGGAGAGATGGCCTAGCGGTTAAGAGCACCGACCACTCTGACAGAGGACCCAGGTTCGATCCCCAGCACCCACATGGTGGCCAAGAACCGTCTGAAACTCCAATTCCAGGAGAACTCCAGTTCCAGGGGAATCTGACACCCTCTTCTGACCTCCGCGGCATTGCACGACACGGGTGCACAGACCTGCATGCAGACAGTACATTCATATACATACATAAATAAATAAAATTAAAAAAATAATAATAATAAATGTAAAACTTACTTAATTTTTCTTTATTTTTTTGTGTGTATGAATGTAATGCCTGCATGCGGGTTTGTGCACCCGTGTCTTGCAATGCCGCAGAGGTCAGAAGGGGGCGTCAGATTCCCCTGGACCTGGAGTCAAAGACGGTTCTCAGCCACCATGTAGGTGCTAGGGATCGAACCCAGGTCCTCTGCAAGAGCAGTTGCGTTCTTAGCCACTAGGCCATCTCTCCAGCCCCAAAAACTTACTTCTTGACCACAAAGTGCTGGTCCAAATACACCCTGGCTGCCCCATAAACATCTTTTGATTCTGTTGATGAAAGCTGATTTGTCAAGTAAGGCTACAGAACTGGGCCATAAAACAACTGTACTTATTTGCACATTAATTGTACAATAAACTATAAATTCTCCTGAAGCATGAGGATTAAATGCAGGTTTCTCAGGCACAACCCTAGTGACATAATTCTTTGTTCGGAACAGATAATAAAGGGAGTTGTCTTGGGTGCCATAGAATATTTGGAAGCAACACAGCTTACACAGGACCTGATGGGCCTTGCAGTGCGAACCATGTTTGCCTAGGTACCAACACACACACTAAAGAGATTAAGACCAGAATTGCATGATCTGACTGACTGAGACCAAATGCAAAACAGAGCTTGTCACACAGAAGGGATCAGGGGGCTCAATAAAAAGAGATAGACCACCTGAATAAGCAGACTCAAGCCAGACTTCAGAAAAGATGGAATTTACTGGATCTACAGAAGGAGAGTAAGACTTCAGCCATTGCCCATGAAAAGAACAAACAATTTCACCTAATCCAAATTGGCTTTCATGCCTCTCTGCCTAAGCAGCATGCAGAGCTGTGAGGTCCACAGGCACCTCCTGACACACTCATTCCAGCGATTGTTATCAAATGCCTCTATTTAGAAAAGCTCAGAAGATTGTATTAGCACACTTCAGTATTTATGGAATGACACCCCGCCACAATGAAAGACTAAAAAAATGAAGATTATATGTAAACATCATGTCTTTGGGAGGGGAAGTGGTTTGGTTGAGAAGGGAAATGGTAATTGTACTCAAATGCATGGAAACTTGATTTTCTCATCTGTAAAATGAAGAATATTGGGGAAGGGATAAAATATGTGACCAGGTAGCAGAAGGCCTAGAGGTCTTTTTTTCAATAAACTTTAAAAAAAAAAAAAAGAATTTTTGTTAGCATTTCAGCCTTCCACCAACCCTCACCTCCATCCCTGCATTTCCATAATGTCCCTAGACACTGTCAACTCTTCCCAGGGGAACAAAATTTCCTCTGGGTAAAATCCACTGAGGAGGGATGATGTAAAGATACCTTCCTTCCTAAATGAATTATCATTTGACAAGAATGAGGATATCAAGCATAGCCTGTCTTGCTGGAGATAACAATTCATACCTACAATCCCAGCATTCAGGATACTAAAGTATGAAAATCATGAGTTCAAGGCCAGTCTGAGCTACATGTAAGATCTAGCCTAAAATAAAACAAAATATAGCCTGTTTTGGTCTATGCAGCACTTTCCTAACAATCCACTAATTTTCCTGTCATGGCCTTGAAACTATTAATAACTTTTTAATAAGGGGATCTGAATTTCCCCAGGGTATAATATGGGTAGCCAGTTCAGCAAAAACTATCAATTAAATTGATACTACTGGATGTATCAGTGAAATCTGTTTGCCAGCAGGTCTTTTCAGATCATGCTGTCAAAAACCCCCAAATAATAACCAAATAAAATAAAGTCAGGCCAGAATGTAAAAATAAGACTAATTTATACAAGTAATTTGAGATAGCACAGTAGATAAGGATCAAGGTTTGAAATCAAATTAACCTCAACCAAAATCTAATATCTACTATCTTGGTAGCTTTTGAAACTCAAACAAGTTGTTTGAGTTTTCAAACATGGTGTCACAAGCAGTCCTTAATCATAGGCTTGTTTCTAAGATTAATCAAGATAATACACACAAAACAATTGCTATTGGGTCTGACACCTAGTAAGAGCTCACTGAATCTATCTTGTGGAGATGGCCAGAGGTAAACCTCAACCTCAAAAACTTGATCATGCAGGTTTTAAAGGCAGATATCCAGAGTTCAAAGTTTCCATCCCGGTAGTCAAATGACTACCGCACTTTCTCTATGAACAAAATTATTCTCCAACCTATTTATTTGCATGTCATCCACTGCTGAATTCAAACCTGGCCTTCAGTTCACACCACTTCTCCCAAATGACCAGAGGAAGATATCTGACTTGGCTGTGCAGCCATCCTGCTGACATCACCTGAAGTCGATGGTACCAGTGCAAGTGTTAATACATTTCCTACATTAAAGATGTAAATTATATTCTTGGAGCTAAAAGCCAGGTGATTAATTCTCATAGCATCATGATCAATTGGTGCAGATGCTCCACCTGTATTATGTTTGTTTTTGTATGCATTAGTGGCAGGAACGCACCAATAACACAGGTGTCTGACACAGAGCTGCGAGACACTCTTTTTAGCCGGCAAACACTGAGATCAGTAGTTAGGTTGCACGTACCACTGCCAATTTTTTCAATTAGACCCATTATTGATTTGATGAAAAAGCAAATTAAACATACCATGGTGGTATGTAAATTGGTTAGAGAGAGCAGAAGGTTCTGGTACGAAGCTTCAAGGCATAGGCACTATGGTTCACATGGACTGTCTCTTATGGGGGGTTTCTGGACCCCATGGTTGCTTTTACCAGGCTCCTTGAGAGACATGAGATGGCCAGAAAAATATTCACCCAGAAAGACCAGCACTACATTTTAAAATGCACCAAAGAATTCTGGAAGGGGGAAAACAAGAACAACAAGTGAGGGTAGGACATGACACTGTTTTCATGAAAGATGAAAACAAGTCAGGAAGAGTGTATCCAATAGGCACAGACCTGCCATTTGAGAATTACACTATGTTGATTGAAAAATATCCTGACCACTACCTCAGAGTGGTTCACTCTCAGGCCTAAACACGAGACCTTCCCAGCCTTGTCTAAAACTAGACTCTAATCCCAACTTACATGATACCTACCTAAAATTTGAAAAGATGCTCCTTATTGCTCAATAAACATTGTATTTCATTTCTACCAAAAATGAGAAGGGGCCAAGGTCCTGAAGGAGATCCCATTCTATAGGTTTTATTAAGCAAGGAAACTAATATTCAATCAGTTAAAATTTATACTTGATGGGGGCTGAAGAGATGGCTCAAGATTCAAGAGTATATGTTGTGTTGGGAGGCTCAAAATACACTGTAACTGCAGCTCCAGGGATAGGACACTCTCTTCTACCAACCCCTCCCCCACCAGTTACTGTACTCACTTGCAGATACCTATAGACAGAGCTGCAAATGCACACATAATTAGAAATTAAAATATCTTTTAAAACACTTTGTGCTTGATCGCTTCTTATAAATTCTACAGTTTTGAAAGCTCTTTCTTCCATAAGACTGCCCTGATTTGAAAGTCTCCAGCATGGAGTACTCTGCAGCATGGTCGGCTGCTGTTGGTGTCTTAGAACCCTGGTGGTATTCCCTGTTTCCTTTTCTGTCATCACTAACAGACACAAAGCTTTCTGTTGTCCTTGTTATTGCTTTTTTGAAGCCCATACTAGCCACAAACTTGCCATTAGCTGAGGGTGATAAACTCGTGGTCTTCCTGCCTCCATCTCTCAAGTGTTGAGATTATAGGTATGAACCACTGTACCTATCTGGACTCTAAGCTTTGCAATCCTATGGCCAGAAGCACATTGTTAACTTGTGAGTTTCACCATCAAGCAGCAACTTTCATAAAGGAACTGAAAATGCTCCAAATAAATAAGTACATAATGCGATTAAATAAGTGGAATCTTATCATCTTTATATTGGACATTTTATTAAGTAATATTCCCAAGAGTTTGCCCTGCTCTAGGAAATTACAGGGCCTTGCAAGTCCAGGGACTGGCAGTACTGCATAGCAAGCACTCAATTTTAACTGTACAGAATATAACACATTTGTCAAGCCACACTGGAGTCACTCGGTGACAATCTGAATTGCCACCAAAATAAGTAGCAGGTGCAGCAAGGTCAGATAAATATGTTCTTCACATCCTGTCGAATAACTTATACTGAGAAGTCAAATCAGGCTGCAGAGAAGAAAAAGAACAAGCCAGTATCCTGAGATGGAGCAAGGCAGAAAGGGGCAGGAGGGGCAGATGGCAAATTATAAGCATGAGATCAACGTCTGAGAAGAGCATTTTACATCAGAACTCATTAAAAAAAGAAAAATAGGTAAGAAAAATATTGGAAAAGGAAGAAAGAAATGTAAATATCGATTGCATGTAGATAATCAAATTGAACCAAGACAGCTCTGGAAAGAGTTCCCTGTTTGTGTCAGAACATTTCTGCAAATAAATAAATATAAATAAATAAACAAACTGCACAAGCATCATAGCTTATCAGTGATACTGAGTTTTCCAGTCAAGCATGCTTAGAGAAAATAGATTCATATCAGATATTTCATCCAATTGCATTCCTTATCCTTTCAATGATAACGTTCAGTTTATCAAGATTTTCTCTACATGGAGCAAGGGAGGGGGGCCCATGGCAAGGTCCTTGTTGTAAAGTACAAGAACTGAGTGCAGAACCTGGGCACCCACATAAAAATCTGGTGCAGTGGTGCCCGCTGATAAGCTCAGCCTTCGGGACGCAGAGACAGGAAGGAGGATCTCAGTGCTAACCACCCAGTCTGCATGAATCTGTGAGCATCAGTTTCAACAACAGACTGTGTCTCAAAAAATAAGGTTAAGGATTTGGCAGATGTCTCCTTGGTTAAGAGTGATTGCTATGTGAGCCTGAGGACCTGAGTTCAAATCCCAGTATGTATGTATAAAAGTCCAGGTTTATCTATGCATACCTGTGACCTCAGCAATGCAGGGAGGGGAAAGATGATCCTGATAGCTCCCTCACCAATCTGTCTAGCCCAAACTTCAAGTTCCTAGTTCAATGAGACATCTTGTCTCAAGGAAATAAGGTGGTGGGCTATAGAGCAAAACACCTGATCTTCTCCTCTCACCTCCACACACATGTGCATAGGTGCATACTCCAACACCTATGTATCGCACACCTATACACAGAGGTGGAGAAGCAATTAAGAAAGATGTTGACCTCTGTCCCCACAACACACACACACACACACACACACACACACACACACACGGGACCCCTCATGTGCCCCAAATTAACACACTTTTTCCCCATCCATGTTAGGGACTGTAGAAAGCAGCTCAGGTAAAAAACCAAGTACCCCCAACAGAGATGCTCTAACATGGGAACTTAGAAAATATAGTTCCCGTTCACTTTTTTTTTCCCCAAGGGAAAGTATTCTATCAAAATAGATAAGGCCTGTGTACATTCTTTGAAGAATGTGTGGCTATCACTCTTCCTTTTTTTTTTTTTTTTTTTTACATTTCTGAGTTCTGACCTGGGCAGCCCTGAGGAAGTTCAGTTCTAGTCTTTATTAGTGAAGTTTGTCTGCCATTGTGGGGATGTTGTTAGGAGTTGGAACAACAACAACAACAAAAAAGCGGTGTCCATTTGAAGCTTGTCTGTGAACTTTGCATGAACCGGCAGGAATAATGCAGCAGGATGACAGGCCAGTTATACCTTCCACTAAATTTGCTGTCTGGAATGAACTGAAATAGTGTTTGGTTTGTGTAATTACGTCCATCTATCTTTATATTCCAGCGGCATATCGCAAATTGAAAATACTAAAAATTGACTGTTGGTTCTGATATTTAATGATTGCCAAAGACAAGACGATGATTTATTGGTTACTTACCGATGTGACACATTTGCATCTTATTAGACGGAGATTACTATTCCTTAAAATGCGGACGAGGCCTGATCATGTCTGATGGATTGATTTGATTTGCAAATGTAATCAAACTAATAAGAGGAAAAAATGAGCAATAATGCCTTGTTTTTCAACTGGCAATCACTCCCCTGCCAACAAGGCTGATATCCCTGACTAAGCAGCCTTTACACAGTCTTCCTGTCGCCTCACATAAACAAAGGGAAGCTAAGAGCTTGATAAGAGGATAACCAGCCAACTATGGACGAAACGTGGGGACATCCTCTGAGCTGTGGTGCTGCAGAAGAATGAAAGTTAATGGTAGGGAAGGAAGAGGAGCCTAAAACCAGGAAGAGACACACCACAGCCAGCTTGACACCACACATTAAGTGACAGTCAACAAATCTGTTCTTAAGCAAAAATACTGCCTTTCTCCATGCTGCAGGGAGTATGTGCATACAGAGGCTCTGTGTCTGCAGTCTTCGAACCATTTAAAGTCCAACTGATTTGGAATAGCATAAAAGCTTTTTCAGGCAGATGCTGGCCATCGGTTTTATCAGTAGACTCTCACTGATCTTCTGAACACAGGAGAGGAAAACCTGAAAGCTTAGGCAGCGTTCCCATCTGCCTTTGAGTCCTCTTAGATACTCCTTCAAGAGGGTTGAGTAGGAGACAGAATCCTAAATAAGCCACAGTACGACATTCTTGAAAACAAAATTCAAAGACTCTTTTGATATCATATAAACCATGCATTGTGGTCATAAAATAATCTCAGAGACAATCTCCCAAGGAAAGTCCCTTTCCTTAGACCTGTCATTGGTAAACTCATCAGTGCACATCTCCCTTTAGTTAGTACATGCATTAACAGACAGTGACATGTACCAAATATGTGTGTGTGTGTGTGTGTGTGTGTGTTTTCTTCCTGTTGTTGGGATACTGGATGCTAGGCTTAGGGAAGTGTCAACCTGAAGTAATAAGACATTATCATATTCAGGTGTCTCCAAGAGCATCTGATATGTAGATAACCACGTCACCCGTTTCAGCCCAGGCTACAGAATTGTACTCAAGGGCTGGGCTCAGTGGTAGAGTATGTGTATTGCATACACCAGGCCCTGAGTTTCACCTCTAACACCCTACCAAAAAACTCAGCCACAGAAAAAACAGGATTATCATGCTTAAACTATATAAAATTGCATTTTCAGTTCTAGTTCAAGTTTCATGGTAGAAAAAGTCATGTTAAGATACTAAGTGTAATGGATAGGACAACCGACTGGCAAATTAAAACCCATGGATTAGTCACAAGCTAATTTGAACCAAATGTTAGAGACTAATCAACCAGAATCCTCAAATATTCCTTCATACAGCATGGGTCTCTATGTGGTTGAGTTATGACGCTTTGTAAGTCAGACACTCCCCCATGAATTCAGTTATTTTGTCATTTTTGGAGTACTTAGCTTCCTGTCAAGATCCTAAGCTGTTCTTCTCCCACCAAACACTCAGCCACTGTGGGTGGCTAGCCATATTTCTCAGTATGAAGCTTCAGTCCAGGGTTCTTTTGTACTACATTCCCCTGTACAGAATACAAGGATTCTGATCATACTCAAAGACTAATAATCCTTCAGAAAGGAATATGACATAATATATCCAGATAGTGCACCAGAGCTGTGTCAAAGAGTGCATGGGTTTATTATTTATGATTTGTGATAAAACAGTTTTAAATGTACCAAATTTCTATAACATGTTCTCTGCTGTTACATATGTCTTCAAGAAAGAAAACATCCAAGTGGCTGTGGAGACAGCACAACTGGTGGAAGGTTTTCCTTAGAAGCATCAGGGCTTGAGTTTGATCTCCAGAACACTCATTAAAAATAACAACTGTGGTGTAGGGAACACTCATAATCCCAGCTCTGGGGTATTGGAGACCCCCTTGTCAGCCAGCCTAGGAGCCTACTGGTAAGTTCAAGCCCAGTGACAGTTCCTGTCTCAAATAAAAGGTGAATGGCAACAGAGGAATTACACCCAAGGGTGCCTTCTGGTCTCCTCATACATGCTAATATCACGTGTACCTACACATGCATGAGAAGTCACATATAAACGTACAAAATAAATATAGTGCTTACATAAACTTATGGATAAACATGAAATGTAATGTGGCATGGCATATAAAAAGTTAAAATGATAATTTGTGGATTTCTAAAACTATGCATAAATAGGTATATTCTCTGACAAACAACTAGAAACAGAGATTACTAATAGCAGATTGCAAGCCAAGAGTCATGAGCTTTAGTCGCAGTTCTGTCTCTCACTAGCTTGTGACCTTGTATTGGTCACTCTACTTTCTATATGGTTAGCCAAAACTGAATGAACAAGTAGAAACATTTCATTTAATGGTCATTGATTATTTAAGTTCAAAAGCCAAGTTTGGATTAGGCCCTTTGCTTGCATGAGCCTATAGAAATGCCTCAAAAACCTACACAGCAAACATTAGTATCTTTCTGGATATACACCATCTTAGACATATGCAAACTGACTTCCTGGTGTGCAGAGTCTCTAAGTTCAAAGATACCATAGCAGGCTGGCACTGCAGCACTGAGCCTCTCCTCAAAGGGCCAGCTCTAGTATAGTATACTACCTCAAAGGTTCTTTCCAGCTCTATCAAGCAGAGTGGATCTTGGAGAGGAGCAGGATCTTGCTCTAATATTATTCCATCTATTTAAATTGTGCTTCCGCATGCTTCTCATTAAACTTTTGAATAAATAAGTACATTTAAGTAGCTCTGCAAAAACTCTGATATAAAGCCCTTTATTTCAAAGTAACAGCAATTGGCAGAAACAAATCTGTAAAACCAGAACCAACTACTCTATGTGTTTTCATAAAGGGTTAAACTAAGAAACTGTACAGTAGAGAAAAACTAATTTGAGGCTATTCCTCTTTCAGGGGTGCAAACCTGTGCTGAAGTGCCCTGCTTCTAGGCTCCTACATGACACAGACAATCACCAGATAAGAACAGCTTGAGTTTTGCTGACCAGGTTGGGAGGAGGTAGCCTTTCTTTTAGCCCCAGATACTCCTCTTCCCTCCTCTTCCTCCATCCCTCAGCAGCCCAGGTCACCACGTGCCATGCCATGATCCTGCTGACTGGTGAAGGGGCTTGCACTCTGGGTAATTAATCCTTCACTAATGCAGGTTAAGCAGGTGGGAATCTTCCCGCATACCAAGAAGATGTAGGTGCTCTTTGGAGATGCCCCTAGAGTGATGAGATTTAATTGGGTTCACGTGATTCCCTGGAGCTGGGCAGGCTCTGACACTGATTTTACATTCAATTGCCAATGTGCTTCATCTAAAGCTATCTAAAAATCACTTCTTTCCTGCCTGTACTAAGGACTTCAAGTCCATAAAAGCAAAGGCATGTGCTGAATAGACACTGAATTTGGGGATTGACTGAGCTGAACTGACACCAACTTTCAGAATAAACAGAAGTCAGAATTTATCTAATCAAGCTCTCTCTGGTGTGTGTGTGTGTGTGTGTGTGTGTGTGTGTGTGTGTGTATGCAGGTGCCTGTGGGTATGTGTGTGCCAGAAGACAACCCTGGGGATTTCATTTTTCCTCAGTTACCGTCCACCTTTCTGCTTTGTTGTGTTTCTTTTTTTAGAGACAGAGTCTGTCACTGACTTGGATCTCACTGAGTAGGCCAGCTTGGCTGAATAGCAAGTCCTGGGAATCCACCTGTCTCTGTCTCTCCAATGCTGGGATAACCATCTTGCATCACCACCATACCAGGTTACTTTTTAATTGTTCCTGGGGCTAGAGAGTTATCTCAGTGGTTATGAGCATTGGCTGCTCTCAGAGAAACCCTGGGTTCTATTCCCAGCACCCATGTGGTGGCTAACAAGCATCCAAAACTCCAGTTCCAGGGGATCTGACACTCTTCTGGCCTCCACAGACATTACACAACATGGGTGCACTTACATACATGCAGGAAAAACATTCATACACATAAAATAAAAATAATTAAAATGAGTTCCCATGATCAAACTCACTTTACCCACTGAGTTCTCTCAATCCCTTCAAGCTTTCACTTTACCTATGATGTACACACTAGTACCTTTTAATTCACATCTTAATATATTGAACTGTGATTCTGGAGCAAAACAAAGAAGAAAATAGCCCTTACCATTTATGTAATAGTTATATCATTCCTATTTCTCTCTCTTCCTAGAGGGGGTTGGGGAAACTAGTTAGTACCAACTAATTAAAAAACTAGATTTTCTGACTCTTATTTCAGAAAATAAAGCCACAGAATTAATTTTTTTGGTCTTTTTGACACAGGGTCTCACTGTAGCTCCAGCTGTCCTGGAACTCACAAAGATCCGCCTGCCTCTCCCTCCCAAGTGCTAGGATTAAAGGCGTGTGCCACCATGCCTGGCTCAGAATTAATTTTCTAAGAAAAAGAACTTTCCTTCTTAGAGAAATACCAAGGAATTTATGAAAACACAAAAGTACTCATAAACTGCTTAGAACATTTTGCCAATCAAAGTGTCTTTGACTCCTTAAAGAATTCTATTAAATTCTTCTAAATGAGGTCACTTCTGATGATTGATACTTAGTCTGAATTGGTACATGGGGCTGTTTTGTGATACATCATCGGTATGGGGTATGGGCCCATTAAGTCACCTTGAATGGCAGTTAGCGAGGGTTTCTTTTTAAGCTTGTTGAAAAACAAAGAGAATACTGAAAATATATAAAAAGCCAGAGGACACCTTGATTTTATATGTTGCTCTGTGTATATACATATGTATGTATATATAATCTGTATACCTAATAGGTTATATATAAAGCCTATGATACATAAGGAAAATTCATACCAGATGAGAAAGAGGAATGTGAAGACAAATTAGCAGTGCAGCTCTTCTATCCCCCTCCCCTCAGCAGAAGCAGTGGAGTTGTCTATTAGTTTTCAGTATTCTAACCGCTCCCTGGTACTCCTCACAACTTTAACTCTTTCCCCCAAATGCTCATTGAACACAAGGAACCACTTTCCTCTATCCACACCTGCAGCATTTCCCTTGACACATGAAAACCATGCGTTATATCTTGAATCTGATGGTTACTTATTCTGAACCTTAGAATAAGAGATGTAATTCCACTCAGTCATGGGGAAAAGCACAACCAAGGATGGTATTACTAGAGAGCGGGCATACAAAAGGATAGTTACCTGGACTTTCTACAATAAGTCTGTGATCTAGCATTTTACACTGATAATGATGAGAAAGCTTTACCTTTAACAAAGAGCAGAGATACATACACATAAGCACGCAGTCATCCATGCATACACACATGTGCAAACACAGTGACACATAAGCACATAAAACTATACATAAGACATACAGACACTGCCCACATACACACACTTACATGCATGTATACAAGCACAAACATTTTCAATTTAACTACCTTATCTTATGTAAAATAACTTCAATACTTCTCCTCCAAAGTAATTCAACATCTTCCTACCTTCCATAAACTAATGTTCGTAGGCTCCAACCTGAATTGTACAGTGATACTTCTCTATAAAATGCAAAATTATGTTATAAAAAATTCAGAGCACACGTTCTTTCTAAAAGAAAAGTCATGAGTTAAAAAAATAAATAAATCACTTCTGCATTTAAAAGTGTTTTTAAATGACATGTATTCCACAGAAAACTCTTTCTCTGGTGCTGAAGTCTCCAGCTGCTGTACAATTTATACCTCTTTCCTTGGTTCTTTGTTTTTCTGCCATTTTCCCTGAATGTCAAAGTCAATTTAGTGCATTTCACTTTGCTGAATAAATCAGAGGCGAAATCCTTGCTAAAAGTGAAAATTTGATTTGCTAAAAGGAGCCCAGGGCAACTATTAATCAATATATCCAGAGTGTCAAAGCCAAGGCCAGGATGGACATGCATTCATTTGGAGATTGGCTGAGGCAGATAAAGGGGGACACAGGGGAAAAAGTGCCACCAGCCACTGGAGGAAGTGGGACTACAGCTGGAAAGAGGGTCACCAAAGAGCAGAGTGCAAAGCCAAATGCTCCGTGCACCAGGGTCTGCCATCCACCCTCAAGGTTTCTTACTAGAGGTGAAAAGCAAGTTAATCAACCACTTAGGCACATGTGGGTTATTCTAATTAGGCCAGCTTTTATCTAGCAATTTTCCCACAACACCCAAAGTCTTTTCTCTTTTTAAACCATCAGGTCATTTTGAAAACAACTCAAAAGGCAGAGGTAATAGCTCTATTAATAAAAGAGAAGGATCCCTGGGGAAAAGGAGGAGAGTTTGCACAGGCGTACAGGATTCCTGTACTTTGAGAAGCCTTGGGATGATTTCAGGCTTCTGAAAGTTCATGGTGTATCATAAACTGAATGACTAGATGTACCCTTCAGTAGAGCTTACCATCACCATAGACTGCATAAAAATGACAACAGATTTTAGGATATAGAAATCCTAAATCCTCCAGGATACAACACTGTTAGTTTCAAAAGTACTGAGTAATCTTTCTGTGTAAATTTACCCAAATATTCCCATTTAAACTTTTTCAAATTAAGTTTCAATCATGTCCCTCACATTTAAATTCTTCAGAGGTATTCTCCTGACTTCTGCAGGAAATCACTTGCCTCAGCCCAGAATTTAAGGTTTTCCATGACAGGATCCTTGCCTGACTCTCCAGCCCCGGACTATGTCTTCCTCCATCCTTCTTCATGGCTCTTTGGGAGAACACAGTCCCAGCCCTCCTAACACCACTGAGTTGCCAGCTTATCTTTCTCAACTTCCCATCACATTATGAGACACTTAGAAGCACATCCATGTCTTGTTCAGTGTCTCATATAGCCCTCATTAAATACCGACATAAAGAGCGAAGGAGAGTAGAGGAGAGGAAGAGGAAGAGGAAGAGGAAGAGGGAGGTAGAAAGCGATTCCATTCTAAACAGTAGAGCCACCTTTTTTATTTGTTTCTTTGTTTTTAGTTGGTTACTTGCTTAGGCAGTCTCTGTAGCCTAGGCTGGCCATGAACTCATGACAATTTTCTATTTCAGACAAGAAGTTCTGTGATTTCAGGAATGACCCACTATACCTGTGAGAACCATCACTTTTGGTATGGTAGAAATTCCTCCACAGCTCACTTCTGATGCAATTTACCATTGTGTTCCAACCAAATTCATGTGAACCTCCATTTAATGAGAGAGATGGGAGAGTCTGATCTATTCCACCAATCAGGTAAGGACTTTCCCAATCCCTCACATGAATAACTAAGTAGTGATGGACCTCCATTCAAATTTGTGATAAAGGATGTCTAGGGTAGACTGTCAATCAAGCATCTAGGCTTTTAATGGTTTAAAGATATGCCATATGCTTTCTTTTCTAGTCGTTTTCCTTCTTTTAACCTTTCATTCTGCAAATGTGCAGGCAAAATTTAGAGTTAGGATGAGTATGTCACAGTATCCTTAATTTGTTATAAAAATGCAAGAGGGGCTCTGAGACAAGTGACAAGAAATGGTGTCAAGTCAACGGGGAATGTAGGAGATAGATGTCAAGAGACTGCTAGCAAAAAAAAAAAAAATCATGATTTCAGGTTGATACAACAGAGCCACGAGCAGTGCTAACCTGGTGAGGGCTCTGGCTCCTGACTCTCAAGCTTGCTCATCTATAAAGCAGGGCAATAAGCCTTAACCCACACAACTGCTATGGACATAAGCTAGTGAAAGTGCTTTGTATGTGACAAAGTGCTATGTACACCGATGTCATTGTGGCATGCCTGTAACCCCAGCTGAAGCCAGATAGAGTCAAGTTCAAGGCCAGCCTGGACTACACAGGGAAACTGTTTCTAAAAAGCAAAGAAACAGGCCAGCGAAATACACACAAATGATAGTTAATTTATACTTAATGTTTAAACCCCTCAAAAAGGATAGAGCTGAATAATTCATGTCTGAAACTAATAAGGTTATATACATCAAGGCAAGTATCACTAATGTGCGTACACACACACACACATATATATACTTATAAAGACATAAATACATGATTCAGGTAGATTATCATTTTACATATAACTTTGAAATTTCCTATAGCACTGAGGATGGTTATATATGTAGCCAACTTTCAAATTTCAGTCATGACTTACTATGAATGATGATTCAACAGTTTGTCATAAAATCATGATTCTCTTTTGATCATAGATGTACCATAGCAATGTGGATGAAAAAAATATATTGGGGGATGTCTAGTAACTAGCGAGAGCAAAACAGGACAGAGGTCAGATGAGTCCAGGAAATTCGGTGCAATGACAGAAAGGCACTGTGGGCCCACTGGAGAGCTGTTCCTGGGAAGGGAGAACAAGCATCTCTTCACTCTAGAGGACACATGACTGCAGACCAAGGAAATGATTCCATTCAAGTCTAGCTCGCTGCCTGTGGTGGTTAAAACTGGCTTTCATCTTGGAAGGATCTAGAGTCATCCAGAGATAAAAGTCTCTGTCTATCTGTGAGGGATCTCTAGAATGAGGTAAGGAGGTGGGAACATCTCACAGGCTGGGACCCTGGGCTGAGTACAAAGAAGGAGATAAACCGAGTCCCAGCATCCATCTCGCTCCGCCTCGTGACAGCAGAGGCAACGCAACTGGATGCCTGCAGCGCCTGCTGCCTTGCGGCTCCCTCCTTGACTGTAGGCTCAAACCATGAATCAAAAAAAACCATCCCTTCCTTCAAGTTGCTTTTGTCAGGTATTTTGCATAACACTGAAAAAGGTAACTAATGCTGTAAACCACTGAGTGTTTTAGGGTTATTGGCAGGAACATGGGTCCAGGGTTATATATAGTAACATGAATGAGTCAACGACAGGTACATTAGCATAAAGCCTCATCCTGACATGGATGAAAACTTCTGAATATTGACTCATTGAAGCCCACTACTCGATCTTCAGTCAGCCCCACTGAAGTCTTGCTTCTACTCTAGCAATTGTTTATTGTTTGTGTGACGTCAAGGAGGAATCCTGTGTCTTCTAAGGTTTCATTCATTCCCCAAATCTTATGAGGGAAGAAGTGAGGGAATTGTTATTATTTTTAGTTTTTACATTTATTTAGTTATTTAGCATAAGTGGAGGCCAGAGAACAAGTTATAGAGTAAATTCTGTCCTTTCACCACAAGGTCCCCCAGGACTGGAACTCAGGTTGTCAGGCTTGGTGCAAAGTACCTTACCCACTGGGCAATCTTGCATGGAAGGGAGTTACTTTTCAAGTGTCCAGGGAAGGTAATCTACATCCCATATTTTAAATGAGTGAAGAGTGTGAAAGGATATAGACAATACCAATGATATTTCTAGATGCTGAACATGCTATAGGAAGGACTGTCACAATTCAAAGGAAATTACTCCCCAAAACTCTCGTCCCTCAGCCAGCTACTACCCTCCTTCCCCCTCCATGTTCCATGGCCTCACAATCCAGGATCTGAAAGGCTTTTTGATGTCTTGTGTAAACATCTTTTTCAATTCAAGCAGCTCAGATACAGAGCGTTCCCAGGACCATGACAGCTTCCAAGACTGGGTTGTACTTGAGGCTCCTTATCACATACTGAATGAAGGATTCTCCCACCTGTATATTAATCAGACCTGAGAGATGCCGTCTATTGTTTCTTTCTCGCTCTCTCCCTCTTCGCTCGCTGACTCTTCCTATGGGCTCCAAGTTTTTAATCCCCAAAAGCATGAATCTGATTTGCATTTTCTTACCTTTATGTCTCATTACCTACAAGAAATAACAAGCCCAAACCATCTCATCTTCCTTTTTTTCTCAGTTTTTCTGTCAAATCAGAGGGTAATGGAACACTGTGCCCTCATATCTTTTGCACAATATAATTCTCTTTGTGATCAAGTTCTCTCTGGGCTAACAGCTGAGCATTAGTTTCAGGTCTGCTACTCTCAGAAAAGACCATACGACCATGGGCATTCTCATGGTCCCATCTTAGTCAAGCTGCTTTTGGGAATGGCAAAGTGTTCTCTAGCCCATTCATCAGAGATGCATGCATACAATGCAAGGAGGAAACCCACCTGGGGTCCCTGGAAGGAAGGACACTATCCTCACCTGGCTAACTCTCAGTTGCATGCTTATGACCCACCTCACAGGTCATGCAAGGGCTCCTTCCCCAGTTCATCTTTGGCTTGCCCCCCCCCCTTTGTCAGGGTTGCTTCCCCAGGAGTTGTTCACTGTTGATCTAATGGCAGAGAGAGGCCTTGTGAATCTTCTACCTTTCTAAGTTTCCAGAATCTTACACCTTTTGTTAACTTCCTAAGCTTTAAGAACTACCCTTTTCTATCTCAGAGGGAAAGTTGGAATTCAGAGGACACAGGTGCACGCATAAGGCCATTCTCAATCACACTGGGAGAGGACAGGAAGCACCTTCAACAATCTATGTGTTGTCTATGGAACTTAGTTTCTGTGAAGGAAAGCTTACTACTTCTTTGTGAATCTAGAGGTTCATATCTGGCAAGAACAGATAATGAAAACAAAGAAGTTTGAGCTCAGACTTCAAAAGCTCCTGGCAAAATATATTTCTCAACTTACTAGTTCCTATTTCTCTACAGCAGTTGTAGCTTCCAAAACTGATGAAGATACTCAGTTACTTAAGGTTCTTCCAAGGAAGATAGGCTAGATTTTATAGACTATGATGATCCTTCCTACCCAGAAAAGGATGACCTCCTGGCTAAGTTTTTCTTTTTTATTAAAATAAGACTTTGTTCTGAACATATTTTTGAATGACTTCTGTGAATCCTAACTTTTGTATCATTTGGTTTTAGTGGCACAAAGCATGCTGTATGTACAAAACCTTCTAAATAAAAACAAGCACTCTCTGCATTTTTATTATGCTTATAATTCACAAGTTTATTATACCTGGGTATGGCGGTTTGAAAGATGTGTCCACCACAGGCTCAGGCTCATGTTTTGAATGCCTGGTCCCCAGTTGGAGGTGCTATTTGGAGAAGTTATGGAACCTTTAGGATGTGGAGGCTCGATGGAGGAAGTATATCACTGAAGGGTGGGCTATGAGGGCTTCTGGCCTTGTTCAGTTTTGAGATATTCCTGTTTTCTGTGAGTGAAATGGGACTGGTCAGCATCCTATTTCCCAAGTCTGCTGCCAGGCCAATCCCACCTTTACAGACTCTAACCCTCTGGAACCCTGGAAACTTAAGCCAAAATGAACTTTCTCCTTGAAGGTGCTTCTGGCCATGGTATTTACAACAATTGCAGAAAAGTAACTAACACAATTGGTATAAACTCTCTGTGTATATTTTTCATCATTTGATTCTTACAATAAAATTAATAGCACAACTAAGTACCATTTTAAGAAAACTTCCAACTACAGCTCATATTTTTTTTCATTTTATCTTTAGAAGCTTTTCAATGTACACAACTATATTAACTATAATGTCTAAATAATTAGTAATTGGATAATCCTATAACTTTGTCTTATTAATGGTCAGGGCTTTGGGCCTTATATTTAACTTTTCTCCACTTATCTAACAGAGTTACATAAACAAAAGAAAAAATACTTGAGCTAAAGAGACTGAACGTGCTTTAATTCATTTATAGCAAAGTATAAATCACAACCACAAGTAGGCTTAATAATGGAATGAGGTAAATGTAGAGCCTAAAGGTCAGTTAAAGTTTTGTGCTGTATACATTTTAAATCATCTATCAGGAAACATTTATCAAGTTCCAGTGGGACAGATTCAAAATAAAATAAATGCAACTTACATATGGCTCATCCCTGTCAGTTATGGCTTCTTTTTTATTTTTTATTTATTATTTTATGTGTATGGGTGTACTGTCTGCATGTAGGTTGGTGCACCCATGTCAAGCAATGCCACGGAAGTCAGAAGAGGGTGTCTGATTCCCCTGGAACTGGAGTTAAAGATGGTTCTTAGCCACCATGTGGGTGCTGGGAATCAAACCCAGGTCCTCTGCAAGAGCAGTCAGTGCTCTTAACCACTAAGCCATCTCTCCATCCCAGTTATGGCTTCTTAAATGTCAAATCACACACATTATCTATGGAAATGTGTTTTGCATTATGAATGGCAACATAACCTTTTGACCATTATTTCTGCCATAGTTTTGTGCTTTTACACAAATCTCAATAATGGTGCTAAAAGTTTAAATATGGAGAGTCTGAGGCAGGAGCACTGCTGTGCATTTGAGGTCAGACTAGAACACTGAGTGAGTTCCAAGCCAGCATAGACCCTGATGAGACACACTGCAAAGGAAACTAGTTGGGGGAGGATGGAAAGATATCCAGGGGTTAAGATCACTAACTGCTCTTGCAGAGAACCCACATTCAGTTCCCAACACCCACAACAGGCCGGTAACAATTGCCTGTAACTCTAGTTCCAGGCATCTGATGCCCTCTTCTGGACGATGAGGATGCATGCACACATATGTTGCATATAAACTTATGTAGGCACTCACGCAAACACATAAAAAAGAGAATATATGCCCCATGTGGTGACACACGCCTTTAATCCCAGCACTCAGGAGGCAGAGGCAGGTGGATCACTGTGAGTTCAAGGCCAGCTTGGTCTACATAGTAAGTTCCAGGATAGCTCAGGCTATAGGGAAACCCTGTCTCAAAAGGACCAAAAAAAAAAAAAAAAGGATGTGACCAAGATGTTCTCAAGCTTGGACAATGCTCTCCTTTGTGAATAGGTAAATTGGGTTTTCCTGTTAAATCAAGCAAGGCTCAAGCTGAGCAAGGTACAGAGCTCAGTAGAGAACATTTGCCTGATATGAGCAAGGTCCAAGTTCAATCCTTTGCAGTGCAAAAATAAATACATCAATTAATTCAATTTTTTAAAAGAAAATGTAGACAGGGTGACCTGAAAGTCTGCCATACTTTTTTCTTAAGTAAATCCATTCACTTCATTGTTCGAATATCTTTCTTTTCTTTTAAAGTATGCAGTCTGACAAGATCTGTAAATATACTAGGTCAGCTAATGCGAGCATTGCTCTCTTAAGCACCAGCTAAGGAAGCCCATGCTGCATTTTGCTAATCAAGTTCTAGTACATAATAATATTTTAATCAACCACAAAGAACAATAATAGATATGACCGTAGGGTTGATAACCACCTTATCTCACCCTGTGAAACCTAGCTCTAATATTTGACGGAGCCGCCGTTACTTGGCAGCCCATTCTAAGAAAGGCCCACAAAGGAGAGGGAGTGGGGGGTGCGTGCGGAGCCTCCGTATCTACATAAAAGAGATTAGAGGCGACAGCGTTCCATTTTACAGCTCAATCATATTGTGTTAGCATGCGCTTATCCGAGCGCGGACGAAATTGAAAGAGAAATAAAAAAGAGCCAGGCAGATAGGAACCAGAAAAGTGAGGCTTGAGCAATTTCCAAGGGTATAAAAGGATGCTAATGGCGGGGCCCTGTCATTCTTAAAAAGGGCTATTAGGGCACCATCATCTGTTCTTGTGCCCTTATGCTCCTCCAAGGAAAGTCAAGCATTTTCTAAAGCCCTTGTGGTCTTTTTTCTTCTGCAGATAAAGTGTGGTCATGTTTCATAACAGCGCACTTCCCCATTGATGTGATATATTAATGTAAGTCAACTAATTCTATTTACTGATAAAATCCCTCACTCCATATGTATTTTTCTTCAACATATTTTGGCAGAATTCTTCACTTTTCAAGGCTGAGGCCAGTGTACAAAAGCACATTCACAGCAGTGAGGAAGGGCTGCTGATCCGATCTGAGAGTTGGCGCTTCTAGTACATGTGTGGGTGTGTACACAAATGAAAAACAACATGCACAGAACAAAGGCTTGGATTTTATTTGTCTGTCTGTGTGTGTGTGTGTGTGTGTGTGTGTGTGTGTGTGTGTGTGCATGTGCGTGCTTGTGTTGAGTTTCCTTTTAACATAAGTGTTACAAAAGCAAAAATTCTAAAATTAAGTTATAGGGAAATTTCAATTCTGATCTGGCTCCTACCCCACTCATTCAGACTGGTCTTAGTATCGAAGGACCATTTTATTTGATCAAGGCAGGCGTGTGACTTTAATTTTCATGTTTTTCTTGCCTCTACTTCCCCATCCCATGTTCCGCATGGCTCGGTGTGATTCTCTGATGCCCAGGAACTCAGACTAAGCCAGCATGCTTTGATACTGCAATTTCCTCTCCCACCATGTCCGAACTCCACCTGACATACATGTTGTTAAAATAATTAAGAAGGATTTCAGTTTGTTCTCATTTTGCTAATCCCTTTATGAAAGCTAAGGGTTTTTTTTCTTTGTTATCATTTGAAATACCTTTGGGGCAACAGGAAAATCAGAGCCGTGAGTCATCTCACCACGGTGACCGGCTCCTCCACTTACTAGGGAGAAGAATAGTGCCAGTCTCCACCAAATCTAAGCCTCAGCTCACAGCTGAGCACATAATCACACAGTAATTGTTCCCACCACTGGAAGTGGCTTTACTCACAGTTATTTAAAGCAACCATCTTCACAGAAGTCAACCAGCCCATGACTCTTACACCCTACTTTGCAAACTCCTCTTCTACTTAGATGTGCATCAAGGACCACAAACTCACCACTGACTTTTCCTTACCCCAAGGTTTGGAAGGAGTTGACTGTTTTATCACCGTTCTTTATTGTAACAAGTCTGGATGTCATCAAAGTACTGCCTCAGACAGCCAGGAGTGGTGGTGCACACCTTTAATCCCAGCATTTGGGAAGCAGAGGCATACAGATCCCTGTGAGACCAAGTGTAGCCTGGTCTATATAGTGCATTCCAAGGCAGCTGGGGCTACAAGGAAACCCTGTCTCAAAAAACAAACAAAAAATTGCCTTAACAAATAACTTAGGGAGACTTGAGCAGAGCTCACTGAAATAATAAGTGATCTGGAATATGATGGCATAGACTTTATACTGCTATTTCTTTATTTGTGTGTGTATCTGTGTGTGGCTATACATGAACTGTATAAGTGTATGTGAATGTGTGTGGTGCATACTAAGAAGTGTGCATCTGTGTGTATGTGGTGTCTGCAATGTACGTGTGTACTTGTGTGCATGTGTGTACATGTCTATGTATGGTGTACAGTTTAAGTGTATACTGGACTGTGGTATGTAGTATATGTGTCTGTGAAGGTGTGTGTGTGGTGTACATGTATTTGGGATGTGTGCATATGTATATGTATATGTGTATATATGTGCATGCATGTGCTGTGTGTGGTGTATTTGTGTACTGGGGGTGTGCATGTGTGGTGTGTATTGTCAAGCGTGTATGTGTGTGACTGTGTGCATGTGTATGTGTGGCATGTTTATATGGGAGGGGCGTAGTTTGAGAGAGGGTCTCTTACTGAACCTGGGGCTACTGATCAGCTGGACTGGGTGGTCAGCAAGTTCCCAGGATCGTCCTGCCTCTATTTCCAGGCTCTGGGGCTGTAGCCTACTTGGCCTGGGTATTGGGCTCCCAACTGGAGCTTTCCTGCTTGCAAAACAATCCCTTACCTACACAGACAACTCCGTAGCAACCACACTGTTGTTGCTGTTTGTTGTTGTTGTTGTTTTGAGACATGGTCTCATTCTCTTCTCTAGGCTCACCTGCAATACATTATGTAGCCCAGGCTGGCCCCAATTTCCTGGTACTTGTTCTGCCTCGGCCTCTCTAATCCCAGCTGCTGGCACTACACTTATGTTTTGAAGGTGCTGGGTGCATGGGTGCTGGGTGCATATGAAGATTTAGATGAGTGCTTCTGCCTCTTTCTGCCTAAATCTTTCTATCCTTGAGGTACAGGTAATAAGTATCCGGGGCTGGAACAATGGCTCTTGGTAGGGGTGGGCAAGTGATAGTGCTTTGTCCCTGGGCATCACACTGCTGTGTCTGAGGACATTTTTGTTTGTTAAGATGCTACTGGCATCTAGTGGGTAGAAGCTAGGGATGCCAATAAATAGCCTCTGATAAGCAGAGCAGACACCTACAAATACCAGTGTCACTACTGCCAAAGTGAACGGTGGGCTAGAATGATGATATTTAAGATACATGCATGTGTACACAGGCATACATATGTGTAATGACATAACATATTCATGATGCAGCTTGATTATCTAAAAATGTTTCTATAAATGGACACAAAAAAAATCTGTGATTTGTTGCTTTCTACTCTAAAAACCCGGAATAAAATGTTCCTTCCAAAGAAGTTTTCATGTCCTGCCTAGATGAATTCTGGACTCTGCTCTGTCATCCTTCCTGGACGTCTTCTCTCTGTGGACTTTTCTCAGCTCTTCATGACAGGGCTTCATTGACAGCACAGACTGGCCCCTGCCTGGCCCCCTGGACGCCTCACTGTCTCATGCCCTATGCCTTCTCATTCACTCTCTCTTTTTATAAAATACTTTTAATTTTATTTTATGTGTATGAGTCCATTGCCGGCATATGTGTAAGTGCACCTGTGTTGGGCAATGCCCACAGAGGTCTGATCCCCTGGAACTGGAGTTCTGGAGGGTTGTTAGCTGCCATGTGGGTAGCGGGATTCGAACTCATTCTTCTGTAAGAATAGCCAGTGCTCTTAACTGCTGAGCCATCTTTCCAGAACCCCCCCATTCTTTCTTTATGTAAGTCATAGAAATGTGGTTACAATCAAAATGCAGTATCGACAATCCACATGGTCAAATTCTCCTCCTCTTTTAGATACAGCAACCCTTGGGTGGGTATTTTCTAATGCATACACTCAAGTTTACCTATTTAACTAGTTTTGACTTAATTTGGAGTGCTTTATTAGCAAACAGTGTAAGACAAAGTAGCTGGTATAATACAGAGTGATGTTTAAATTAGTTTACAATTTGCTTGCTCTCATCTAGCACTGCACTGAACAAAGCCATTCAGAAATGTCAGCTGTGTTCCTAACCACTGTAACAAATTGTCGCCTGAACGCTGCACACCTAATGACTTCAAATTAGCTTCACTGCGATACTGCCTGACAGTTCGTTACGACTGTTAGCGACATGGCTGGCGTATCATGACCAATAAATTGGTTTCAGTGTGGGCTGGGAAAGGGACTTCCTTCAATTTGATTAAAGAAATCACTGTAGCATTCAAAGCATAAAAACAAACTAGTTTAAGGAGACAGAAATAAGTTAACTGTACCAGAAAAACATTGCTCTTCATTCAAAAACTTGTTTATAAACTATGTGAAAACCCAAAGTCCAAAGAAAGGAAAAAGAATTCCAGTAGAATAACATTTTCAAAATGTGTGATCAGATATATATTTTTGATATTATAGGATGGGTTGAGAAAGAAAAGCAATAAAATATTATGAAATGCACACCCAAAATTAGTGAGAATTTACCATATTAGTTTTGCATTTAGTTTTGTATATAAATTCATAATATATACCCAATTGAAACCCATTATGAAGAGAAATTCAATATAAACATTTATGATAAAATACAAAATGAATGACAAAATGAAAAGGATACAACAGACTACTACTGAGAATAACATTTTTAAAGTGAAAATAAATCAGTAGAATTATTTTCTCAGGAAAAAGTTAAGAATTTTAAAAACAAAAAATTAATGGTTCTACAGATTATATTTTCTTTATCTTATAATGGCAAATGTTGCCTTCATAGACAAAAAGAAAGATTGACAACAGCTTAGCATAGTACATATAATATATATATATATATATATATATATGGTTATAATTCCAGTGAGTTCAACAAAATACTGAATTAAATATAAAGGAATATCAGGAGACATTTAGGAAATTATCCCATGAGAAAAGACTGAATTTACCCCAATTTAGATATAGAACCTACAGTCATCTGCAACCTTTTGGTTTCATTCGGTTTTTCAGAAAATGTACCTGGAATATGCTTTGCCCAGCCAATGATAACGACCAACTCTCGATCAGCCAGGTCACACAGGGTAGTGAGAGCTTTGATGTCGCTGTCTGGGACTGTAGGGTCAGGCATGGCATAGATCTTCTCAGGTTCGGCCACCAATAAATGTGAGACAATCTTGTTATCTGCAGGATCAGACCAGAACAATATAAGATCACAAGCAGAATCACCTTCTTTTACAAAAATAATTCAAGTAGCCAACGACAAATTCAAAATATTCCATCAAGAATCACACAGAGTTCAGGAAAATTCCTGGAAAGAAATAAACCATTGCATTCACAATGAAGAGAACCCCTTTTTCTTCGCTTTACCTGTACTTCTTGGGATAAAGAATCTGTCCTTCAGGGAAATTATTTATAGAAAACATAAGAGAAGCTAACTGCTTTCTGAGTTTACTCTTTGATTCTTAACTGAGATCTGGGGGAAGCAGATTAAATAGCATACAGTGCTTTAAAATAAAAACCCACAGAAAAGCACTGAGATACAGATTACCCAACAAAGCAAAGACCCACAAATGCCTGTAGTCTTAATGGGTATAAAAGTCATTAATTGTCCTAATTCCTGTAAAGAAGAGCCAGAGGTCATAGCCCTTCAGCCTGGGTGAATTACCGATGATATAACTCCATCTCCTTGGGATGCATTTAGAAGGAACTTTCCTTCCTCGTCCTTCCTATGCACCCAGCAGCCTTCCGAATACAGCTAATATCTGTTCCCATAAAAACAGCCCTGCTTATATGTTACAGTATTTTCTCTTCTGAGCACCTAATTCTTTAATCTTCTATTTCCATCTGTTGTTCTAGTTCATTCTCTAGCTCAGATTTATCTGTCTGAAATTTGTGATCTATGTTTCAGAGATCCTTCATAAAGTAAGCACTAGAGACGAATGAAAAGCATCTTGTGGAATGTGATTCTCTGCCCAGGGGCATGCGAGAGTTTATGGAAGGGTTGTAAAGCCTGACTCAGAATGGTGTTTCTTCTTGGCCTGATTTTTGATTTCTGGCTTTATAAGTTACACTTACTTCTAGGTGAGGTGATACAAATGGGTGAGAATCATTCCACATATTTAAATATTCTAGGTTCTGTTGTTCTAGAAAACCAGGGTTTTAAATGAGATTTTTGAAAATAGAGCCAAACTTTCACCTGTATTTGCAAGACCGTTTGCTGTTCACTGTAAGTTTTTAACACTTTTAGCCCCAAATGATATAAGGAAACAACTGGCAAACTAAGCAAGGATATACTGAGCACTTTTCTCATGAAATTATGTATGATTTTTAATATACTTTTTTATTAATTCTCTGGGACTTTCATAATAATGTATTTTGATCATATTCAAGCCCCACTCCTCTGCCTACATTCTCCAGATCCTACCCTTTATATATCGTAACTTCCTTTTACATATAAAAATCTAACAAGCCCAATTAATCTCTCCATATACTTCTACCCTTACAGAGAACTGACTCTCCCTCCTGGGAAGCCCTCAACTGTCAACAGTCCCTCAGTCAGGGGTGGAGACTTACATTAGAATTCTGACTGGCTTAATCTTGTCTGGGATTAGGCAGGCAATCCTTAAATTATAGATTTTAAAATGGGCTAAAATGGTCAAATGAATTATACTAATTTCAAATGTCACCAATCCTTGACATTAATATCAATCACTTCGGAGGAAATACAACCGAATATCACACTTTCTAGGGCAGAATAAACTAATAATGCTACAGATTCTTTTTGTCTTGTAGGATCTGTAGGATGTAATGTCTATTTATTTTAAGTCTCATGGAAAAAGTGTCCTGTAATTTTAGTTATGCCGGGAAGTGGTTCAACTTCTGGAGTTCTGATAATGCCATAAAGCCTGTGGGTGACCCCTAGACTCTTAGATTTGAAAGAAAATGCACCAGAATGCGCAAAAATGTCAACAACCCAAATGATGATTCTAGATTTTATTTTTTCTACACAGTGGGGAAAAAAATAGAACCTGTTTTACCAAAGTCCATGCTACTTAACTTGAGGGTCAGACTGATTCGGCAGAGGCTGGAAATGGCCATTATCCAGTGAACGTAATAGCCAGCAGCACTGTTTCTAGGTAAATCTTATTTAATGTTTCCCTAATTAGAATCAATAGAACCCAATTTCCATTCTTGGGACTTTGTAGTATACAAACGATCAGCCAGGGGTACAGAAATCTCCCCAGCCAGGTTCTCAGCAAAGCTTGTGGTGTCTCCTGACACTTATCTGACAGGATCTGAAAATTAAGTTTTATAAATGTTTGTTACAAAAACACACTAATTGGATGGACTAAGGAAAATTAACACAGCGGCCTTTAGATAATGAGCAATGATTCATTAGCAGTCGTCTTTATCTCAGACGAATGGAGCACCCTGAAATTGCTGTAATCATCTTAAAGGTACTTGACAGGCCACTTCCCAATTTTTCAGGTTTACACAGGAAACGATAGATGCTCCTCTATCGTGTTGACTTACAAACGGGCTGGTGCTCACTTTTCTTTCTATACAGGAAATTATCAGTGGTTTTGGTGCTTTAAATAAACGAGTAATGGGCAATCCCTGTATTACTGAACCAAGGAATACCAACTCTCTAATGAAATCAAACATTAGTGTTTATTGCATTTTATTGCATTATCAGAAAGTTTTTAATTATAATGTGCAGAATCTGCTTAATGGACTCTTAGATCGTATCCACAGAATGCCAAACAGCTTACACAGGCGAGGAAGGGATGCCAGATTGGACAACTGAAGGTATAATCAACATAATGTTTTTTGGAAAGGCAAAAAGAAACTATGCCATATGTTCATTTAAGCTTTAATTTTATGTAAAATGGGTTCCTTTTCCTTTGACATAGCTAAAATGTCTTTTCATTTACAATTCAGGATCTGCTTTATTTATTTAACGGAGTCCCAGATGCTGGCATAGATGGTGCCCAGCACTGACCCCTCTTGGAGAATCTTAAATAGAAGTGGACTCTTTCTTTTCCACAGAAGGCACATCAAAAACAGACGTGTCTTTCCTAGAGCTGCTGGAGAAGCCACTTCCTCATAGGAGTGTGCTTCTGTCTTCTGTTACAAAGAGAGCTACTACGTATGAGTATCCCTTGCAGCAGAGCCCTTCTCGCTGTCTCTTCTGAACACCAGGCATAAACATCTATATCACTAGCTCTGAGGTACTGTAGCTGCTAACTGATTTCTAAGGAAATGGGATAGAGTTATTGCCTCAATTTACACTCTAGCCCTTTTTAGTTAATGACAAAGAGAATGGGGTTTGCATTTTGGCAAGGTACCAGTCATCCTTTCAAATTGCAACCTAGCATCATAAAACCATGAGCTCTTTAAAAACAATTTATAATGCCCATAAGACACCTGAGATGGAACCACCAACCTATGCTTGTTATTAGTAGGGCCTATTCTTGCTTTAATCTATTGCAAGCTAGTGTGTTAACCTTCTATAGCTCCAAATTAATGAGGCCTCTAATGTATTTTCATTGGGAGGTTGAGCAGCCAAACTCATTTAGTTAGGGAAAACTACAAAAGTCACTTTCTTGTGAAATCTCAAAGTAACAGCTCCAATGAACTAATGATCACAGTATGATCCATTTTATGTACCTCTGCAAATAAAGATAACCAGGAAATGTAAAATTCACACAGTATATGCAGTGCATTAATATGCTTATGCTTCTACAAAATGACTAGATACAAATAGGAAGAGGAGGAAAAAGTCATAGATATCTTGACAAGAAACAGAATACAGAGCATTAGTTGAGTTGACAATGCTCTTCACAGACAATCTCTGAGGGTAGAGTTCGTGTTCTCCAACAAAGAGAAGTCTCCTTGGAGTATGGACAGGCATGCCAATACTGAAGTTCACAGTGCCAACCCAAAGGGTTCTGTGTCTGGGAAGCCAGGCTCAGCTGTGGTACTTACATGGCTTTTTGGCTGGCTGCACCAGCTGAGGGTTCAGGTACGGGCTATTCTCGGCATCTATTCTGCGCTTGTACTTCTGCCGACCTCCACGTACTCTGTCCAGACGTACCCCTGTGGGCAAAGACAAGCAGTCTTTACTTCTTAGATACTACCTCAGAACAACAAAATACATCTACAGGATTCCCCAGGAGTACCACAGAGACATCAGAGCTCAGGATTGTCCAGGGCTACAAGAGCAAGGTAAAAATGTGGTTGCTAAATCAAAATCAGTATTTGGAAGTCATGGCTACCAGCAGACATCACACTTAAAAGACATTTTCTACAGATCCACAAAAGTCACTATTTGTATAGGCAAAGGCAAGATTTCCATATACAGTAATACAAATAAGTTGCTTGCTTGTGTCAGTGTTGTTTCTCAAGTCGTAGGTATTTGTATTCTGTACCCTCATCCTCAGTCATCCTTCAAAGCTTAGTTTATAGGATCCAGTCAATAGAGAAACCAAGAACAACGCAGTCCTCCTCTGGCCGACTTAGAGATTGAACTCCAATAAGAATACCTATGCGTAAGGTAGAGGAGCCGGTTACATAAGGGATAGCGTGGTGGTGGTGGTGGTGGTGGTGGTGGTGGTGGTGGTGGTGGTGGTGGTGGTGGCTGTGAGAGGCAAAGATTATTCCATATTAATATGGCAATATGGGGCTGGAGAGATGGCCTAGCGGTTAAGAGCGCCGACCGCTCTTGCAGAGGACCCGGGTTCGATCCCCAGCATCCACATGGCGGCCGCGAACCGTCTGAAACTCCAATTCCAGGAGAACTCCAGTTCCAGGGGAATCCGACACCCTCTTCTGACCTCTGCGGCATTGCACGACACGGGTGCACAAACTTGCATGCAGATAGTACATTCATACACATACAGAAATAAATAAAGTTAATAAAAAAATTTTTTTTTTAAATATGGCAATATGTCTCCTAAAGAGAATGCTATCTTCCATTTGAGACTTTTGTTTGATTGTTTGTTTCCTGTCCTAAATTGGAAAGCTGAGAGTAGGCTGGGTTTCATGCATGGGATAAAAAGAAGAGAGACATTCTGCTGGCATGGTGTTTGCAGATGAAGGGGGCTGAAGCGAGAGGGATGAACAACACTGACCATTTTCATTTAAAAGGAAGAAGCACAAGGTCAGCCTGATCTACATAGTGAGCTCCAGGCCAGCTGGGACTAAAGGGAGACACTGTCTCAAAAATACCCCCAAAATAAAATAAAATAAAATAAAAATAAAAGGAAGAAGCAGGGGCTGGAGAGATGGCCTAGCGGTTAAGAGCGCCGACTGCTCTTGTAGAGGACCAGGGTTCTATCCCCAGCACCCACATGGCAGCTGAGAACCATCTTTAATTCCAGTTCCAGGGGACTCCGAAGCCCTCTTCTGACCTCCGCGGCATTGCACGACACGGGTGCACCAACCTGCATGCAGACAGTACATTCATACACATAATAAAATAAATAAAAATAAAAAAAGACTTTACCATTAAATGAAACATGTAAAGTGCATATGAAAAGCTTTAAAAAAAATAAAAAAGGAAGAAGCAGTGGAAAAAATGCGTCTCACTTCTGGCCTGTCCGCAGTTGTGGAGTTTAGGGCAGGGCCATATACATCTACCAAGTGAGGGACAGTTAGCAGACGGGGGCACATCGTAACTGATACAGCCCTATAATGTGGTCCATTCATAGGTTCAACCACACAGTGTGTTATTCATATTTTGGCATTTCTCAAAGAATTCAGAAAATAGATTTTGTTTAAGAGCATCTTACCATTGTAATTTTACTGTTAGGTTTGCCAGAACCATTCATATGCAAATGGACTCAGAAAGACTCTAGGAAGGAGATACATATCAATATTTTATAAACCAAAGGAAGGTAGCTCAGAATATTTACTAACATCAGTAGAACTGTGAGCTGCGGGTTACTTGACTTACAGGAGACAGTTGGGTAAAGACTGATGTCTTTTGATGTAAACCCCTAACATGGGCATTCCACTCAAAGTTTAAGAGTTACTAAGGATCCAAGATATTAAAGAAAACATTGTTTTTCACTCCACCTTAATGATAGTAATGGCAGAACTGATTACAGTTTAGGGAGCAACACATATACAAGCAAACAGTTCTAGACGAAACTTGAACTGTCATATTAACACGTCAATGTACATCAATATCAGTAGACAACTTTAAGAGCAGCTAAATGGACTAGACAACAAACATCAAAACAGGAAAGTTAGATACAGCTTCTGGGTATTCCCTGAGGCCAGGTGTGAGCAGCTATGCAGTGATCTTGTCTCAAAAACAAAACAAAACAGCATTCGCTGAAAATTGCTCTATGTGTGACAGTAAGTGATTACTTCTGGCTTGTAGGAGGTGCAGAATTCTCATTCCTATGGTATCTCTAATTACACTCTAATGACTCTGTCCAATTCTTGCTATATTTATGTTTTCTCTTCTTTCATCACTTCCTCTTCAAACTTTTCTTCAAGATATTTTCCAGTTTTTATGAGGTAGTCATATTTTAATCTCCTTTGACATAAATTCAAATAGATTTCATTGTGAGACTTAAATTTCAAAACTGTATTAGAATACAAGAAGCATACAATATTAGTTATGGCTTGGTTTTTGCCATCTAAATCCAACTGAATGAGGTGGTAAGAGAGGCAGGAAGGGAAGACAGAAAGAGAGAGAGAGAGAGAGAGAGAGAGAGAGAGAGAGAGAGAGTTATAACAGGCAGAAAGAAGTTAAAGAGAAAGAGAATACTTTAGTCACATCTAAAAATTGTTGGAACTGACACAGCCAGAAATATCAACTTGGATTGGGTACATGGTTCCTAAATATTCTTTCTGGGCTTTTCAGATAATATATTCAATATTAGCAATACTGGCATATGTATCACAACTGGTGAATTTTTCTTTAAAATTTTTATCTTGGTAGGGGCTATGAGGTGCGTTCAGATAGGAAAGGAGGTCTAAATATGATGAAAGTATATGAAATACACAACAATTCAATAAAAGTATTTCAAATAAAACAAAAATATTATCTTGTCAGGGGTTAGGGAGGTAGCACACAGTGTGCCCTTGGAACACAGACACTTGCAGGAGTCTCCTCTCCTTCCACCATGTGGATCCTGGGGATCAAACTCAGGTTGTCTGGCTTGGTGGCAAGCACCTTTACCACTTGAGCCATCTCACTGGCCCAAGGCTGGTGTATTTCTGAAAATGAAGTCTGTTCAGCAGGACGCACCCACAGTCTAAGGAGAGGGGTCAGCCAGGAAAGTGCTTATAATGTAAGATTGAGGATTGGAGTTTGATTGCCAGGTGCCAGGTAAAAAGCCAGGCGTGGTGGTACACCGCCATAAACCCAGTGATGGGAGGAGAGGCTGGCAGAGCTCAGGGGCTCACTGGCCAGCTGGCCCATCCAAAGCACTGAGTTCTGGATTAAGGAGGAGACCTTGCCTCAAAAATGAAGGTAGAGGCAGGCTACAGAGAGGGCTCAGCCATTGAGAGCACTAGCTATTCTTGAAGGGGTTTGGGCTTGGTTCTCAGCATCCACATGACCACTAACAATAGTCAGTAATGCCAATTCCAGGGGATCTGATGCCCTCTTCTGGCTTCCAAGACATTGCATTATGGGTGTGCTTACATACATGAAAGCAAAGCATTTAAACATCAAATTATATATATATAATATCGTATACTATATACTAGGTATATATATATATATGTTTCAAAGCTAAGGTAGAGCGTAACTGAAGAAGGCTATCTAACACTGACCCCTGGTCTCCCAATGTGCATACATATAGGTGTGTATACACACACACACACACACACACACACACACATATACTACGTACAAGGACTTGGGTTTGTTGTGCTATAACCATGAATCTGCATTACCTCCAGCTGGGACCTTGAACAAAGTCACTCGGTCACACGGTCACACACTTATTTCGTAAGTGCTCTGTCACATATGTGTGGTTTGTACATGCATGTTTGGTGGGGGGTATCTTAGCCAAACTGGCTATGTTTGTGGGAAAAAAAAGTGCAGTAATAAAATCTACTATTGTGCATATTCACACATCTGAATTCTGACACTGTATGGAGTTTATCATGTATTTGAAGAGTTAAAGTTTCTAAACAGTGTGAAATAATCACCATTACTTTGCATCTTTTTTCAACCTTAGAACTGACTGGCAGAAATATTCCTATTGCTTTGACCGTGCCACACAGGAACCCCTCATGTTCCCCACCCCACCCCTACCAGCTGGGTAGGTCAGATGCTGCATGTCCATGCTCCACATGTTCATCTCTCCTATCCCATTATCCATTCACCCCACGCACACATCCATCCAGTTTCTAAACAGGAGCTTTCCATATACACGAGGATTTTACATTTTATTCATTAAAATAAAAATCAATCGGACAAAGCATTCTTTTATGACTTATAATTTTATTTATATGATGGGAAGAAAAAAAGAGTAGATATTGATACTCATAAAACATGAAATTAATAATCCCATAGTAAAACTTGACAGAGACTCAATATGCAGAGAATGTTCTGCCAAGTTTAGATAACAATTAATAGCAAAATTTTCTGAAGTCGATAAGTTTTAAAAGATCATAATAATATATGAAGATTTCATTCCCTGTCAAAAGCAGCCAAATATTGAAATTTTCTAATACTTCAAAGTAGAACAATAAGTACTGCTGCTCTTCATTTAGTTTCCAGATCTAGAGAACCTTTTTTAAAGCACCATCTTTTTTTTTTTTTTGGTCTTTTTGAGACAGGGTCTCCCTGTAGCCTCAGCTATCCTGGAAGTCACTCTGTAGACCAGGCTGGACTTGAACTCACAAAGATCTGCCTGCCTCTGCCTCCCGAGTGCTAGGATTAAAAGCGTGCACCACCACGCCGGGCTTAAAGCACCATCTTTAGGCTCCATCACAATCATAGTGATTATTTGCTAAAGCCAACTACATACTTGCTGAAAGGTTTAAACAGAAATCCTGCTAATGCACAGGTGAAAACACTTCTAAGTCACTGCTGGCCTTTCCTGTATCTATTTCATTAAACTGTAACAAAATATCACCAAAGAAAAACAGCTCCCTGCTCTCCTGGATTCCCATATAATTATATTTGGACTTTAGTGGCATAGCTTTAAAAGTTAAAGCAGTAGGTGGAGAGATGACTCAGTGGTGAAGAACACTGGCTACTCCCACAGAGGACCTGGGTTCAGTTCCCAGCACCCACAGGGTGGCTACCAAGCAGCTGTAACTCCAGTTCCAGGGGATCTGATGCCCTCTTCTGACCTTCACAGGTATTTCATGACACAGGTACACTTAGATACATGCAGGCAATACATTCATTCATACACATAAATAAAAATAATAAAATATATTTTTATGTTAAAACCATCTCAAGTAGGTCTTTGACCATGTGGAAACAGCTTCTTTCTTTTGAATTATTGACATGAGACAGATTCCTTCATAAAAGTGACAAAATATTCACTTAAATTTTGTTTGTTGGCTTTTTTTTTCAGACAGGGTCTCAATTCATAGGCCAAGATGAGAAACAAGGTAAGTTTCCATCTCAACCAAAAAATAAATAGACAAAATGCTTTCTTAAGGTCATTACAATTATGCAATATGAAGTACAGAATTAATAATTTTCAGTTAACCTTCTGTATATAAAAGGTTCAAAACCAGTTTAGCAAAAACAAACAATAATGTTATTTATGATCGGGACCCAGAAGAGTCAGATTGGTTAGAATGAAACATTAATCTAATTCAAATATTTCCATCAAAAGTAACAGAACCCATCTTTCACACTTTTATAATCTTAAATAAACAAATGCTGCTTGAATTTTACTTGTAAACCACTTCTTAAAGAGTTGAAACATTATATATTTTTCTCCTAGAAAATAAGATACCTATGCTGGTACAGTGCTTGACAGGATTTGAAGTTAATTAAGGCAATGGATTTTCTACTCATGTGCAGACTTGCCTTTAAACTTGAAAATATAAAAAATAAAAGATTTTAATGGTCGGTATTACCTATCCGCCAGAAACTTTTCCAATGCTGCATGTGCCTGCAGGCCACAAGGGAATCACAAATCTTATCTGCTGTCTAAATTTACAGAATTGAGCAAGCAAGAGCAGAGTGAAGAGAAAAAATAACGCTGTGAGAGAACTAGAGTCCAAGAGAGTTAAAAGAGGGCAGTGAAAGGTCTTCTTAGGTCAGCTCATTTCCAGCCAGCATTTTATGCTCAAACGCTAACTTTAATAATATTACATAGTCCGAAGTCAGTAGTGTTTTCTTCACAACTTTACTAGTACAAAGTCAGAGGAATTTATAAGTATTACACACACACACACACACACACACACACACACACCCCTCTTCCCTTTACAGAATAGTATAACAATGTCCTTGCCTACTTTCCTAATTTAAAGACTAAATTTATTATGTTGTTCCCAAGCAAAAGTTTACTAAAAGAGTTTAATGGTAAGACATCTGGAACACTTCAGAAAAAAAGTAGTCCTACTAATGTCCAAAGAATTTGGAAAAGATAATTCCTAAATGCTAAACACCAGTTGTATTTGGTAAATGTTATCCACCATAGAGAGTCCACTCAGGGACAGCCTGAGAAAAGGCAGACCTCTGAAACCACACTCTTACACGGACGGACATCTCCCTGACACCGGATTCCACTTCATTTTCTGCCTAACACCCCCCCACACACACTTCTTCACAGTTTGTGACGGCACCCCAGAGTGCATCTACTGGAGATTTCAAGGATGGGGGACTCAGAGAGAGGGTGGAGGAAAATGACTTGGCAGAGTTGTAGGATGAGAAAAGCACAGGCAGCTTCTGCGGGGATCTCCACAGGGACGAGACCCGGGGCAGGGCTGGGATCCATGTTTACGAGCTCCACAGCAGGGGACGAGTGGGAATCATCTGTATATCTACACAGACCATCTAAGATCTAGATGTTTTCTGAAACTGCTATCACCCCCTCTCAAAATGGACAGTGCTGTGATTAAATATGGCTTCAGGAGTGAGTCCTTTCCTTGCTGTTTCAACAGTCATTGCTTCCAGGGGCCTAAACCCCTAGTGTCTCCAAGGTTAACTCAGTCTGATGATTACTGAGTGAGGCTGTCAGGAGCACATATTGGCTCTTGAGTTTGTGGTATATGCTGGGCCATCAGGGTGAATTGTTTTTTTTATATTTATTAGCACCCAACTTAAAGCAACCCTGTGAGGCAGCAGATATTCTCATCCCATTTTACAGATGGGACAGTAAGAGGCAAACCCAGAAGCGGGACTTGGGGAAAATGTCTACAGGGGATGATTAAAAACGAATTAGTAAGATAAACTATATTTGCACCATGACGGGCACACAAGTAAAAGGGTAGGCAGAACAACACAGCAGAGGGAAGTGACACGCTGGTTCAACCCCAGTGGTGTGACTTGTAGCCTGCTGCTAACGTACATTGTTACAGCCATGAGCGAACCCAGTGACAGGAAAAAAGGGCTCCGTACTGGTGTTCCTGCTTTATTTCTGAGGCAGGGCTAAGATATAAATTCCCTTGTTCCTTGAGCCGGGTGTGGTGGCGCATGCCTTTAATCCTAGCACTTGAGAGGCAGAGTGAGTTTAAGGCCAGCCTGGTCCACATAGCAAGTTCCAGGACAGCTGAAGCTATAGGGAGACCCTGTCTGAAAAAGACAAAAAAAAAAAAAAAAAAAAAAAAAAAAATCCCTTGTTCCAGTTCTTCTAGAAAGAATACTGCAAACTAGACAAGCGCCTTTTTCCAAATCCACAGAAGCAAAGGGACATTGCAAATACATTTTGCAATCCAGTACAGAGGCCCCAATGGCCCATTTTACACCAGACATCCCTGATAATGATTACTGTTACTTACACTGGAATATGATCCCACATGTGGGAACTCTGGGCACTGCTTTGTTTGTGGAAATACCATGTCTGTTGATATAGGAGAAAATCAGAAAGGAAGAGAAAAGGAATAGTCACTAGGAAGGATGGTAAAAGAAAGGAGAGAAGAAAGAGGAGAGAGGAGAGAGAGAGAGAGAGAGAGAGAGAGAGAGAGAGAGAAGAGAGGACAGAGGTGAGAGGAGAGAGAGGTGAGAGGAGAGAGAGAGAGGAGAGAGGAGAGAGGAGAGAGAGGAGGGAGGAGAGAGAGAGAGTGAGAGAGAGAGAGAGAGAGAGAGAGAGAGAGGAACTCAGTCACTAAAGGAGATCAAAAGCCATGGCTCACATTAAAGCTTCCTCGATCTACAGAGGAAGGAACAATTAGCCAGTAGAAGCCTTTCCTCTTGGTCTCCTGATAGCTATCTGCACTATTAAACATGCAAGGCTTGCACTCCACATTGCAAAGCTTTCCCTCCTTTGCAGATTGTAGTTGCATCCAAAATGCACATGTGAGTTAATGTGCCTAGGACAAAAACCCATAAGCAGCTCCTTGCCCCCAGCTCCCTGCGGTGTGACTGACGGTCCTTGACTGGTTCCAGAGCCCATGCACTAAAGTTAGAATCGGGATTGGAGCCAAATTGAAAATGACAGAAATCTGAACTCGCCATAAACAAATGTTCAGCAGGGGAAATGTTTCCCCAGCAGAGGTGAACTTGCCTCCTCACAAGTATGGAGCCCTAATCTATGACACATACGAGTACAAATTAGGTCATCTGCAACAGGTGACAAGTTTTAATTGAATGTCTTCTGTCTGCAATTCTGACAAAAGGTGAATGGAAATAAATGACTCTGGCAAGACAGCCCTGAGCCTCACAATACCCGATATCTCATTATTTTTAAACAGCTATCTATAAACTAATGCTGACAAGCCTTGAACCTTTTATTTCTGCTCAAGATGAGGTTGCTGTGAAAGGGGGGAGGCAAAAAGAAAAAGGGGGCATCCAGAACATTGCATTAAACATGCAATACCTACCATTATCAGTTCCCCAATGTAATTAAAGAAATCTCCTATTCAAAAGACACTATTTCTTCCTCTGCTTGCTGTCAGAGGAATAGAGAGAGAGAACACACCCTCCTGCATGCTTGGCCTGCATTTGCTAAACATAGGGACTATCTTTAAAGAAGATAAGAAAATCCTCCTCTTATTTCTAGTGTCTCTGTGTATCTATGCCTGTGTGCCTGTGCATGTGCATGTGTATATGTGTGTGTATGTGTGTGTGTGTGTGTGTGTGTGTGTGTGTGTGCATGTGTATGTGTGCAGGGATGTCCATGCCTGGAGGACAGGGGGAGACCTAGAATGTCCTGTTCTTCATTCTCTCTTATTCCCTTGATCCAGGGTCTCTCACTGGAAATGGAGTCAGGCTGTTGGTCAGCAAATCCCAGCAATTCTTCTGGCTCCTCCCTCAACCACCCTGGGGAGGCAGACACACTCACACACGGTCATGCTGGCCTTTTTACATGGGATTTGCAGATGTGAACTCAGGTCCTCGTGGGTGCACAGCAAAGGCTCTTACCCCATCAGCCATCACCCTGCTGCCTCCCTTTATTTTTTTTCCTGTTAAAAATTAGATTATCTATTAAGAGAGATATTATGGTGGTGTATGCCTATCTAAGCTATATTTCAGCTGATTATTTAATGCTGATATCTATACTTTCTTTGAAATTCTGTCAATAAAGTTATGAATTAGTGAGGGTAGATACAAAAGAAAGTAGGTCCATCAACATCAAAACAGTGTTTCTACTAATTCCCAACCAAATGTGATACTGTCAGTAGGAAGTTTTCAGCCCTCCTAGGAGTCAGTGTGCAGACCCTGGGGGCACCTTGGGAGAGGAGGGATAAGCTCATTGCCTATAAAAATGCATTAAATATGAAATCAATCAAACTTGTTGAGTTGAGAGCCATAGTGACTGTCTAATTTGATGGGAAGAATATAGTAAGAATGTAACAGCAACAAAACACAGATTGCAAAGAAGATAGAGACACTTTTTAAAGGAGTAGGTGACAGATAGATGGCAAGAGTCTGGAAGCCACTGGTCTTCATATGTGAAGAGAAGTCAAGATGATGTTGGAAATCCAACAAAGACTTAGGAAGCAGAAAAAGAAGCCATGGAAATACCCTAGATGACGTGTGATTTACCAAAGCCAACAAAATTGCATTATCAGATGCAAGAAGAAACTCTGAGATAGAATTACAGGACAGCAAGGGAAAGCATAGTGTTTAATAATAGTTCTCAGTTGCTCATTACACCATTCTAGTTTGGAAAGTTGAGATCTGAAACAGAGCACATCTGGGTGTAGTTCAGCTGGCACAGTGCTTTCCTAGTAGGCATGGAGTCCTGTAGTTGATGCCCAGTTCCACATAGGCCAGGAGTGGATAACTAGGCCTATCATCCCAGAACTTGGAGAGCACTGACAAGAGGATCAGAAGTTAATGAGGGTCCTTGGGTGTAGGAAACTCAAGGCCAGCCCTTGGAGTACAAGAGGCTTTGGGGAAGGAAGGAAGGAAGGAAGGAAGGAAGGAAGGAAGAAAGAAAGAAAGAAAGAAAGAAAGAAAGAAAGAAAGAAAGAAAGAAAGAAAGAAAGAAAGAAAGAAAGCAAGCAGCTAGCTAGGAGCTGGCCCTCTCCAAGCCTGAGAGGTCACTCCAGGTCAGTAGTCCTCCCCTCAGGGAGTCCCTGCGCCCTAGTTAAAGCCTATTAGCTCAGGCTTAGTGCTNAAGAAAGAAAGAAAGAAAGAAAGAAAGAAAGGAAGAAAGAGAGAGAGGGAGAGGAAGGAACAAAGGAAGGAAGAAGGAAGGAAGGAGGGAAGAAAGAAAGAAAGAAAGAAAAAGAAAGAAAGAAAGAAAGAAAGAAAGAAAGAAAGAAAGAAAGAAAGAAAGAAAGAAAGAAAGAAAGAAAGGAAGGAAGGAAGGAGGGAGGGATGGAACAAAGGAAGGAAGGAGGAAGGAAGGAAGGAAGGAAGGAAGGAAGGAAGGAAGGAAGGAAGGAAGGAAGGGAAGGAGAGTGGGAGGGAGGGAGGGAGGAAGGGAAGGAGGGGAAAAAAGGAAAATCTACCAAAAATTACATCAAGAAACGGGGTTGAAAGGTGCTGGAGAGATGGCTCAGCAGTTAAGAACACTTACTGCTCTTTCTAGGTTGAGCTCCCAGATTCACATTGCCACTAACAACCACCTGTAACTCCAGGTCCAGGAAGATTTGGCACCCTCTTCTGGCCTGTACAAGTATTGCAATCATGTGGCACATTTACATATAGGCAAAACACTCATACACATAAAATTTGCAGGTCGTGGTGATGCACGCCTTTAATCCTAGCACTTGGGAAGCAGAGGCAGGCAGATCTCTGTGAGTTCAAGGCCAGCCTGGACTACAGAGTGAGTTCCAGGCCAGCTGAGGCTACAGGAAGACCCTGTCTCAAAAAGACCAATAATAATAATAATAATAATAATATAAAAACAAATAAATCTTTAAAATAGAAATGGTATATATTGCCAGATTATATGTAATAAAAACTATATCTAACACAAATATGCAGAAAAATCTGTTCCATAGTGATTAAATGTAGATATAATATTAATATGTACATGTCCAAATTTCACACAAGCTGGAGGTTTCTTGCATCATAATTAACATGTTTCTAACTTCTTGTAACACTGACAGCAATAAATTCAACAGACTAACAACATTAGTAACAACGACAGAATTCTGTGGGAGTGCTCCATATAAACAAAAGCACAATTTATTTTGTCAAAATTTAATACTATATAAAAATGAACATGAAATTAAGCTGGCTTTCAAGCTGCCGGGTTGCAAACCATAGTCCATCTGAGTCAGAAAGGAGAAAGTTTATGGACTACATTGCTAAATCTTTAGCAGAATAAAAGGAAAAAAAAGGAATGGACATTAAAAAGGAATTAGAAGAGGCTGGAGAGATAGCTCAGCATTTAAGAGCACTGTCTGCTCTTACAGAGGGCCCAGGTTTGATTCTTAGAACCCACAGGGTGACTAACAACCATCCATAAATCCAGTTCCAGGGGATCAACACCATCTCCTGACCTCTGCAGACATTTCATGACACAGGTGTACTTATATGCACACAGGCAATATACACAAATACATAAAATACAAATAATAAATTATCTAAAAAGAAAATTAAACTTTAAAAAGGAATTAGAGAGATGTTGTAAAGTGGGTTGACTCAGAATCCTATATAGGATAAAGAAAACAGTGTTTACCAAAAGCCTCTCAAACGCACCATTACTAACCTGTCCCTCTACCAATTAAGTTAGATATTTCTGAAGGGAGTTGGTAAAGAAAGAGGAAAAACAGACAGGGAATATTATGAAAGGCATAGGCGCTGAAGAAATTCAGAAGTTGAGAAGAGAGGCACCTAGAAAGCAGAGGGCACAGCTTGCTGGACCTAAACATGTCCACACAGCTGTGTGGCTTTTGAAGATCCTTCTAAGCCACTTAATACACAAGCTTTCTCTCCCCAAAGTTGACCATGTAGACTATTCAAGATTTTAAGATCCCATAGGGAAAAAAAAAAACTAGGGTAGGGGACTCTTAAGACACAGAGATCATAAGAAATCACATGTGTACAAAGGGCACAGTTAATAACTATGAAACATAGGAAGAGACAAATGCTAAGTAAGCCACATAGGGTTTTTTTTTTTTTTGCATTTACTATCATTTGACCTCTTGAAAACTTTCAGAATCTACATTCTATATGGTTCTAGCAAAAATAGCTATAAATTCAGTTTGTTTCATCAAGACAGTATACACATGGTAAAGCATTATTTTCTTACATTTGATGTTCAAGCTGAATGAGCAGCCAGATCTTAACAAGGAGTGACTCCAGATTCAAGCTTAATTGATGAGACATGTTAAAGATTTGGAGAAGGGTTCCAGGTAAATAAATCTTACAAGTAGATGATTTATGGGAAAAATCACATACACTTGAAAGCTAGTAAGACAATTGTATGTAGGCCAGGCATGATGGCATATGTCTGAGTTGTATTTGGGAGATTGAAGCTGGAGAATCACAAGTTCAAACTCTAGCTGGCCTACAGAAGAACAAAAGGAGGGAGGAAAGGAAGGAAGGAATAAAAAAAAGGGACAAAAACATTATTTTCCAATGTTTTGGCAAGTATTACAAAGTCTGGATTTAAAATGTGTGAAATAATATGATAAACCCCAGAGGCAGAATAGCTCGCCCTCCAATGAGGAAAGCATTTGCACCAAGCGTGGAATTTCTTGACAGATACCCCAGGTGTAGCTGTCACAGAAGACCTTGCTGGGTGGTAAACTACTTAGAATGTTCAAATGGCCCACCACGTGGGGAGCAGAGCTGTCTTTAAATGTCAGTGAGCCAGGAACAAAGAAATACACTTGTCTGGTCACTAGGCAGCTCAAGGAGAGATGGTGGGAGTGAAAGTCCCAGACTCCACTCCTGCATGTGGAGAGAAGCAGATTTTCCCATAAAAATCTGTGTCGTTTTCCAAACCAGTTTTTTCAGTCTCTCCTGTTGTTCAACTGTTTCCCTCTATATATTTGAAACACAGACTTTAAGATGTTCTGTGTTTCATGTATATTCACCTTAATTCTATATACTGTTTGAAATAGAATCAAAGGATCCAAATCTACTCAAATAATTTTGCTGTATGATTAACCTTATTAACTGTCAGAAGGCTTGGTGATTATACTGCAAGCTTGTTAGAAAGACTCGAAATACTGAGAAGTTAATTTATGAGTTAATTTACTACTCAGGTTTTTGTTTTTACTTGCTTGCTTCATTTTGGTAATTTTTTGTTTCGAGATAGGGTCTCCCTGTAGTCCCAGTTGTTCTGGAACTCACTCTGTAGACCAGGATGGCCTTGAACTCACAAAGATCCGCCTGCCTCTGCCTCCCAAGTGCTAGGATTTAAAGGCATGTGCCACCATGCCCTGCGATTTTGTATTTCTAAAGTAGGAATGCTCACATAAAAATACACAAAATTTCTTAAGTCTTTCTGTAATCTTTATTTAGTATGCTTTCCTTAATGGGTTCACATTTTATAACTTTGAAGAGGTATGAAAACTTGAAGCCCGCAAAAAAAAATAGGAGAAAAAAAAAGTTGGCTGGAAGACAACATCTAACAATTAAATTTTTAGACATTCATCCCAGACAATATGAATGGAAACAGCATTTTCTTTGCTGAGAAAAATCTCAGATCTTAAGAAGAACTGACAGATGAGAATTATATTTAGATACTGAATGTAGAACAAGAAAGGCCTGTACTTGGGAAATTTGACAAATGAAGAAAATCATTCTCTTCCCAAGACGCTTTTACTGCCTCCTACCTGGAAGCTGATGAATGAGTCCAACCACATGCTAAGCTCTCCTCCAGTTTTAAGAGTCGATGAATGAAATACTTAAAAAGATGGAAGTAACCCAGAGATTCAGAATCTGACAAGTGCCCGGGCAGCTGGAAACATCAACATACTTGGTGTCTTCAGTGAGAGAAGCCAAGTAGAGAGCTGAGCGAAGCAGACAGCGGAAAGCTTGCTGGCAAGAGTCTCAGTGCCTCACACTGACCTTGGCCAAACGCGTTTCCTTTTGTTCTTGATGATAATAAAACAAATAGAGTGCCTGTGTTTGAAGAAATGCTTCTAGCTTATTATTGCATCAGGTAAAGATCAATGTCAGCTACACATTGTGGGGAGGCTGAGGTCTGAGTGATTACAGTCCCAGCTGTCCTGCATGTCACACCCAGAGACTGGGCAGAGCTGCAGGGAAGATGACCAAACAACAGGTTTTCTGAAGCCACCCATAAGAACCAGGGGTTGACCTGACACTGAACTAAACTGTACCTAGTCTCAAAGATCAAAAAGACCAAAAAAAAAAAAAAAAGGCATTTGGTATATATGACCATATTTCACTAAATACAGCACAATAACAAAGGCCACAACAACATGCACAGTCACTTCTCTAGAAATTACAATATATTTATGTACATGCATAACTTTAGGGCATGCACTCTGAGATCTGCTGATAGTTCTGAATTCTATGTGGATGTTTTTCCTGCTGTAGACAGACAGACCTATGGCCTTCTCCTTTTATAGTGGGATCTTGTCCTGTACTTTGCCTCTAGTTTTTGGGACATGCTGAGAGATCTAAACCAGCATAACTTCCTCTTACTTCTTAGTGGCTTTATGCGTCAAGGATGGCTTCTTACCACAGATGTTAGCAACCCCAGCAGGCTTTTGCTTTGCTTCAGTCAGGAACTTGCCCTCTTCCACTACAGACAGCAGCTACCACACAGGTGCTCTCTGGTTTGCCCAAGTTGTCCCAGTGCTGTTATAACTTAGGTGCAGTGCTAAGAAAACTATGGGCCACTTGGACATAAGCACTGAGATGGTGGCATTCCAGGCAAGGTTTGCTGGGAGGCTCAGCAGAGGCTGCTGACTGTCAGGACGGTGGGTGCTCACACTGCATGGGAATGCTCAGAAAAGAATGACCCGTGCACTTGGTGCGGAAGCAGAAGGACAACCTGAGAGTCCATCAAGCTGATCTAAACAGACAATTTAAAACTTAATAGTTATTTCCAGAATTTTCCATTTGCTATTTTCAGACTACAGTTGAATATGGGGAACTGAAATTGCAGAGAGAATCTCCACATTAGGGAAATAATACACACAGATGCACACAGTGTGGGGACGACTCTACATACAGAATCACAGATATGGATACACATGGTAAGGGGACTACTGTATACACACAGATACACACAGTGTAGGGACTGCTCTATACACACAGATACACAGACACACACAGTGTGGGGGCTACTCTTTCCACATAGAATCACAGGTGTGGACACGTGGTATAGTGACTACTGTATACACAGAAAATCACAGATATTGACACACATGGAAAGGGACTGCTGTAGGTGCACAGATATAGAGAAACACAGTACAGAGATTAATGTATATATACAGATACAGACATGCATAGTGTGGGGACTGCTGATTCACAGGTATGGGCATACATGGTAAGGGGATGACTGGATACAGATAGACATGGTGCAGGGGCCATTGTATTCACACAGATAGACAGCTAAGGTGCACACACATGGTGTGGGGACTATTGTATCCACAGATATATATATATATATACATATATATATATATATATGTATATGACAAACTTGGTAAGGGGACACAGATACACTGATATACACATACATGGACAAATGTGCTCAATCAACAACAATATTTAGCACAGGGGTGCACACTGTGGATTGGTCACCTCCTCATGAAATGGGGTCTAGTCGGCCCATGCAAGCTTCATGTCCTAAGAGCTTGTTCCCACTTCCAAAAGATATCACTTTCCAAGTCGTTGTGTAACTGTTTACACACCTTTTTAGCTAGTTATATGGTCCTTGGAATGTCAGATTACTAGTTTATAACTTCTCATGTCCAGGAGTTCAGAGGCAGCCAACTGCTAGAATTTCTCAAATGCGACAACTGGCTATGTAATCGTATCATATTGTATGTTGGTAGCTATTTAGAAATTGTCCTTGAATTTCACTTTTCCCCTCATTCTATAAAAGCACCACCTGAAATGACCTAACTGCTTAGGCTGGTCTATTGACTGACTACAAGACAAAACACTTTTAAAGCCCTATTTAGTACGGTTTCAAGGATTTTCCTTAGAAATTACTTCAAGCAAGATCCTAAGTTTCATCATGCACATGCTGACCAAGCACCTGGGGCTACGAATGCTGACAGCTTTGTCCACAGAAGCTTTTTTCATATAGACTCACTTAGGAAACACTAGTCTCCACGGATGTGCATGAGAAACAACAGCAAAAAGTTGTGTAATTGTGTGCATCCTGTTTACTCCGAGTTTTCATCTCCCTCTAACTGACTCAGTTCCTAGTGTCTCACCTGAATGCACTCATTGTCACAAGGCTCGACGAATCACTCATTATTGGGAATAGTGGAGAATTCGTCCCCAGCTGTGCCTTCCTGCATTATAGGAAGACGATGACTTCCAGGGGTAAAAGAATAAAACAGTGCTGAATGTAGTTCACAAAGTTCTATGAGGAAGTATAATTGGAGTCTAGGTATCATAAGTTCTCCCAGCGGGTTAGGGAATAATTGTAGGGTACAAATGGGCAGGTGTTTCTAGAAAAGTAAGGTGTGGCCAGGATATACGACTATCAAAGTTGCCTTTAAAAACTCAAATATTCTTTTTAAGATAACTGCAACTTTATAAGAAGATGGTAAAATCATGCTTCTATTCACCTTCAAGTATATGAAAACATCATGAAAATCTTCCCACATATAGAATAACATATCACCTACTTGAAGATTCCAAGTTTTTGAATAAGGCATGAAACACACTGGTCAGCCAGTACTGTTCCTAGGCAGTATCAGAGTCAGCAATTCAAGGATTAGTAAAAACAGAAATATATAAACTGCTTAGTGTCAGATAGATGCCACAGCTGCTGAAATAAATGTTTACCCCCAGACTCCTGTCCACATGAACGTAGAAATATTAGTGTCTTCCTAGGAATACATTTCAGAATCACACTTTTTCTGACTCTCTCATCTGTGTTTTCACCAAGGGACCTGGGAGGGGCTTCCTGTGGAAGCTGCAGTAGCAGCATCCTAATCTATCAAGAGCCCTGGCAGAGTAGTGTAAGGCCTCTGCTCCATCTACAGGGGCTTCACGCTTGACCTCATAGTCTCTGTTGGGCTCCCAAATGAAAGACCATGAAATTGAACCCAGGGAACCACAGGGCACATCAGGAGAGTGCAGCACTGGGCCAGCAAGGAGACCTGGGAATACACTAATGTCATAATCACATTTCTCTCATAAATCTGAGTTTTCCATAGTCCCGTGTCTTGGTTTCCTTGTGTATTTAAGTTAGTTCTAAAGGGGAGGGCAGAGTGGAGAGCTTACATAAATGTTTGGGGGAAAAAGGATGGAAATAAAAGAGATTTGGAACCTCCTTCTTCCTCTCCTCCCCAATTTATCCAACTGATGTGCAGTATGATGAACCTGATTAGCTGTTCCTAAAGCAGTTTTACACGCCCCTACATACTGTTTTTAAGTTCATATTTTAAATTGTTTCCAATCAATAATTTAACATTTTTGTAGCTCTTCTAACTGTTCAGTATGTATGATTTTTTAAATATGAGCAAATTCACGTGTATGTGAATTTTTGTGCATGTGTGTGCATGTGTGTGGGGAAGAAGTCAGTGACACTCACTCTTTGAGGCAGGGTCTCTCGGTGAACCTGGACCTCACTGACTGACTGCACTGGCTGACTAGTGAGTTCTAGGGATCCATGTATCTCTCACCCCCACTTCTCTAATGCTGGGAGACAGATGAGCACCATCCCATCATGCCTGGTTTTTAGGTGGGGATAGGGGATACAAAGTCAGATCCCTATAATCATACAGTAAGCACTTTATCACTGAGCCCTCTCCCCAGCCCCAGCTTTTAAAACCTTATAACATGTCTACTTGTATTTTATTTGCAGATTATAAATAAAGAAAAATACCAGAGGTACACTTACCATAGTATCTTTGTTGGTTTTTTTTTTTTTTTTTTAATTTTTTATTTATTTCCGTATGTGTATGAATGTATTGTTTGCATGCAAGTCTGTGCACCCGTGACGTGCAATGCCGCGGAGGTCAGAAGAGGGCGTCGGACTCCCCTGGAACTGGAGTTCTCCTGGAATTGGAGTTTCAGACAGCTCTCGGCCGCCATGTGGGTGCTGGGGATCGAACCCGGGTCCTCTGCAAGAGCGGTCGGCGCTCTTAACCGCTAGGCCATCGCTCCAGCCCTCTTTGTTGGCTTTTATGGTCAACTTGACTCAGCCTAAAGTCACCTGGGAGGAAAGTCTCTAGGAATTCCCTAAATCAGATTGGCATGTGGGTGTGTCTGTGAGAGATTGTCTTGATTATTGATACAGGAGCAATCAGCCCACTGTGGAGGGCTTCATTCCCTGGGCATGTGGGCCCAGGCTGTATAAGGAAGCTAGCCAAGCGTTATTCCTAATGCTAGCAAGCATGACCCTGCATAACAAGCCAGAAAGCAGCATTCCTCCATGGTTTCTGCTTCCAGTTCCTGCTTGAGCTTCTATACTGACTTCCTTCAACCTGGGCTGCAATGCAATAAGCCCATTCCTTCCCACAATGCTTCTGGTTCTGATATTTGTTACACCAACAGAAAGGAAGCTAGAATACCCAGGGTTAACAGCATGGTTTGAACACCCAGGGAACAACAGAGTTCAGCTTTGTAATTCCCCATAAATTTCTCCAAGGGATTTCCCTTTTTATTGAGGGTCTAACTGAAGAATACCAGTATTAACTCCAGCTGTAGCCCACATCATTGCAAGTCCAGATCCCATGGACCCCCACAAGCTAGTAAATCTCTTAGTAAGCAAGGATGATGGTTGAAATAGCTGAAATCATTTTATAGCTCATACTAATAAAATTATAATTCATTCAATTATCAATATATGTTCAACCCAACATTGAGAAAAGTTTAAGAAGTGACATAATATATGTAGGAGCCAAAAATGGAGGTTAAAAAGTCTATTAAAAAAAAAGCATCTCTTGTGTATACATTTCCATTAACTAGGTTTTCATTTTGTTTTTACCTCTCAGAAAAGCTCTGTGACTTCAGAATGGCTCTCCTAAGTGCACAGAGGTTCACTGAGATGCACAAAGTTGGTGCCAGGTAAGCATGTGTGTGAGTGGCTATGTTAACCTAGGAGCATGGTATCTTTATTCGTGAGTTCACTATAATAAAGCCATTTTATACTAAAAATACTTTAAGAAAACACTTCATAGTATTTTTCATGTATCCCTGCTAATTATATTTTTTTGGTTTTCAAGGATTAGATAAAAAGAAACACAATAAAGCATTAATTTTGAAGATTTACATTAGTTCACATTCAGGAAACTGGCAAGGTACCCTAAAAATTCACATGAAAATTTTTAATATGGAATTGCACTAATGGTTACTTCTAGCAAAATATAAATTAACAAATTTGAATCATATTTTACCCATTTAACAGAGACAAGAAAGATCTAAGTTTAGGACACACAACTGCAAATTTTCACTTGAAATCAAGGAACCAAACACATAAATATATTCACTGAACAAATGGGTAGCTAAGATGAACTGACAAGAGAAATAAAATAACTGTATATTTAATGTCAAAAATTAAACATGCATTCCAGAGTATTTTGAGTAACATTATTTTTGGAAAAAAATACAACTTATTTCAAAATTTATAGTGTTTTTTTTTACAATGAATGCCATTAATCCAAAATGGAACTACATTTAAAACTTGTTATTTTTATTTTATGTGTGTGAATGTATTGCCTGCATGTATGTAAGTGCACCTGTGTCATGCAATGCCTGCAGTGGTCAGAAGAGGGCGTTGGATCCCCTGGAACTGGAGTGATGGGTGGTTGTTAGCCACCATGTGGGTGCTGGGAATCAAACCTGGGTTTTCTGCAAGAGTTGCCACTGAGTTGCCTCTCCAGCCCCAGAACTACATTTTAAATACTCAAGGCAGGAACAGGAGGGAAGGCTCAGTGGTTAATAGGGTACAGTGTTCTTGCAGATGACATAAGTTTATATTCTGGTATCCACATTGGGGGCACCCACAATGGGGGCTCATAACCTCCTATAACTCCAGCTCTAGAAATCTGATACCTTATTCTGGCCTCTATGACCTGCCCTCACATACACATACCCCCACATAGACACATGCTTATAATAAAATAACAAAAATAAATCTTACCCCTAAAAGCCTCTAGTGCATTTAGAAACTGGTAAACAATCTAGTTAGTGTCTGTCCAACTCCAGACTTTAAGAAAGGTTATTATAATCTGATAAAGAAGCATTTAGACATTTTGGGAAAGAGTTAATGAATTATAGATCTGAAAGTAGTGTTATACATAGTCCATGAATTTTCATTCTAAGAGTTAAAGTAGATGTCTATCAAATTGCTTATGAGGAAAATTTATGGAAAATAACAAAGAGTACAGCTATGTTCTTATTAAGAAACATGAATATGTATGTAATTTTAGCCAGACTAAATTAACCCAAAAATGAATAAATAAAAAAATAAGGACAATAATTGTTGTCACAAAGAAGGTGCTCCTCCCTTCCCCCTTTTTGAAAAGTATTTATATTCTGTAGTTTCAAAAACAATTCACATTTTAAAATTAAAATGTTTGGAAAGAAACAAAAGGAAAGAATCTGCAAAGAAGTCATTGAGGAATGAGAAACAAGTGCAGTCCCCCTGCACACCCTATACACACTAGGTATAAAACATTTTAAGTGGGGATAGCCTTCAGGTTAAATGCAGTGCTTGATATGAACATAATGCATGAAGACCAGCGTTTGTGCATGCAGAATGGCAGAATGTCACTATTGAGACACGTCTATTTCCTAAGCTTGACTCTATTTACAAAGGTTATTTTGAGCAGTCATTCTAATTTTACACTATCCATCTCTTAAAACTACATGCAAGCTTGGGCTAAGATCCTGTTGTATTTCCCAGCAACAGTACTAGTAGGAACCATTCATAGTTTAGTGCACACATGTGTCTTTGTGAATGCAGTATGTTTACACCCCCCTCAGCCTGACTAATACCCATCATCGGTGTGAACTATCAGCAATGATTATGAAAATTATACCTGTGATTTCACCTTGGTTTTCAGTCTAGTGACTTAGTTTGATTGATACCCATTGATCGCTGGAATTTTAGTAGGGGAAACTGTTACTGAGATTTTGTGTGCTTGCAAATTATGTTGTTCTTACAGGTTGTGGCACCTGGGAACACTAGTTCTTCTAGAAACTTTTATATGCAAAGACCACAGAGCATGGAAAAGAACAAATAGACAATACAACCTGAACCATTGTTATTAGTGAATTTATTGTTATGAATTAATTTGGGCATGCTCTATATTTTTAAAAAAAAAGTTATAATTTTAATGCCGTTCTTTTCCAATGACATCGAATTGATTATGTCCATTTCAGTCTTCAGAATTTAACCAGTTATAATGTGGAAGTCACTAGTTCGCAAATCCCTATTACTTAGGTCACCTGGGCTCACTTTATAACTCAGTGCCATCAGTCCACAACAGTGGCCTGAAGCTTACAGGTTTAGAGAGCTTAGGGAAGTTATGATGAGTGTGTTGCATTATTTTTATAATTTCAAGCTCTTTTTATTTTAACGTACACAAGATGGTTCAGTGGATAAATTGCTTGTTCCAAAAGCATAAGGAAAAGATTGGATCCCAGAACACACATAAAAGCCAGGCAGATGTGGAGGCTGTCTATAATGGCAACAAGAAGGAATTGGACTATGCTGGGCTCAGTGACAGACCCTGCTCAATAGATAAAACCTGAACAGTGATCAGGGAAGATACCTGATGTCAACTTTGGGCTTCTGCATGCACATGCACACACCTACACACATATGCATGCATACCCACAAACACATGTGAACCCACATACAAATGAGCGCACACACACTCATGACACACCCATATATATATAATGAAGAATATCTGTATTACCTAAAATTCTAAGGCAAATTTTTAAGAAAGAAATTAAGAAAAAGAATAGAATCTGGGGAAATAGCTCGGTCACCAAAGTGCTTGCCTCACAAGCTTGAGGACCTGGGTTTGATCCTCAGAACCCATGTAAAAACATCCTGTCGTGGTTGGAAGCTGGAGAGCTGGACATAGGCTGACCCCTTGTTTGGCATCCAACCTAGCCTATTCAGTGAGTTCCAGGCCAGTGAGAGAGTTATCTCAAAGGGGACAACTCCTAAGGTTGTCCCCTGACCTGCTGCATGCATGTACACGGGCACACACAAAAACAAATGTTCACACGTGCACACGCAAAATGATAATCTATTCATTAACTTTCCCCATCACCAAAATTGCCCTTTGGGAAACCACTGGCTTCTTCTCTGAGGCCCTCAGACAAGTAGGACAATGTGAAAGACAGGAATCTTTAAGATACTAAGTAGCCATCAGAATCCAGGACTCTATATGGAAAAGGAAAAGATAACAGTCAAAGTAAATGCCCAAGTTAGACCCTAAGGAATGCAGAGCAGTGCTGCTGACCAAATCTGGGAAGTAGAAGAGGAAAGCGGTTTCTAAAAAAAAAAAAAAAAAAAAAAAAAAACACACAGGAAATGTGGCACCTTGCTTGTCACATTTAAGTGAACTTTTAAGAATCCCAGAATACACCGCACAGCACCCATCACTAAAACTTGAGTACCGTAGCACTAGGGTTGCAGACTTTAGCTGCTAACACAGAAATCTGAAAATCAAAATGAGGGTTTGTGTTGCAGAGAGTAGATTAGAAGGATTAAACCAATCTTGGGAGCTACTTAAAAATTCAGAGGGGAAGCCATAGGAAACTAGAGGAAGAGACCAGGAGAGGGTGTAAAAGTAAGAGAAGGACGACTGGCACCCGCTGCATGCTGCTTGCCCAGGAGGAAAAGCCATTACGAGGGGAGACGCATGAAATTCAGCGCAATGAAATGGAAGGAAAAATTCAAAAGGGCTGGAAAGACGAGTCTGCACTTAAGAGTACTTGCTACTCTTTCAGAGAACCAGAGTTCAGTTCCCAGCAGGCATGTCAAACAGCCCTCAGCTACTTGTAACTCCAAGGGACCTGGAGCTGGGTATGGTGGCACGTGCCTTTAATCCCAGCACTTGGGAGGCAGAATAGGGAAATCTCTGTGAGACTGAGGTCAGCTGGGAATAGAGGGAGTTCCAGGACAGCTGGGGCTACAGGAGACCCTGTCTCAAAAAGAAAAAAAAAAAGTACAATTAGCTGGGCATGGTGATGTGCGCCTGTATCCCAGTACTAGGGAACATTAGATAGGAATACTGTTAATTTGAGGCCATCTTAGACTACAAAATATGACCCTTCCCACCAGTCTCAAAACACCATTAAAACAAAAGTTAGATATGTTAAGAATGGGGAAGAGTGTGGAGTTCAAATTAGTGTCTTCCCTCCCTGACCAAAACGTAGGAAGTTAGCATGTTGACAGCTTGGAATCTATAGAATTATATTAGCACAAAGAATATCAATATGTTCTCTGGGCAAAAGATTCAGTTACAGAATCTGTGCATAAAAGAAGGGAGAGTGGCAGAAGTGGTTGTAGTAGTGGAACCTGTGAACCTGGACAACAATAATGTAATTTGTTTCTAAATATATGCAGCACCATTAAGAAGCATGAAAGACAATCATGAGAACCTCAAGTCCTAACTCTTTTTTCTAGAAAACAGCATAAGCCACAAGATATGGTCTCAAGTAGACTCCAATTCAATGACTAAAGCTGATGGTTTTGTTTTGGGTTTTTTTGTAGCCCCAGCTGTCCTGGAACTCACTCTGTAGACCAGGCTGGCCTTGAACTCACAAAGATCCGCCTGCCTCTGCCTCCCAAGTGCTAGGATTAAAGGCGTGCGCCACCACGCCAGGCTAAAGCTGATGTTTTGATGTGATAGAGCATTCAAAAGCTTATGCTTTACTGAGAGTTCTGTGACAACGTGATGTCCTACTTACACAAAGTGTGAAACATTAACTCTGGTATTGGAGAAGGATGTTTGGTATTTGTCCCTGGTCCCTAGTTCAATGCTCCATTCTGATTAAAAGATGAATGGACCCTCTTTTAAGTTCTAATGTGTTGACTCTTGGTGGGCCATCAGGGAGCTGGCTTCCAGAAGCACCAAGCCTTAATTAGAACTTTAGACTTCTCAGCCCTCTCCTCCAAGTATCTGAAGAAGAGAGAGGAGATGAAGATTGAGTTAATCACCTGTGTCCAATGAATGACTCCATCAGGACTCTGAAATGGAGCATCTATAACACCCTTTAACCAATGGGATTCAGGGAGCTTCTGGGCAGGGAACAATCTTAAGGTATTGTGAGGAGGGTACAGCCACAGAGAAAATGGGGGCTCTGTGCTCCTCTCAGTCCCTTTGACAGAGCTCGGAACTTGATACAGGCAGATTATAACTGAGCTGAACTACTGAATACTTCATTAGTATACACCTTCTTATGGCAAACCAGAACAGCTACTGGATTTTGGTTTCTTAATAACAGCTCATACCATGAAGAACTGAAGCTTCCCAGAGACATGGCTTTGGCCAGAAATGTACAAAGTAGACTGGGACCACCTTTGTATCCCAGACAATCAAGAGAGTGAAATAGGAATGACAGAGGCATGTCAATAAAGTTAAAAGAACCCAGCTAGAAGGGACATCCAATAGATAAATCTGGGACAATCTAGGCATCAAAATCAGTATGGACAGCAATGCAGCTCCCTGTATAAAATCCATGAGTCTTCCTTGCTGTGTGTAAAGACATGAGTAAGTTAATGAAGACTAGAACAATGACTTTATTCACACTAACACTTTAAATTGGGGCTGGAGAGATGGCCTAGCGGTTAAGAGCGCCGACCGCTCTTGCAGAGGACCCGGGTTCGATCCCCAGCACCCACATGGCGGCTGAGAACCGTCTGAAGCTCCAATTCCAGGAGAACTCCAGTTCCAGGGGAATCCGAGACCCTCTTCTGACCTCCGCGGCGTTGCACGACACGGGTGCACAAACCTACATGCTGACAGTACATTCATACACATACAGAAATAAATAAAAAAAATAAAATAAAATAAATTGTTTTGTTTCTCTAAAAGGGAAAAGAACCACTTCACAGTAGAATGCCTGGTAGACAAGACAGTCCTGATGCAGGAACAGCCGGACACTGGAAATAACCTGGTAGCCACTTCTGTATTAGTTACTTTTCTGTTGCTGCAATAAACACCAAGACCAAGGCCACTTACAGAAGGAAGAGTTTACTGGACTGATATTCCAGAGGAATAAAAGTTTACTGTGGAAGGGAAGCGTGGCGGGAGGCAGCTGGAGCAGAAGGCCGAGGGCTCTCATCTTCAAGCACACAGGGTAAGCAGAGAAAGGAAGACAAGGGTGGGACAAAGGTCTGAGCTTTCAAAGTCCAGCTCCATTGATGTGCTTCCTCCAGCAAGGCCACATCTCCTAAGCCTCCCTAAACAGCAGCAAGAAGTAACCAAGTATTCAGATACTTGGGAATGTCATTCAAAGGACCACAACCCAGATGCGGTGAGCAGGCGGATGTCACTGATGAAGAAACAGGCCAGTCTAGTACCACCTGACATGTTGCAAGAGACCACTGCATCACTTTCTGACTGTTCGGACAGTGAAGCATCATCAGAATCTAGCGAATGAACACCATCACAGCCCACAATGATAAGCTGAAACTTCACTGTCTTCAATATCGCCAGTCATCAAAGTCAACGGAAGAATGTAAATGTAGGTGGAAACTCACACTGCAGTGACGGGGACACACTGGTCTCAGCACACCTTGACTGTTTCTGTCTCTGCTGTCTGTTTTCCCGGCCCACCCTCTCCTGTCTCTTGATGACATTTGCTGTTCTATACCTTCCAACTCTATTCTCAATTGCTGTTGATGACTCTGCAATTACTATTACTAAGAATGGTGCTTACATCTTGAGACAAAGTGCCAGAGTGGCAGATGTGAAAGAAATCTGAGGACTGTCCTCCAGTCTAGAAGCACTTCACCTAGCTCACCTCCTCTGAGTCCTACCATTCCACCCTGAGACATTTCACACAGGAGGAAAGGGAAACAGGCGTGTAGATAGCAGCACACCCTTCTAACATGAGGAGCTCTGCTTCTCTTGCCAATGACTGTCCACATTTCAGCTTCACAAAAAAGGGAGAAATCAATTAGCAAAAGCATAGCCTTGAAATAAGTTGGCATTGTTCATGTTGCTCAATTGAATGAATAACAGTCACATGCCACCTCGATTAACGTATGTGAGGCTGTGATCTATCTTTTCCTCCATTGTTGCTTTGCTTTTCCACTAAAATGGATAGTCCTGTATTGTTAGTTGTGATTTTTTTTTAGAAGTGAAAAGAACAGTAAAGAAATGAACAGAATCAATGGCGCTTGGTGATGAATTCCATATATTTGAAACATAACTTTACTGTTTTAATTAAATGAAAATACAGGCTCATTGTTTTCAGGACATTAAAAAGACAATTCAAAGGCTGACTTTGCAACCCTCACACATATCCCAAAGCCGTCTTTTCAAAAGGAACATCTACAACAACCAGACCAACCATACTTTAGAAGATTGGATTCTGATAACAACTAATTGCAATTTAACTACCGGCATTCTAATTGTTCTTTGAAATAATTCCAACTAATTATAATCTACCACTCTGCACTCTGTGAAGTTGGAATAGTTTTCTGGAGTTTGAAGTAATTCGAGAGAGTTGGTAGACATGCAACCAAAGAGAATAAGTTTGAATACATTTCCACTGAATAATTTTAGGATCCATTCCACTCAAGCACACTGACTCTTAATAGGAGCTGAGATCTGGAAAAACTGGGAAACTTCTTCCAAGTGGTCTAAAGATCCAGACAGTAGGGACAGTCATGAGATTCAGGCTCGGATCCTTCCCTCCTTTACTTTCCAGATCTGTGGCCTGCATTTGTAAATGGGATTAAAAACTACCTATCTTCTGTCTACTTTCTATCACCTATATTTATCTATCATCATCTACTTATTACTCATCAATCTCCTTATCTATCACCTATCTTTCATTTATCTATATCACCTCCCTGTCTATCTATCTCTCTATCTATCTATCCATCTGTCATCTCTGGCATTGAATCTACCAATCAACCTATCATCTATCTTTCTAGCATCTATCTACCTGTCTGTAAGTCTATCATCTATCTATCTATCTATCTATCTATCTATCATGTATCTGTCTATTTAGCATCTGTCTATCATCTATCTATCAACCATCTATCTAGTCATCTATTTGTCTGTCTATATAGACACCTATCCAAGATACATGATAACTGAAGGAAAGGTTGTATCTCTGTAGCACTGCTATTTATTTCTGTTCTGACTCTAGTAATAATTTATATTAGTATTACAAATATGCTTTATATCCTTTATAATTTTAGTTTTTGAAATTCCCTCATCTCTAAAAATTAATCTTAAGGCTAATAATTGCATCTATATCTATTCCAATATTATTACAAGTGAAATATATTGAGGCTAGCAAAATGTGCATTGGTCTCATTAGCCCTATTGTACAGTCAAAGATCAAATCTGGAGGGAAGACCTTTACCATCTGTCTTCCTCCCTCCCAGCCTTCCAAAGTGGTTCTTTTCTAACCCACAGAATTGTCAGTATTCTAGAACCAACTAGTGAAGTCTGAGCACTCAGTTCACAATGTGGTAAAACAGAAAAAAAAAAAAAAAAAAAAAA
>VZQC01014540.1:1324033-1406078 GCA_009823505.1 Rhizomys pruinosus
AGAAAGAAAGAAAGAAAGAAAGAAAGAAAGAAAGAAAGAAAGAAAGAAAGAAAGAAAGAAAGAAAGAACAGTGCATTGAGACTACAGAGATGGGAAGGTGTGCCAAGGAGTCACTGCTCTTTTATAATACAATCAATCACGGGTGGATTTGTTTTCACACATAAAACATATTGTGGAAATTCATCAGGCAACATGTTGAATAAGAAACCATTCAAATTATTTCATGTAGTTACATTTCCAATAATTTTAGGAAAAATAAACTTCTAGTATCAAATGTCAAGTGCATGAGACGTCAGCTTCTCAGAATACAGCAGAGATCACATTCCCGTTACGCTTTTAGCACCTTTTCTCCACTTCTGGAGACAAATAAATTCTGGGAACACCTAATTAATTGTCTATTCAAAGTGTAACTCTGTGAAAAAGCTCAAGACATTCCTGGCTGTTTCCTTTCAACTTCCAATTCCTTAACAATGCTGAATGTATTCTTAAACTACCCCAAAACCCCGGAGATCAAGAGCCAATATTATTCTCCACAATGCTGGGTTATGAAAACAATTATACAAAGCATCAATAACAATCTCCCCTTCCACCTATTTTGGGTAGAAAAATGGTAGGTCTTTAGCAATAAAAAATGGCAACAAGTTGAGTATCTCTAGTAGCCTGGGAAAAGCAACAAGGGTGGTCTGCCATGTTTCATATGCATGATTCAGTCGCAAGCTGCCTGAAAGATGATTCCAGCAGCAGTCAGGATATCGCTGCTCAGCCTCCAGAGAAGAACGTGGGCCTCTTAGATTGCTTGCGAACAGTACAAGCCTCATTCCTGGGGTCAACTGGCTCACAGAGAAAGTCAGATGAGGAACAACATAAAACATGACTACTGCTCTAGTTTTCCCTAAGTGGTCTGAGTAGCCGTCACTTCACCCTGTGTACCTGCATTCCATTACTGCCCAAAGTAATAAAGACTTCTGTCACTGTGGGAGCTTTCATCTCCAAGGCTCTTTTCTCTTCTCCTGATAAGACTGCCAACTCCACTCTCTGCAAATGAGCTCATGTGAACACTTTACTTTCACTCTATGAGAAGGGGGTGGGGGTGGGGTGGCAGGGGAGACTGCTCAGTGTCCAGACCAAGAATGTGGTATTCTGTCTGCACAGTCACAGGAGATGTCTGCAGAGATCAGAACTGACCTGGGGGCCTCCCCTAGAAAGAAGAGATTGAAACTGAGCCACAAATCTCCACTAGCCTTACTTTGGTTTTACAATGCTTGAAGACTTCTAAGTAGAGGAAGGGAGGGGGGAAAAACACCAGCTATCTGTAAACCGCTTTCTGTTTGTGAACATTAAATATTTGCCTTCACTTGGGCCAACACCACTAGCCAATACCAACTCTCCAAGCATGTGAGAGTGGAGCATGTCATGTGTGGGACAGATGGTCAAACCATCACGAAGCAGTCAAATTTAAAATAAGCGAACTGCAGCTTGAGCTTCCTCATCCAAACAGTCACTAAATTTAATTTTTTTGCAATCAGTGGCATATGTTTGCATCTGTCTACATATGACTTGAGCCAAATCTGATCTGGCCATGGCATCCTGAGGACCAAGGCTATACAATTCCTAGTGTTAAACTGATTGTGAACACCAAAGGGGATAGGATAAGTGATTAAGGCTAGGTATTAGGAATGTGTTTGTGTTTTGGGTTTTTTTTTTTTTTGCCCCAAATACCCTTGGGTATTGACTGTGTTTGCAATAGAGGTAGAAGCTACTGATCAGCTACAGTTTTCTTTAGCTTTGGTCATAATTACTAATATTAGTAAATAATTTAATGATAATATTAGGTGTTAGAGATATAGTTTAATGGTATAGCACTTGTCTAACATGCACAATATCCTGGGCTTCATCATCCCTAATATATAAATAAATAAATAAATACATAAATACATAAATAAATACATAAATAAATAATAGCAGTAACAGTGATAATACTCATAAGTAGCCACACTTTTAATTATTTATCCCATCTGAAATAAATGGCTTTTATCTTATGGCCTTAACTATATTTATTTGATTTATTCAAATATCTACACAGGCTTTCTTATGTGCCTGTTTCTGTGCTGGGCACAAGGGAATACCAGAGTTTTCCAGCCAGGACTAGTGGTAAGGTATGTGCACAGAAGGAAGTATATTTCTGAACTGCTTGCTTTTTAATAAAACACATGCAGACCCCAGAACAACATTAAGCAGACAGTTTGACTTCCTGGGGAAGTCGAGGTACTTGGGAAACATGCGTCAAGCTAGGACGGTGTACCTCAGGTGAGCTCCAGAGAATTCTAGTCACAGAGAAAGGCTGGGCCACAGAAACAAGTGCAAACAGGATCTGAAAGTGTGCAGAGCATGATCTATAACAATGTAAATTAACTGAAATGAAATAAAATTCAAAAGGTTCTTCTCAGTGACACTGGCGATATTTCAAATGCCCTCAGTCACAGATGGTGGGGGACTGCCGTACTGCAGAGTGCAGTCAGAGATTTCCATCACTGTAGAAAGGTCTCATACACAGTGCTGATTTGAAGGTATGACTGTTGGGAAGTGATAAGATGTAAAGCATGCAATGTCTGAATGGACGCAGTCCTACTGATCCTGAGAAGCCCTTCAAGATGCTGGATGATGTTGCTTCCAATACTTGAAGAAACACCAATGATCTTAAGCAGCAGAGTCAGCAGTGTGGATAAACCAACGGAGGAAACAGCACTCAGTACAATTACTGTTTTAATAAGAGCCTCGTTTAAGGATCAGTGTGGAGGAGATTGTATGCTAACACCTATACACAATGCACAAACGTGAACAGCAACTATACATGCTGTGAGCTTCTTCCTGTGTCAGTGAATAATAATTGTTTGCATTTATTAGATGCTTACACTGGATCCAACACTGTCCCAAACACTGTGTATGTTTAACTCAAAGACAAAGCATAACTTAAGTCCTAAAAGCAGGTATTCAAGGTAATCTTTACATTGCTTTATAGAACTAGAAATAAAGAACTGGTATTAGAGAGCCAGTGTGATTCTTTCTGGTACAAATTAAGTCTCAAGCCCCTGATCCTGAAACTCTGGTATTTGAACTGACTGTAGTTACTACAATACATAATGTGGCACTCAAGAAATTGTCAGGAAAGATTAGAATACATTGTATGAAGGCAAGACACTGTCAAAATTATAAATAATAGAAAGAAAGGAAGGAAGGAAGGAAGGAAGGAAGGAAGGAAGGAAGGAAGGAAGGAAGGAAGGAAAATGGCAACAAAGATTGTAAGTTAGAAACTCTTAAAAATTGGGCTGAAGAGATGGCTCACAGGTTAAGAACATTGGTTGCTCTTGCAAAGAACTTAAGTTCAGTTCCCAGTACCTACATGGTGGCTCACAACCACCTGTAACTCCAGTTCCAGGAGACTGATGCCCTCTTCTGGCCTCCATGGACACTGCATACATATGGTACACGCATATACATTCAGGCAAGCCAGTCATACACATAAAATAAAAATAAATAAATAAATCTTAAAAATAAGCTATTAAAGACTAAATGAATGAATAAATAAATATAAGTAATAAATAAATAAATGAGACAAAAAGAAAAGGAACGAATCGCACCGATGTTCTCCTTGGGTGCATTACTGGGAAGCATACTACATACAACACTTCACCACAAATCCAGAAGCAACTTGTTCGTATTGAAACCACCCATTGTGAAATTGTGTAAAATGGAGGCAACACATGGAATTAGCAATGGCTGGTGAACTCTCCAGGTCTTGCCCTCTCCCTGAAATAGCAAACTGAGGTGGCCAGGTCTCTGGCCATATCTTAGTACTTCCTGTTTTCATGGGAAAGATGCTTAGCTGACCATCCTAACCACTTGAGGTCATGCTGCACCCCATAGCAAGCTGTGAAATATGTTTATTTTGTTTTTTTTTAATGCCTCGAATTTGATTCATTTTCAGATGAAAAAAGAGATCTGATATGGTCTGGGTTCTGGAGCCTCTCCAAGCAACCTCAAAACCTATACTCCTTTCTAATAATTCCCTGCCTCAATCAGCAATACAGAATTAACTGAATGCCAACTGTGTACAGAGAAAAGGGCAAGGCATGAAGAACTCACAGTCCTGACACCCAAAGCTGCTGAAACCTAATTAAAAGACTCAAAGCAGAGAGAGAAGGAAAAAAAGGCAAGTATCTAAATCTAAGCAAAAAAGAGCCAGTATTTAAAATAATGTTATGGGGGCTGAGAGATAGCTCAGCAGTTAAGAGCACTGGCTGCTTCTGTTGACAGGAACCTGAGTTCAGTTCCCAGCACACAGCCCCACCACCATGTGGCTAACAACATCTGTAAATCCAGTTCTCGGGACCCAAGGCTGTCCATGGCCATTGCACACATGGGTGCATGTAAACAAAACACCCACACAAATAAAGTAAAAGTAAATAAATTAAAAAATGTAATGAACAAAATCCTTGAGTGCTGGAGGGACTAAGATTTAAATAAGTAATGAGTGTAATGTATAGGATTTACGAAGGAAAATTTAGGGAGGAGTTGAATTATAAGTCGGGTCCTAAAGAAAGTGGTAGGACACCAAAAATACAGGTTTGGATATTTATAATAAATCATAATTAAGTGTTTTAATCACCTGAAAAGAGGCACAAGAGGTAAAGTAGATTAAACTCAAATTGTTTATAAGCACTTCCAAAATAAAATAAAAGCACACCAAAAATGATATATGCTGCCATCGCCGAACATGAGATAGAATGGCAGCTCTGGGGAGGGTGGGATGGCAAAGTGTTTGGCCAGCATGCTGTGCACAAAACCCGGGCTGGACCCCTCAGCAGCACCATGCAAAGGAAGGTAAAAAGGAAAAAGAAAGAAGGGGAAAAAATTTTTAAAAAATGACACATGGGGGGAGGCTGTACCCTCAGGGGTGCCTCCTGAGGGATTTTCTTTAAACTTTACTATTTACCATTTCTGATATAATTAATGGAGTGTTTATAATGCTTAATGCTGAAAATCCCCCAATTTAATTTTTAAATGAATTATTCCACTTAATAAAGAAAGAAAAACAGCCTTTCGATTTTTGGACCGTGCTACAATTCTCTAAGTCTTCCATATTTCTAGCTATTAGCTCTTTCTTACAAAGAGCCCACTTAATAATGTTCACTCTAACAACCTCATTTATTTTCCAGAAAATTAACTCAGTTTCAACCCTGATTAATGATTTCATCTAAATGAATCAAATTAAAAATTGAAAATTATATTTCAAAAGCCAAAGGAAAAAAAATTGACCATTTCCAGCTAACAAATGATCCTTTCAAATATTAAAAGATGACCGTGAAGACTGCGTGAAAATGAAATCTAACTCAGTCCCGAAGCTTATCTGGAGTTCACGGAGGAGAACTGGTAGGGAAGGAAGAGAAGAAGAGAAAAAGGTGCCCTATGCCTTTTTAACACAGGAATCCCTTGGGACACCAAACAGACATTGGCCAGGCTTGGCCCATAATTAGTGTATCAAAATAATACAAGGACTTCCCTACTAATTAAAGCTACCAGGAAAGGAAAAAGCCTCAACAGAGGAGGTTTAAGAAGTCACACTCCAAGAGTCCCTGCTAACAAAACCTTAAGTGTGACAGGACACTTCCTGACAAAGAGGGTGCCTTCTCCAAGAACCAGAAGCAGTCTGTAAAGGAAATGAGCATGTGCGTGTGCGTGTGCATGTGCACACGCACACACACACACACACACACACACACACACACACACACACGTGAAGGTCAGAAAACAACTTGTAAGAACCTGTTCTCTCCTTCCCCAATGGGTTCCTGGAAGTGAACTTGTGTTGTCAAGCTTTCGTAGCAAGCACCTTTACTTACTGAGTCACATAGCCTGATGCTATTTATTTTTAAAAAATTCACTTTGGGCCAGTGGTTAGTGGTACAGAGAGAAGAACAGGAAGAGTCTGAGGGCCAGCGAGCCTAGTCTGAGTGACACAGAATGGTGGATATACATCATTATACGTTATTCAAATGCCATAAAATCCTGTGCACTACGATGAACCCCACAGCGAACTACAGATTTTGGATCATAGCCCTTGCAACACATATTAGTTTGTGACAAATGTCTCTCTCTCTTGATTATGGAAGACTCCATGTAGATAGGACAGCACAGGATGAAGGGAAACTGTACATTCTGGTCAGTTCTGCAATGAACCTAAAACTGTTTAAAAAAAAAAACAAAACAAACAAACAAACAAAAAACTCAATAAAAAGAGCAAAGAACACCAAAATTTAAAATAAATCCAATTTGGGGGACTATAGGATTACTGCAGGTATCCCACTGATTAATATCCTTATTTAATTCCATTTTTAAAATATATCTTTATTAAGTGGAGCCAGTGAAGAATGGCTGACCCAAAAGCCCAGCTAGAGAGGCCCTACTGACAGCCTGCGTCCTGACCCTTCCTGTGGCTTCTGCCCTAGCATTCCCTTCTGAGCACAGATGGTTCAAGATAAGAGCAGCCCTCAGACTGTGACCGAGAGCAGGCTGCTTCTGCCCACCTCCCAGTGTTCTGGGATTTGGCACTGCAAGTCACTCGGGGCCTCATAGGAGCTGGGGGCTCTCCAGGGAGGCTTAGCCCTGGTGGTGATTGGGGAGTTCTGCTAGGTGCCAGGCCAGAGCTCCGATTGCACAATGAAGCAGCTGGCTGGAAGAAACTGGCTGGCAGCCAGCCCCACACCCTGGGCCTTCCAAAGGCTGGCTGTGAAGATTTCCAGAAACTTCCGTGATTCACAGTCAGCCACTACGCAGAACAGCCCAGGCCTTTCCAAAGAAAAAGACCACAACGCCCAGGAAGAGATCTCCCAGATAACTAAGTCCAAACTCTGTGGACAGGCAAGGTATATTATTTTAAATAGTAACTAAGGAGTACTAATTATTGTGAGTTGTTTGGTTCTGACAGAAAAGAACAACTTCACGCTGAATAAACAGGGCATGCCTTTACTCTGCACAGGAAAGTGGGGAGGGGACCTTTTATATTTAGTGCAAATTACTGTCGCTCTGTCGAGCTCCCTTCATCCACTCCTTCCTGTGTCTCTTATGCCCAGTCCCTCCTGGCCTTGGGTGGGAATATCATTTCATTAATTAACATAACAGGAAGAAGATATTGTTGCCTGTGATTCACAAGGGGAAATAGATGCTGAGGAACAAGTGGTTGTATGAAGATGAATGAAAAGAGGAGGAAGGAGAGGAAGGAAGCAGAAGGAAGAAGGGGAGATGGGGCTGAAAAGCAAGGGGGAAGGGAAAGAGGAAGAGAAAGGAAAAGAGGAAAGTTCCACATCCTGTGGCTCCTTACTATTACTAATCTACTAGGCTTTCTATGCAGATTTTAGAAAGTTATAGAATCTTTTTGTGGTACGTTATAAATCAAAGTCCATTTAAAGCCCTTTCAAACAAAATGGGCACTTTGGAAACATATTAATCACTAACTGCTCCAAGATCATACAAGTAACTATGTATGGATTAAAAATATAAAAACTGTCAGAATGAAGGCTAGTCTTTCTGCTTATATTCTTCATTCTCTCATGTTTGTAATTATTTGATAAGCAGTTAAAGCTATTGCTTACTTTAGCAAAGAAAGAGTTGTCCCAAAGGCAGCTACATTTGTAGAAACTCTGCCGTGATCCATGGGGACCATGAAGAGAAACTGGCCATGCTATCTGCAGGATTCCTCTGTTGTGGCACTGACCAGAGGAGGCTAAATACCCATAGACACCAGCTTTCATGAGCTTAAAGACTGAGGCCATGCGGGCGTGGGGGCGCACGCCTTTAATCCTAGCACTCGGGAGGCAGAGGTAGGCGGATCTTTGTGAGTTCAAGGCCAGCCTGGTCCACAGAGTGAATTCCAGGCCAGTTGGGGCTACAGGAGACCCTGTCTCGAAAAGACCAAAAAAAAAAAAAAAACTGAGGCTATTCTAGGTCCATATACTACAATGCAAAAATTCCAAATGGTTTATGAAACAAATATTCCTTAATAATCACATACAGTCTGTGTCTCTCTACTTTTCAAAATGAAAACTGGGCACTGGGGGTGGTGGCACACGCCTTTAATCCCAGCACTCAGGAGGCAGAAGAACCAGGCGGATCTCTATGAGTTCAAGGTCAGCTTGGTCTACAGAGCGACCTCTAGGCCAGCTAGAACTAAAAGGGAGACCCTGTCTCAAAAAGACCATTAAAAAAAGAAAAAGAAAAGAAAAGAAAACTGGGATAAGAAAATCAGAAATCTGGCCATCTCTAACAGCTACTAATAAGCTTTTTGCATGAACTATGGTAGACATATCCAAAGTCTGACCTGGAACACTCAGGCCATGGGAATACCAGGCCTTGGAGGGTAGAGTTCAGGGTCATTGTTCCCAAAGTGATTGTTCATTAGTGCCGAGTGCAGAAGGTCCACAGGGATCACGTTAAAGTTTCCCAAGAATTTCTCTGACACATAGTAGACATGAACTCTGTCTTTAGAATTGTAATTCAGTGAATTCTGTAGCCAAACAACATCCCACAGTGTAACAGAACACTGCAGTGACCTTCTGAATGTTCAGGAACCAGAAAATGAATGTGAGCTCACTGTAAATTATTTTAGTATTTAAATGAATCCATAATCTGACATTGTTTTCATTCAGTATATGAAGAAAATTAAGAGAAAATACATTTGCAGAAATACTATAACAGTATTAGATGATATTTATATAATAACAAGAAAGCTGGTAAGTGGAAGACCCTATTTAATTTTATTGCTATAAATAACAAACTCTGGAACAGAAATCACAAAGCATTATCTTTGTGCTTGAATTGCTCACATTAGCTTTCATCCACATTGATCTGGAAAACCACATCAATTTCTAGATTTTATGTTTGATATTACTTAAAAACCTCATTTTAATCATTCAGTGTGCTGAAATTATATTTTAAAGGAAATCTATGTCATTTGAAAGTTGTCATTTAATCTTTATTATTGTCTCCTCTTGCTCACTTTTAACTATAAGCTCCTTGATTACTAAGATATAACTGAGAATTCACCTTCTACACATTTTGAAAATTCATCTATTCATTCAACACTGGCACCATCTACAAATTGATCTTAATGTTCACTAAAGTCATTTGCAAATATTTCCTCTGACTTTACCTATCTGTCTTTAACTTAACTATGAAGACAGATTCCCATTTAGCTTTTATTAGCAAAAGATACTATGGAGGGCTGGGCGCACAGCTTACTTGGTAACGTGTTTGCTTAGCATGCACAAAGCCTTGGGTTCAATCTCCAGCACTGGATGAACTGGGTGTGGTGCCACACACCTGTAATCCCATCACTCTCAAAGTGAAGCAAAAGAATCAGGAGTTCAAAGTCATCCTGGGCTACACAGAAAGTTTGAGGTCACCCAGACACATGAGAATCTGTCTAAACCAAAACAAGACAGAACAGAATAGAATAGGAAGCAGGGGTTGAGAAATGGCTCAAGGGCTAAGAGTACTAATGGCTCATCTAAGAGACCCAAGTTCTGTTCCGAGAAGCCACTGGGCAGCTTACAACCTCCTGTAACAAAACTTCAGCTTCAGGAGATCCAACAGTCTCTTCCGGCCTCCATGGACACTTGCATACACATTCATATTGACACACAGACATGCACACATACAAGCAGATGAAATCAAATGAATGAGCTCATTTTTGAAATATGACATTATGGGGGCTACAGAGATTGATCTTCAGTTAAGAGCACTGAGTGCTCTTGCAGAGGACCCAGGTTTGATTCCAGCACCCACATGGTGGCTAATAACCATCCCTAACACCAGTTCCAAGGAATCCTATGCCCCCTTCTGACTTCCACAAGCACTGCACTACATAGGTGCACTTACACACATGCAGCAATACACTCATACACGCAAAATAAAAATAATACATAAAATTTTTAAATGACATTATGGGATGTTAATGACTTAGTGACTGTGCCACAAAAGAGCATTTGCTGTAATCAGTTTAGAGTACAGACATAAAGAATAAAGAGCAAATAGTTATTTTCCAACTTCAATAATTTTCAAACTATTCTATAAAAGGCCAGCATCCTCAGGTAAAACACACACTCAAGCACATGAAAACGTTAACCAGAGGTTGCGGAAAAGGCTCAGTGGATAAAGCACCTGCCACACAAGCTTGAAGCCTGGACTTTGGATCCCCACAGCCCGCATAAAATCAGGCATGCTAACTTAATCCCAGCACTAATAAAGCAAGATGGGAGGAGGAGACAGCAGAGTCCACAGAGTCTCATAGGCCAGCTGGCCTAGCAGAAGCCGTGGTGAGCAGCCTACCTCAGACAAGGATGGAAGGCAAGACCTGCACCTGAGGTTGTCCTCTGACCTCCACATGGTACCCTGGCTTTGAATGACCTCCAAACACCTATGCAAAAATAGTCATTATACTACACACACACACACACACATGATACATATGTGCTATAGCATCCTAGTGATGTACACTGATGTTCAATGAGGAAATGTGGATGTAATATTAGAATACATATAATTTATAATATAGTTAGTTAGTTAGTTAGTTAGTTAGTTAGGAAATTATTCCTCCACCTTCATGGACATCCAAATTACAAAGGTAGAATTTAACAGGACAGATAGACTCAGAAAGGTGTTACACAACTTTAAGAGTAGAGATGGAAAATAATTTTAGCTGCAGGAAGCACCCACTGCTTCTGAAAATTGTAGGAACCAAAGGAAGGTGTGGCACTGTCAGAGTCTGAGTTTCCAACCTCCCAGCAATGGACTCAGTGGTTACTGCAAAGGCTTGTTCCAGGTGCACGAGGAAGCGCATTCCTCAGGGCCGGGGAACCCTAGGAATTGGCAGGGTGCCAGGGCACAGACTCCTTGCTTTGTTCTGAAGCAGGCTCTCCTTCTGTCCCACAGGGTGGCTTGGAACCTGCCGTGTCGCCCAGGCCCATCCTGAGCTCGGACTCTGCCTCCCTGCACAGTGTCCAGATGACAGCGGTGCTACTGCACACAGCTGCAAACGGCCTTTGACAGGGTTGCAGTGTCAAGAGTCAGTCAAACAGGAAAGAAGAGCCTAATTCCTTCTCCCTGCTCCTGCCGCCCGCAGGCAGAGAGAGGATTGAGACACAGGGCTTCCTAAGGGCCCTGCAAGCTTAGGAGCCTGCCATAACTGGGTCTAACCTCATCTCTAACGAGATAGCCTACTTTGAAAAATGCACCTTGTGGGTTAGGAATTTCCTGGATCACTGTCTTGATACTATGCAGTGTTCACTTCTAACTACCATCCTTACATTACTTTTCTTAGCTTACAGCACCTAAAATATTTAGCTCTTTTTCTGCGATCTCAACACTTATTCCAGACCTTTTGACCTTAAAAAGACACACTACCCATTTTTATCTCATATACAGTGGCATTTCTGTGGAGGATGAGGCACCTTGGGATATACTGAGACCCCGAGACTCTGTCTGGACTGAAGGCTTCCTTGGCTCATTACCAGGTGGGTGGGAGGAGAGAGACCATACCTGAGGGACTGTGCCTCTGTGCTTCAATAAATAGAAGCACAACAGTAAACCTGGCCAGTGGGATGAGGGAGATTGTTCAGTCGATACAGCAGTAAATTAATGCCTTGCAATCAGGGGGATCAGAGTTCGTATCCACAGAACTGGCATAAATAGCCAAGTATAGCAGTAAATGTCTAATATCCCAGTGCTGCAAGATCAGAGATGGAGATGGGATGATCACTAGAAACTCCTGAACCAGCTAGCCTGGCCTCCATCGCAGTGCTCCAGCCCAGCAAGAGATCCTGTCTCAAAAAGTGGAAAGTGCCTGTAGACAGACAGCAATGGCTGTTGTCTGATCTATACAGACATATAGACATGTACACATACACAGAGACAAGTACACACACACTTACATGTGAACCCTCACACAGGAGCATGCCTACATACACACACACCTAGACACAGACACACAGATACATACACACACATGCAGGCATGCACACACACACGCAGACATATACAGAGACAAATACACATGTGAACCCACACACAGGAACACACACATACACACCTAGACACACAGACACACATACACACATACACAGACACAAAGGAAACGAGGCTAGTAGAATATAACCAGGATAGCTGGAAGTGTAGCTTAGTATGTTTCATGTTCTTGGCATGTACAAGCCCTAAGATCTACCCTCAGCAACATAGGGAGAAAACACAAAGTGAACAGGAAACTGCTCAAATCGGAACCTAGTAAAGGAGGTTCATTTTCTTTCTCTGTTTTCTTCTTTTTTTTTTTTTTTCATTCATGTTGTGGGTCAGATACAGTATTACAAGGAAATAGAACTCCACCACATGAACCAATTTACTAAACAAATACCAGCTGCACTAAAACATCTGTTTGGGAAAGAGGAAATATAAACTCATAAAATTGAATGAAGGCAATGCGCTCTTCACTGTCACAAATATGTGAAGACTAGACATATGGGACCGTTTGCAAAAGATTATCAATCATCCCATTAAAAAACAAAGTGCAAAACAGGCAACACAGTGCTCTTCCCACAGTCCTGTTAGCCTGTATCAGAGAAACATTTTACAAACGATAGGCAAATATCTCAGGGGAAGCAAGCTCACATTGTCCTGGCAAAAAATAAATTTAAAAAAATGTTAAATATAAAATAGTGATAATGTCTAAAAGGAAAGACACATGTATATTTATACTCTCACCACTAATAAAATGATTGTAATATAACTGTGCACAATTAGATAGAGTGGAAATAGCAACAGGGAAGAGAAACTGCATGTGAAACCTGGGGAAATGTTTGCTGTAGTATGTGGAGATCTGCCCTCATTTTGGTAGAGCCACATGCTTTTCCTCTGAAGATCAATCCTTACGGAACCCCTTAATGGAACTATGAAAAAGGCTAGGTCTCATCTTCATGTGCCAGTCTAGAAGAAAAGCCCAAAACAGAGCTGAAATTAAAGAGCAAAATAAAAGAACTTTCTAAAGAAGTCTTCACTATCTGCAGAGTAACAGAAAAGCTGATTTCTGTTTGCTTGCCTGATTGCAGTAGTCCATTGGCCTGCTTGCCTTCTCTTTGATTCACAGAGTTTAAGCTAAAACTGAAGAGAGATGTAATACATGCACCCCCCCCCAAAAAAAGGGAAATCACATCACTCGGGTAAAGCAAATCATAGAACAGTAATAAATGTCAGAGATGAAACAGCAGGGGTAGTCTCCAGCTTCCTTTTCTTCCCCTATCCTTAAAACGTGAAATACCTGTCTGTTATCTTGGTGCCTGCAGAGCCTCCCCATTGTAGATTCAATAATACAAGAGTCTTCTTATCAGCAGCTGGGGTGACTGATTGGAGCTGTGATATGTTTAGACAATGCACTGTATTTAACTGAATTTACAGATGCCCCAACTCAGACGTGGTAGTAAACGCCAGAGACTAATAGGAAATTAAGCATGGACAATGGGCTAACTCCATTTGCTCTCACACTGTGTAACCTGTTTAGTTAACTTGCTTGTGGTCACACTTTATCTTTTTCTCTATGGATTCTCTGGGATATGTTTCAAATTGGCCAGAGATTCAATCTTCTTTTCAATTTTTTGTTACCATTTTATGGCCGCTCCTTCCCTGTATTATTGCCTCCTCTTCCCCTTGCAGAGATAAGCTAGACAGCGATGACCCTCGGTCCTCTCCCCCAACCCAATTATCAGATAGTCAGCAAGGAACGCAAGGGTCCAGCAGATTCCATGATATTAATATTAATATAACATGAGAGGAAGAAAAATCAGTCACTTATTTGAAAGCAATGGTATAGCTGACTCATTTGAAATTGAAATGTGGATGTTAATGTACTGGTATGGAGATGACTACATGCAAAAAGAGACAGGTGTGGCAGCCGCATGCATGGGTCAGGTTGAGAGCTGTTTTAACTTCATTGTTTCATGTATTTGCTAGCAAAAATCAGCCTCGAGTAGACATGTGTCCACACACGTGTCCAGTGTCACTGTAGAGGGAGAGGAACAACGCCCCAGAGCTCTCAGACTTCTCATTTGGGCAACAGAAAAAGGTAGCTTCTCGTGTGTGTGTGTGTGTGTGTGTGTGTGTGTGTGTGTGTGTGTTGGGCCAGGTGTTCATGGGGGGGGGCGGTGTGCTCAGTGTCACCTCTCGTTGCTCAGTTTCATCCACTTTTTCTCTCAGACAGTGTCTCTCACTGAAGGTGGAGCTTGCAAATTCCATAGGTTTACTGGCCAGTAAGCCTGAGGGAGCCTTGTGTCTGCATCCCTAGTTCTGGGATTACAGGTATGCACACTGCACCTTGTGCTCTGGGCATCAGGCTCTCCTGTGCTCATGCAGCAAGCACTTCATTGACTGGGTATTTCTCCAGCCTCTACTGTAGCTTTGGGGCAATCTCTGAAAGAGGTCGTCCACAAGGATGGCTCTTCTACCCTAGCAGTAGCAGAATCCGTAACTGTTTTGTTGTTTTTTAGGAAACTGCACACAATTTCCACATTTATGAAAGCATCCTCCCTTCAAAGTCTAAAGGAGCCCTCTATTAGATTCCAGTCACCATGCAGGTTCTTGACAGAGTGGAAGACTGCTTCATGTGAATGCTGATCACAATACACACAGCATACCCTATGACCTTCCCTTGAGAAAAGGGGCTAGATTTTGATGTCATAAAGCTATCCACCAAAGATGACATCAGCACAGGCTTGACCATGATGACTTCTGTGTCACTTGTTCACATTTATTATGCAGAGAAGTACATTTTGTCATCCACCTAATCTACACAGAAAACTTGCATGAACTCCATAGAGGAACCATGTTCAGGGAAGAGGACAGTGGGTGACTGTGGCAATTTACAAGCCTGAGAAATGGAACTGGATGGGGAGATGGCACTGTAGGAGTTGTATTCCTGGATAGGCAGGTCCCTCTTCTGCAGTCTCGTCCACTGACTGCATAGACTTCATCCACTGACTCCTCTGGTCCAATACACTAGAAGACCCTAGCTGGTGACTAGGACTTCGGTTTTATAGTGCTCCTTTATTCTGTTTACACAGATGCTGTTCTTACTGAGGATGGCAGTCTATTTTATCAAAAGTTTCCCCCTAATGAGATGTACGAACACTTAAAACGAAAGAGAAATGTGGTCCTGACGGTCAAATGGTCCATATGATCATTTTGTTTTGAGATAGGATCTCATGTAGCTCAGGCTGGCCTCAAACTTACCAGTGTTGCCACTTGCTCCCCCCCCTCATTTTGCTGTGGTGACAGATGTGCACCACCAAGTCAAATTGACATTCAATTTTTTTAAGAACCAGAGAAGCACTGGAAGTGCACAGAGAACCATATAAAGCCACTATCAAGTTTCTACAGCATGGACTTGGAGAGATGGCTCAGTGGTTAGGAGCACAGGCTATGTTCTTACAGAGGACCCATTTCTATTCCCAGTACCCATATGGCAGCTAACAACCATCCATAACTCCAGTTCCAGGAGATCTGACGCCCTCTTCTGTCCTCCATGGGCACTGCATGGCATGGGTGCTCTTACACATATGCAGGCAATGCACTCATACACATAAAATTAAAAAAAATAAGTAAAACATATTAAAGTTTCTACAATCAAACTTCCAGATGAATATCCCATTAAACATTCACTTTGTGGAGGGAAGAGGACAGCATGGATTTCAAGGAGTTCTAGTGTCATCTGAATGAGGACTGAAGGAACATTCATTCCCTGGGGAGGCAGACACGGTGTTGAGCATTTCTTTCTACAACGTAGAAAGTCCAATAAATGTTACTTCTCTTTATCACTTCTGATTGCTATTTGCTATATGAAACACAGACAAATCTTTGACCAATCTTTAATTAGTATCACTGATGAAATATTTATTCTTTTAATTTGAATTTGGAAACCCAATAAAGCCATGTTTGCATCTTTTATCAACTTAAATATTATCTTCCTTTATTGCTTTTGCTTTGACTATGGATTCTGAAAATGTTCTCCTGAAACAATGAGTATTTCATATATATGCAGTGGCCCAGGGCTCATTGTTTTGGGGGCAAATATTTAATAATAAGGGCATTCAGATTATGAGTTCATTTCAGTCATTTTTCTGAAGGGATCATGAAATAGATTTTCTCTATGTGTCAAGAGAGAAGATTTGTTTTAGATATCCTAAGAACTTCTTAGGGAATCACAAATTCACCAAATCAAAAGCTAATCCTCTGTGGCACCCCAGGTGTCCATGTGACAGAAAGGATGAGGTAGACAGCATCTCTGGGTTATCTGTGGAGGTGGGGACATCCCAGCACCCACATACTGGACCCAGACAGCAGTGGTCTGCTAATGCAGTGCTAGAGTCAGCTTAACCTGTCCTATTGACCAGATACAGAGCTACAGCCCCCCGCCTGATAGTTCTCAGGAGCCTGAGCTCATTTAAAACAGCCAGAGATTACTGAGCATATTATTAAAAACCTAATGAAGCAATCAGATTGCATCATGTTTGAAAAACAGTGTCCCCAGTTTCCTCTAGTTTACAAAACACATCCAAAATGAGTATACCCAGAATAATCTAGGTAAGAAGAAAAAGAGGAATAATTGTATCCTGTGAAAAATGTACAAATAAATGGTGTGTGCAGTTGAGTTCCTGGACTGTTCAGGAGGCTCCAAGAGTCTGAGCTACCTTCCAAGCTATCGGTATTGAATTTTCTTTCTACTTCTCTTTTGTGCTTTACAAAGCTTTACATTTGGCACCAAATCTAGTAAAAATAGATGTCGGAGTTGGGATGCAGCTTGGTTTTAGAGTGTCTGTGTAGTATTTACAAGGTCCAAGTTTCCATCCCCAACACCTAAATAAATGGAATATAGTGATATGAAGACACTGCGAATGCACGGGGCTGTATTTGTTACACCATGTTCACACCCACATTCATTCCACATGTACTCGTGAGATTAGTTGAGTCATGTTGGATCCTCCATTTTATGCACAGCAAAGACACAAATCATACAAGTTTGGTTTATGGTTGAACTTAGAGTCTAGTACCCCTGCCTACCATCAAATTAGGAGACCATAGACCCACTCCTTAAAAGAAGTCTACATTTTTTATACTTCTTCCAAGTCCTTAACTCTTCACATTCTTTGTGAATAGTCTTCTTGCTGTAAGGCCTTACATAAGAGTCCTAGTTTTCATGTGAACACAGATCCTGGGTCTTCTCCATTCGTCTTTTCAATCAGAAATAACAGAAGGAGTGACTGCGCTGTTATGGTTTGAGCAATATCGGCTTTACGAAGAGGACCTTTAACAATTTAAATAAAATCCAATAAAATGGAATTCTGATTCACTACATAATTGTAACTAAAAGCCATGTTAAAGGTAGTCTTTTTTAACCCTTAAAATATTCTGCTATGATTAAGACAGATGTTAAGAGCAACTTTTACTATTGACAATTAGCTAATATACATGCTGTCTGTGACAGCATTTGTTGTCAAACTCTTCCTTGGGAGTTAATTCTGTTGAACAGAATCTTGGCCTACATTCCTATTTGGCGGTGGCTGTCTCCTTGAATCTTGCACATTTCTGTCTCATTTATTTATTTATTTGTTTGTTTGTTTGTTTATTTATTTATTTATTTATTTATTTATTTCTGTATGTGTATCAATGTACTGTCTGCATACAAGTCTGTGCACCCGTGTCGTGCAATGCCGCGGAGGTCAGAAGAGGGTGTCGGATTCCCCCGGAACTGGAGTTCTCCTGGAATTGGAGTTTCGGACGGTTCTCCGCCGCCATGTGGGTGCTGGGGATCGAACCCGGGTCTTCTGCAAGAGCAGTCGGCGCTCTTAACCGCTAGGCTATCTCTCCAGCCCTCTGTCTTATTTAAACTTGTTTTTCCACATGTAATATATGATAGCTTACTGTACTGTCCACTAGCTTTCATTACCCCTCAAGAGGGTCTCCCCAAAAGGAGAATGGCCTAGCCCTCAGTTACTCCCAAATACACTCTTCTTTGGCATGGAACAGAGTGTGCTTTCAATTAGAGGTTACATTTTCAATTTAGAGGCCACAGAAATGCAAGTTATTAAAAAACACCTGTGATCTCTGATGATATAAAGTGCCTTTAGGGTGAAGTCTACATAATTTTACAAAATCCTTTGTGTGTATTTTCTTTAATTTTAGAGCCCAATATTTTCCTAAAGATGCTACCCTTTCCTAGACTATAATTGGTATTGTTAGCAAGAGAAAATTTAGTTTAGAAAAATAGGGGCTTGTAGTATTTCCAGCAATCAACTTTATCCTGGCCTAATTCCATATCTCTGTAGTAAGTTAGGCTGATGAAACTTAATAGGGTTTAAAATCCTTTAAAGAATAGGGCAACAGGGCTGGAGAGATGGCCTAGCAGTTAAGAGCGCTGACCGCTCTTGCAGAGGACCCGGGTTCGATCCCCAGCATCCACATGGCAGCTGAGAACCGTCTGAAACTCCAATTCCAGGAGAACTCCAGTTCCAGGGGAATCGAGACCCTCTTCTGACCTCCGCGGCATTGCACGACACGGGTGCACAGACTTGCATGCAGACAGTACATTCATACACATACATAAATAAATAAAATTAATAAAAAAAAAAAGAATAGGGCAACAGTGCAGTGAGAGGGCACAGCAGGTGAGGGTACTTGCTGTCATGCCCGATGACCTGAGTTCAATTCCCATGACCCACATGGTAGAAGGAAACAACTTAACTTGTAAAGCTGTTCTCTGACCTTCACATGTGTACCATGGCACGAGCACACACAGAGACAGACACAGTCAAACAGACAGACAGACAGACAGACACACACACGTAAAATAAATCTTTTAAAAAATGAAAATATAAAGATGATCTTAGTCTCTGTGAAATAAAATATCTTTGAGTAGCCTCTGACTCTGCATTGGAAGAAGAGGCTGTTAATAGTACCATAGAAGTAAATAGTTAAAGCACTAACTTCAGTGGTTAACAGCACTGACTGCTCTTGCAGAGAACCTGAGTTTGACCGCCAGCACCCACAGAGCAGCTAACAACTGTCTGTAAACCCAATTCCAATTGAAGTTGATGCCCTCTTCTGACCTCGGTGGGTATTGCATGACATGGGTGCATTTACACACATGCATGTAGTATACTCCTATAGATAGAATAAAAATAATAAAAAAATAAAAGAACAAAGCACTGAACTTGATGCTCCACCTGCTCAGATACTTCCAGCTATGTGTTGGGACACACTCCCCTAACAATGGCACAGCCTTGGCTTCAGTGTCTCTAAGAGCCTGGGGATAGTCAAATATTCATAAATATGTATATGGTATAGATTTATATCTTCCTTGATGACACTGAGTATTTATCATGTGTAGAACAGAGTCTTCTACATGTTGACCAGTTCATTATTTACAACAACCCTATGAAGAATCGAGCAAAGGAAACAGCATGCAGTGCTTAAGTAACTATCCAACTTACTCAGCCCTGAGTGGACCAGGCATGGCACTGGCTTTGAGGGAATAACCAAGACAGAGAAAACCACCTGACACTGAGTTTGCTGAATATCAGGTCCTGACAGCATGGAAGGTCTTCTCTCTATTGCTTCTTTGTCTCTTCCCTTGTCTTCCTCTCCATCTGAGTCAAGAGCCACAGTCCTTTACTATTGCTAGAAGAACCTGTCTAACTGGTGTAGCTGACCCTAGCAGAGAATCACTAGAAGTGCTTAGAAAAGTGGAGGCTAGGGCTGGAGAGATGGCCTAGCGGTTAAGAGCGCCGACCACTCTTGCAGAGGACCCGGGTTCAATCCCCAGCACCCACATGGCGGCCGAGAACCATCTGAAACTCCAATTCCAGGAGAACTCCAGCTCCAGGGGAATCCGACACCCACTTCTGACCTCCGCGGCATTGCACGACACGGGTGCACAGACTTGCATGCAGACAGTACATTCGTACACAAACAGAAATTAATAAAAAAAAAAAAAGAAAAGTGGAGGCTATAGCATAAAACACTCATATAATCACATACTATGCACCCAAGTGTACACTCATGCATGAAATTCAAATAAGTATCCAGAGACCGTCTCCTGGAATACTACTAATGTTAAAAAAGGGTAATTAGAAATACACCGGATACTCTTAAGACTGACTCTAGCTGGTCCGATGGTTCATTGGGTCTGAGCACCTGTCATGCAAGCCTGATGACCTGAGGTTTCTCAAAAACATACATAAAAATTGAAGGAGAAAGCCAACTCCCAAATTCCCAAATTTATTCTCCAAACATACCCATAGCACATTCCTACCTGTATGTAACAGAGGCATCAACACACACACACACACACACACACACACACACACACAGTGATAATAAATAAAATGAAAAAAAATTAAAGATATTCTTGAGAAGGAAGGGAGAGAAGGAAGGAAGGAGGGAAAGGGAGATGGAGAAGAAGGGAGGGAGGGGAAGAGGACAAGGTGGGGTAAGAAAAGAATGACACTCCGTGTGGTGGCGCACACCTTTAACCCTAGCACTGGGGAAGCAGAGGCAGGTGGATCTTCATGAGTTCAAGGCCAGCCTGGTCTACATAGTGAGTTCCAGGACAGCTGGGACTACAGGGAGACCCTGTCTCAAAAAGACCAAAAATTAAAAAAAAAAAAAAGAATCATTTTAATTCTACAGGGCCATGAACCTGAGGTTGCAAAGCAGCTACCTTGTAGTAGAGTGGAGACCATCCAAAGGAGCTTGCTGGTGACCCTCTGCCATGGCTGAAAACACGCCCATCTACACAGAACTCTTTACAGCACCTCCTTCCTTCTGCTATACCCCCTTCTTTCCTGTATCCCTCACCCCTTCACTGTGGTGGGTTCCCAGCACATCAGCAGAACTAGGACTCCCATGCAGGAGGGTCTATGCACTGTTCTCTCCTACCCTCGCTCTAGGACCATCAGTGTCCAAACCACAATTTACATTACATTTCTCAAAAGCCCAGTATAAAAATTCAAGCTCTTCCAAAACTGCTTTGTGGGACTTATTTAACCTAAAATCTTGGTGCTGTTTACCTCTGAGCCTGAAGTCACACAGTGAAATTACCTAATAATGAAAACCAAAGAGACACCTTTATGTTTCCTATGCAAATAGTGCTTAGAAAAAGCCATTAATGGGAATTATGGGAGGTGAAAGCCAACTAAATGCATGGGCCAGAATAAACAAGAACTCATCTGGTCTTCAGGGGCCTTCTCCTCTGCTGGTAATTCTATTAGAATCATTACCAGTGAAGAAATTTCAGCTTTTCCAACTGAACTGTAAATTGTTTCTGCTTTCCATGGTTATCTGAAAGGAATTCTAGTGGGGGATTTTTTCATTCGTTTGTGGAGTGAGTCCTTGTAAACTAGGAAAATCTTTTGGAAATTTCTAGCTTACTCTTGGGGACTTTTTTCTGAAATGTTGTCTTCTTTAGAAATCTTTTGACTCTTCATTTAAACACTTTGTTGGAAAATTTTTGCATAGAAAATTTGTATCATGTCCTCAATTTTCTGTTTACAAGATTCATCAAAATGTTATATCACAGTACCACCTTAAATGGTGAAACCTCATCTTACTGCTGTAAGCTCTGTAATAGGGGAGAGGCAACATAGAGCTTTAATGTACAGTGAATTTTGCTGACCCCAGAAGACACAGATTGCTAAACAGTTTGATCACAGATATGGCCTACCGCCCCTTGAACTGCTGGTCAGAGGTATCCTGGAGACTGGGTTTTTTTGTTTTGTTTTGTTTTGTTTGTCTTTTTTGAGTCAGGGCCTCCCTTTAGTCCCAGCTGGCCTGGAGTTCACTATGTAGACCAGGCGGGCCTTGAACTCACAGAGATCTGCCTGCCTCTGCCTCCCGAGTGCTAGGATTAAAGGCGTGCACCAACACGCCTGGCTTCTGGAGACTCTGAAAACAATGCAGGCGACTGCCCTTAATCTTTTTTTTTTTTTAATTAATTTTATTTCTTTACGTGTATGAATGTACTGTCTGCATGCAAGTGTGTGCACCCGTGTCGTGCAATGCCGCGGAGGTCAGAAGAGGGTCTCGGATTCCCCTGGAACTGGAGTTCTCCTGGAATTGGAGTTTCAGACGGTTCTCGGCCGCCATGTGGGTGCTGGGGATCGAACCCGGGTCCTCTGTAAGAGCGGTCGGCGCTCTTAACCGCTAGGCCATCTCTGCGACTGCCCTTAATCTTAACATACCAAAATTTGACTCTACTGCAGAAGACACATACACACTGGTGAGAGGAAATGTAGAAATCAAGAAAGTACTGATCAGAAAGCTTCCTCCATGGTGGATCACTTGTATAGTCTTAGGAGATGCTGCGCAGGATCCTGGGGCAGGACAGGAGACAGGTGAGTCATTAGCAATCTTATCTAGCTTTGAACACTGTGAACCTCATTTATGACTGGGGTAGCAAGATAGACCCATCAGTGCAATGGTGGTATGAATGCTATAAGGGGTAACCAACTGCCCTATGATTGGATTTCAGATCCATTCCACAGGAGTAAACACATGCCTGGTACTGCAAATCTAGCCAAGAACCCATGCTGGGGAACTTATAGATCCCAAGGGTGAACCTACTGCTATTATTTGCTAAGTGGACATAGATCAAACTGCCCTCTAAATTCATCTCTCTGTAGATCTGCATAGCTCTCTGATCTCACCGAAGAATTTTCTGTGTACAGTGGATGGTGGTTAGTACAGGGATTCACAACTGGTCAGAGTGTAGAGAATGTGTGTGTGTGTGTGTGTGTGTGTGTGTGTGTGTGTGGTGCTTAGTCCATGAGGGGACCACTGTACTCATGACCTCTCAGGGACTGTGCTTACCTCCACAGTCCTGCACAAGATCCAGCCAACTGACACTCTAGCATGGAGAAGGGGTGGGCTTGTGAGCTCCCACCTGGAACTGAGGAGCTGTGAGCAGCTGACCATTTCTGGGGGAAGGGAGAGTTGCTTTACTTTCAGGTCCTGGCAGTGGATCAAATTGCTCCAGCACATGCTCCTATACTCTGGAGTATATGGACAGCACAAATTAGAGCCGAGGGAATATTAAAGGGAAAAAGAGGGCATATATTTCAGGGTAGTGGTAGGGAGGTGGGAGCTGATCTGAGATCTGGAGGGAGATGGGGGAGTGTTTGTGGGTAAATGTAATCAAAATTATATAAAATTCCCAACAAATTAATAAAATTAAAAAAGAAGCTTGAGAACACAGAATGTGTGGAGTTTATTGTAACTTTTGGCTAGTTTGGGTTGATTCCATTTGGTTTAATTAATTAAATTATATAATTATTTTTTGTGTGTATTCATGTGTGTTCATGTGGGGGGACTCATGCATGTATGAGCATGAGCAGAACATATATGTATAGGCATGATCCCCACACGTATGTGTAGGCATAATCGCATCATGCATGTATGAGCATGAACTTCTATATGTGATGGGCAGAAGTCAACCGTGGTGTGACTCAAGAACAACCCACTTTGTTTTTTGAGATGGGGTCTTACACTGGAACCTGGAAGTCACAAATATGTCTGAAAGATGATAGATATGGCTAGATGTGGTGGTGTAGACCTTTAATCAAGCTGGCTGCTTCATGACCTCCAGGACTCTACCTGCCTCTGCCTTCCCAGATTGGGGTTTACACTGCACAGTGCCTAGAGCTGGGGTTACACTGCACAGCACCATACCTGGCTTTACATGGGTTCTGCAGATCAAACTCAGATCTTTATGCTTAGATAGCAAAGCACTTCACCAGCTCCTCCCTTTCCTCTGGTGTGGATTTTTGACAAAGTCTTGCTAGGCAAGCCAGACTGTGAAGGAACTCTGGATCCGCCTGCCTCAGCCTGCAGAGTGCTGGGATTACAGGAATGTGTCATGCCTAACCAAAATGCAATTCTGGAAGTTCTTCATAACACAAGGTATTCTAAGCACAAGTGCTATGAAATTTTTTCCATTTATTCCTCAAATATATTTGATTTTAGCTAACAGATTACAGAAGTATGTGGTAAGAATTTTAAAATTATTTCTTCTATAGGACCTCATGTAGGCTCCTAGATATGGAGACTCAGTATTTTCTATCCTCGATATACGAAATTATTTAGTAAATTCAGACACATACCCTCGCATGCACACCGCTTTTAACACATCTGTTTTACCCATCCTTAGAGCTCCCAGAAAATGACTCAAAGATGACCCCTGCAGGTGGGCATTGAAAGCACCTCTCAGAGGCACAGCCCTGGGTAAAGTAAAAACTCTCTTAATGCTGTTGCTTCCCTTTCAGTAACAACGGCAAATATGTCTGAAAGATGTCATATGTGGGTGGTCATGGTGGTGCAGGCTTTAATCTCAGCACTCTGGAGGCAGGAGGCAGCCCTCTGAGTTCCAGGGTGCCAGCCAGGGCAATATAGAGACCCTGTTTCCAAAAAAAGAAAAAAGAAAGAAAGAAAAAGGAACCTCTGAGTTTTCTGAGAAATATTATATTATTATGTTCAAGGCTTTTGCTCATTTCTAAACTTTTAACCCAACAGGTTTCCTTCCATTTTTTTTTCAGCTTCTTTGTTGCAAGTTTCATGAGTGATTTTCTTAGTTAGTAACTTTGGGTGTCTTCATGGGGTCATTTTTTTATTCCCCAAATTCAATACACAGGCATTACAAATCACACCCCTACCTCCCCTTGCAGATCAAAGAGCAAGGATTTATGCTTTCATCCAGCTGACCTATGATTAAATTAAAACAGATCAGCTGTGTAGTGCGTGCGCAGGTGGCCAGGCTCCACAACCACCACCATTGGCCTCAGAGCGATTAAATTGTGGCGGAGATGGAGGGCCATCCACTCCTATTCTCACACTTACAGATCAAACAGTGACAAATGAGATGTTACTGCTCTTGTAAAGCAAGGCTACAATCTGTCAAAATCCAACATAATTTGTGACCCTCTGTGACATTCTCTTTCTCTCTCTCTCTCACTTGCTCTCTTTTTCTTTGACATTTGAATACAGTGATTGTGCTACAGTCAAGTCCATTTAAGAGAATATAGTCAATTCTATCTACAGGAATGCAGCCTATGAGCTCCGACATGCAAGCCAAACACATACCGGAGCAGTCCTCCGCGACCCTTTGTGTTAAGTGCATACCATTAACAATGAATTCTGATTTTTTCCAAGTTATATAATTTGATATCTTGACAGCCCAGACACTTAAAGCACTACTATTTGTTTTAAATGGCTTTATTTTATTGTTTAAATGTCAGTATCAAAATAAAGTAATGCATACAGTCTTGTCAATTCTGGAGCAGGGGAGGTGTTCCTGTGGAGAAGAGTCTTGAAAGAGTTGGTTCTAAAAATGGACTCAAGAGTGAATTGTAATGTCTCTTGGCTGAAACCTTAAATGACTCATCAAACATATTTATACGGCATTTTCTGTTTAGCGGGTGCATTTAATAAGGCACTGAGGCATGAACAGCCCAGAAAGCAGAGAGTCTTAACTTACTGAAGTTGACATCCTCCTGAGTCTAAAAAAAAAAATATACTGACTCCAGGAAATAATTGAGGAACGCATGACAGTACCCAGAGCCCAGATACGTGAAGGACCCCTTCAGTGTACTTTAATTGTTTAATCTGCTGGATGACAAAAGACGGATTAGTCATAAAAGAAGAAGACTAAAGAGTCAAGAGATGGATTAAGGATACTATCTAATATTTCTCAATTGCAGAATGGTTAGGAGAGTTGATTCAGGCTTTCTTTCCCTTCAGACCTGTCTGGGATGACAAGCCTGTCACATTTCAGAACAGGCAAGGACTTTCTACTTTAAAGGGACAAAATATCTTTCCCCAAAGACTTTTTGTTGACCACAAACCTTCAGGCAGGTTAACGCCAACCTTCGGGAAATGCCTCTAAAATGACTTTGTTTACAAAGAATCAAAGTCTATCTAGACTCTGAGCACTTCTTTGTTCCAAAAAGAAAAAAAAAAAAGAAGAAGAAGGTTTTCTTGGGCAGAAGATAGTTTCTGCTCTGTGGCTCATTCTGTGATCTGCCTAAGTGGGCTGGCTTACGAGCTTTGTGTAGAGATAGTTTAAAGTTCCCCCCACTTGACATACCACTCTAAAATGCAGTGTGCCACAGGGTGGGACTCAGTCCACAGCATCTCACAGTACTCAGAGGGAACAGGAAAGTCAGCGTGTTGGCACACACTCTGATCTACACTGATCTATCCTTAGTGCAACAGACATTTCCATCACCCTTGGATTCAATGTTACTCAGGAAAATAAATAATTTATAAGACCAACTATGAACCTTGCCCGCAGAGGTCCCGCTCCACTCTGAACATACTACAGGAAGCATGCATTGCTGGATCTAGAAGCTTCCAGAGTCTGCAACCAGGGATTCTTTGTTGTCAGGATGCAGCACAGCAACTGCTGGTCACAGAAGCTAAGCTACTGGGCCCGGGACCCTGTCACTGTGTGCCTAGAGTACTGGACAGCTTTAGTGTCAACTTGACACACCTGGGTTGAGGGAGCCTTAATTGGTTAATTGGGTCCATTGGACTGGCCTGTGGCCATATCTGTATTTTCTTCACTGCTGAGTGATGTGAGAGGGCTCAGCCCACTGTGAACAGTGCCACCCCTGGGCAGGTTGTTGTGTATTATGTAAGAAAGCAGGTTGAGCATAGACCACGGGAGCAAGCCAGCAAGTAGTGTTCCTCCATGACCTGTGCTTCAGCTCCTGCCTCCAGGTTCCTGCCCTGAGCTCCTATGTTAGGGTCCCTAAGTGATGAACTATGACCCAGAAGATGTCAGACAAATAAACCCTTGCTCCTCCAAGTTGGTTTTGGTCAGAGTGTTTTTCTTGTACCATTGAAAGGAAACTAGAACAGCATCCTACTCTGCAGGATGGAGAAAGGGTTTCTCCTATCACCGAAAGTCCACCAGGAAATCAGGGCGAACTGCAAGGATTTGTTCTTTTGAGAACCCTTTGATAGATGAGGGCATTGACCCAGAATAAGTAGACTTGATTGAGTCCAACCATAAGCATCCTCCTCAAGTCAGGCAGTGTCACATTATAAAAAGCTCAATTTCCTCCCTACTTCCCCTCACCTACTGTGTACACAATGAGTGTGTGTGTGTGTGTGTGTGTGTGTGTGTGTGTGTGTTCATGTATGTGAATACAGACATGCTCAGGCTAAGGTACATATGTGGCTGTCAGCACAACCCTCCACACTATTGGAGAAAGGATCTCCTGTTTAACTCTGTGTCCCCCGGGCTAGCTGGCTCTCCAGACGGCCAGCCTCTCTGCTCCTGTTCTGCCTCCCAGCTTGCGGCCGCAGTATTTGGATTACAGACCCAGGCTACTATGTCTGCACTTACATGGGTTCTGGTGATCCAAACTCAGTTCCCCAACATTTGAGAGGCAAATGACTTACCCACTGACCACGACTACTCCTTTACATATTTATAAATGCAAATGAGCCAGGATTGTGTATTGATCTGAATGCATTGTGATCTGTAATTATTGGCTTGTGAACAGGATTACATTTCTAACATCGTTTTTTTTTTTTTTCTTTCTTTCTTTTTCTTTGAGTTCTTTCTGGCTCTCAGTTCTTCCCAGACCTTCCCTGATTTCACAGACTGCCACAAACCACAGGGCCTATCTCTCTCCTCCCTGTCTTCTTCTTCCCTCTCTTATCTCTAAATGCACTTCCTGCTTTTGATGTAGATTCTCTATTGGACACTGGGGACACTGGGCAGGTTTTCACCTTTGTCTGTGAGCACCAGAGGAGGAGGCAGGAAGGTGACAGCAATTTTATTAACTTAAAAACCTTCTCTAGGTCTCCAAGATGAGAATAAATGTTCCCCACAGATTCCCCGATGGAGCCGGTGCCAGATCTTCCCCACAGGAATCTCCTGACACCTCAGGTTTTTTTCTCCTTTTTCTTCTTTTAATGGAACATAAGAGTCTCAGGATAGGAAGAGAGCTTTTCAAATGAAGCTGCAGCACTGCACCTGTCTTGTGATATATTTTCATACTAGAAAACTCAGCTGATCTGTATCTATTCCCATCTCAATGTTTGTTACATATATCAATTACCTCTAACTTCCTTGTCCTGATGATTACCCAAAGTTTTGTTCTATTAGCCAGCAAAAACTCACCTATTGCCACTTAACTTATCAAACCTCAGAATTAATCACAAGTGGCTTATGTTAAAAGAAAAAAAAGGTGACATGAGACTGTTCCTAAAGGGGCAGTGGCCAAAGGTTATAAATAGATAGTACTATAAATAGATAGTATTAACAAAAGGTTTCAAGATGTGTAACATAAGGCCCAGGCTGTCCTATTGGGAGAGCCCTGTTCCCTGCCTACACCCTACATAAACAGCAAGGCAATCACACTGTCAAGGTGGGCTGCTTTACACTGGAGATGAAACATCACTACTAATTCCTCTTCTGCCTTAAAACAAAGGAAGAACCTTGGGAGTACGGGCTTTTAATATGTGGACACAGCATCTCACCGCAGAGTTCAAAGGATCCATATTATTTTTTTTAACATTTTTTTTATTGATGCTTTGTGCATTTCATACATCATTTTCCAATTCAGTTCAGGTATATCTCCCCTTCCCTTCACCCCCACCCCCACCCCAACCGAGATCATGCATTCTGCCATGACTGTCCTGCATATCTCTCTCAGTTTTTTTTTTTCCATTTTTTAGCTATAAGTGATAATCCATGAGTACAAGCATCCTTCATGTAAAACCAATTTGCAGGCTGTTGTGCCCAAACCCCCACAGCCCCACCTTCCAGCGGGGAGTGAGGGGTTGTATGTTCAATCAGGTTAATCAAATGAGGGTCCAGACTACATTGCTGTAGTTTCACCCTTCACCCCAATCGCAGCCCTTACATTCTACCACGCCCCCTCTTCCGCAGGTTATTCCCTGGGCTTAGAAAAGGGGCACAGGTGGATGAGAAGCAGAACAGTCCACTCTCTCTGGAGCTGTTGTCTTGGATTCTGGTCAATTCTGGCTGTTTCCTTTCATGGGCTGACAGTCTGTCCAGGAATAACCTTTCGATCCTCTATACTAGTTATTATTACAAGATCCAGCAATGATCCTTTATTTGTGGTCCTTAAGGCCAACAATAGCAGTTTCATAACAGGAATTCCAATCTCTTAGCCCAAACCTCCTCATCACTTGTTGCTCCTGAAAGGTTAATGTCATCTGTCTGTGAAAATAATCCATATATGTGTCCAAAATTAGGCTGTAAAGTGAGAAGAACCTGCTTAGGCTTGAAAAAAAAATGTAGCATCAATTTAGAAATATTTTGAAAATGCAAGGTACTCTCCCTCAGTGGAATTGCTAATGCATTACAAGGTTTCTTGACACCCAAACCAGTGGGTGTCAGAAAGATTTAAGTTCAAATCAACATGCATTTATTCTATGGTATTACAATATGGAGGGCTGATGGCTTGAATATTTTACAGTAATGTTTCAATATTAAAATCCCCATATTGAGATTCTAGAGTCACATACAAATTATATTTAACCATCAGAAAATTCATTGAAGTACTTATTAGAGTATCAGTAATAATAGTCATTAAAATTTTATGATCACTTAAAAGAACACTAAATAAAGACAGTTTAGCAAATGCCCTATTTACATATTTTAACAAGACTCACATGGTAATATCCAAATCACATTGAATTTGAGAGTAAAATTAAACTTGCCCTCGAAGGAACAGATATATTACGGATCTACCCTGATAGGTTTGTATGTTTCCCTAGTCATGGAAGGAGTTGCATTGATGCCTTGTGCTGCACATCTGCCTGAGAGCCAGGGGCTCAATTTATAGACAAAGAACAGAACTGACCAAGAAATCTTAGCTTCACTTGGTGCCGTGTCCTATTTTGCTCAGCTAAAAGCTTACAGTTGCTTCCGGCTAGTTTTATATGTATATTAATAAATGATCAGCATCTATGTAAACATATATATATATGCCTTAAAAATATTTAAAATTATTAAGTGAAAGATTCCTAATATCTATGGTCCTAATGTTGGGTAGTGTGTGTGTGTGTGTGTGTGTGTGTGTGTTTAAGATTGAACCTGTATGTGTGTGATATGTATGTGTGTACTTGTGAGGGAGATTTGCAAAATCAGAAATTTACAAAAAATATTAAGTACAAAACAATATTTCAAATGATGTTTCCAGAAGCTAAATTTTAAAAAAAGTAGCAGTGGAAATACTTGAGGGCATTTTCGTTCTATTGTGTATAATGGATTTATTAACAAACCCTGGGTCTTCATTGTTCCTGCTCCCCTTGTTAGAGAAATGGGAAGTACCCAGGGGTGGGGCCATAGGCTGAGTGTGGTCTCAGCACTCAGCGAACCTGGGGAAGGACAATCTTGAGCTAAGGCAAGACTCAGCTACATGGCTTCTAGGCCAGCCTGGGATATATAGCAAGACTGCTTCTCAAGAAAGATGGAAAGAAGGAAGGAGAGAAGAGAAGAGAAGAGAAGAGAAGAGAAGAGAAGAGAAGAGAAGAGAAGAGAAGAGAAGAGAAGAGGAGAGGAGAGGAGAAGAGAAGAAAGAAGAAAAGAAAAGAGAAGAGAAAGGAAGGGAGGAAAAACAGACAGAAAGCCAAAAACAAAAAGAAATGGGAATTAAAGTGCTCTTACATTCATTGACTGCACTAAGTGCACTTGGGCAGTAATTTACATGGAAGCCCTATGAACTACATAGAGCAAAATAACATTATATTGAAAAACTGTAGCTAATATAAGGTATTCCTTTGCTATGTTCTAAATTACATGTAATAGTACTCAAAGACAACACACAGATAATTTATGATATATTATGGGACCTTCCTCTGAAGTCTATTTATCTTCTTGATCATGTGTTCTGAAATCAATATTAAAATCTGATTCCACTTTTTATAACACAGAACTGTTTAGTTAAGGAGTTAATAATACATACCTTGGGTAAACGCTTCATAACCATGATCTACAAAGATCTAATATATGTAGCGAGAAATCAGATTTAATTGCAATGTCCATTTAATATGCAAAATACTTTAAGATGCTCCAAAACTGAAATGTCCACATGGTGTGAATTAGAAAACCTTTGAGTTACCAGTACCAAGCCTAGAAGGCCTGAAACCCACACTGTCTTTATGTACGGCCCCTTCCCAACAGGTCAAAAAGGAAAAACAAAATGAGCAATCTTATTTTGATACTGAGAATTGCTCATTAAATTTAGGAGTCCTCTGCTCTATTAAAGGAAATAATTTCATGTCCTATTGGAAAGTCTGGGCTCACAGGCCAGGTTAACGTTTGGAACCTCTGCACTATATTGTATTACATGATCCACAGGATTCTGAACAAATCATTTGTTTCACATTTTTAAACATGTGGAGCTAGAACCTAGGGCCTTGTACACACTAGGCAGGACTCTATCATTGAGCCACAAACCCAGGCCTTGAACAAACATTTGAATACCTGTATTCTCCCAAATTCCTCAGACATAAAATAGGTTAAAAATACCAGATAACTCAGTTGTTGTTTTTGTTTTTTTTTAACCAAGAAATGACTTAATGTATCCAAAGCACTCATAAGTCAAGCCTGGCTCTAAATGCAAGCCACTATGATCACCTTGCACATTTTAGATCCATTTCTTTGCCCATAGACAATTTGCAGGTTTAAAACTCTGCCATGCCAGGTGTGGTGGCACACGCTTTTAATCCCAGTATTTGGGAGGCAGAGGGAGGCAGAGGTAGGCCGATCTCTGTGAGCTCAAAGCCAGCCTGGTGTACAGAGTGAGCTCCAGGCCAGCTGGGACTAAAGGGAAATCCTGTCAAAAAAACAAAACAAAACAAAACAAAACAACCTCTGCCATCCTCAGAGAATCCTCTTCATTGACTCAGGATTTTATTCTGTCATTCAATCATTCATTTTCTCGAAAAATACTTTAAAGAAAAACACACTGGTAAAGGAGTAGCAAACCAGTAAAAAAGAGTAAGCAAGGCCTATTCTATTTCTATGAAATAGAAAGCATGCGGATTGGAGAAGGAGGGACACTGGATAATGCATGCAAATCCCCGTATCTCCTCAAGTTATGCTGCCTGCACGTAGTGAAGAGGGGTTTAATTGCTTGTATGTGAAAATATCATGATATATTTTATTTGATCTAGTCAGATGGAGAAAAAACTATTTACAAGAATGTACCTTCCTGGTGACTGGAGAGATGGCTCAGTGGTTAAGAGCACTGACTGCTCTTGCAGAGGACCTGGGTTCAAGTCTCAACACCTACATGGTGTTAACAACTGTTCTTAACTCCAGTTCCAGGGAAATCTCCTGACTCTGTAGGCATTGCATGATATGGGTGTACTTGTACACATGCATGCAATACACTCATATACATAAAATAAAAACATAATAATTAAAAAGGTTGCGCCCTCTTAAAAGTTGGTCTTTCCCTTCACTCACTGTCCTCTGGCTGATGATCACTGTTTACCAACTGCAGCATCTTTTGGACGTGTGTAATTTAAGGCAATGGCTTGAAGTGGGCAGTACTTTGAAGGATCCAGTGAAGAGGACCGATCACTCAATGTGTCTGACTTAGCCATCTGAATCTGCTGTCCCTTGAGGTAATATTAATATTGGCATGGTGTTTGGATGCCAGATGTCAAGATGCAACCTGGTTTCCAATGAACACTCCCTTCCCACTTTGCTTTCATGTCATCCAATGAATATGGATCAGACCCAGGAAGCAAGCTAGTTACATATCTTTGGCTGAAATTTAATGTAAGTGACGCGTAAGTGATATTTATGTATACATTTGCCTTACTTATTCTAGGCTGACGCACTCAGAGCACTAACCTTGACCTATATGCTCCAAATGGGCAAAAATCCAATTTATTATTCAATTTAAAGAACTTGTTTTCTTTATGTTGTGTTGGAACATTATTCCTATCTAGCTCATGACAGGACTGAAAGAAATATCCCAGTCATAGGTCCCCAAAAACATCTGACAAAAAGGTATGATGTCAAAGGCCACATCTAGTGATTACTTTTGTCAATTTCATGTACCTAGTAAAAAGATGCCCACAGGTTGCTACCATAAATTTTTTTGGTAAGATGGGGGAGGAGCTAGAAAGAACTCTTTATCTCTTGTTAACCTTGGTACCTGACGATAAAGCCCTGATCCTTATAAGCAAGGATTCCTTTGCTTTCCTTGACCTTAAAGTCAGTACCTTAAGTTCTCAATTGTCTTGTGTCTACACTATCTTCTCAAGAAAATGTCTCATGATTAATCAAGGCATTTGGGGCAGGTAGCCAACTCTAAAAGACAGCTGCCACCCTCCAAGTCACTCTGCTCAGAAGTGCAGGGTGGTGCTATATAGGGAAGATGCTTTGGAAGCCTTGGCTCCCCAGCTTTTCCAGATGAAGTGATCTTTGCTCCTTCCTTAATATTCCCATTAATCAGGCCCTGGGTCAGGTGGATTCACTTTCTTCATGAACATCTGTGTCATTCTAGTGTCACCAATCACATGTGGACTGTCCTCACTTGACATTTGAAATACCTGTACCAATGTACATCCTTAGCCCTGATGCTGTTTCTCTTTATCTGACATCACAGACACATGCAGACCTATGGCTTTACTGGATCGTTACTGTTCACGCTGGGTAAGAATTTGGGCTGGAACTAAAGCAGGGTATGGCCTTCCTGTGATGTAATGTAAATATTTCTGATGGAAAAATATCATTTAAAATCTTTTTTTTCTCTAACAGTTAAAATATTGACTTCTAAATATAGCAAAACATATGATGGAGGTTGACATTAGTCAAAATCATTAAACTCTAAATTCTAAGAGTAAATATGACACAAGAGAAGCAGAAAACCCTCCTGTATAGATTGCTGTCACCCACAGAGGTAAGGTGAGTCCTGTGTAGTTCATTTCCCACATCCAACAAATGAAACAGCTACACGTTGAGAAGAGAGAGTGCTGTGTGTCGAGATTCTGCTCTTCTACGAAACCAGAAAAGGCGCCAATGATAAAGCCCTGCTATGACAGGCCTAAGAGAGCGGAAGACTGGCATCTGAGGATTCAGAGAGGAAAAAGAAGCATTTCAGGGACAACCAGGTGCTCACCTATCCTGGCAGGATAGAGGCCCTTGGCTCGCTCAACGCTTATCCAGGTGGCAATGAGCTCCTGACTTCTCTTCAGGAGTCTGGTCTTCCAGATGACTTTAAGGTTATACTGAATGAACACAAGATCTGATAAAAATGAATACAAGTGGGAATGACCACAGAGCTTGTGTGTGCACACATAGCACAGTGCACATAGCACAGAATAAAGGTAGGAAAGCAGGTGTTTATTGAGCTTGGGGTATATGTTCACGTGGCGCAAAGGTATTACTTTGGCTCTATTATCTTGTGTTGGATGTGGTACCTGTGTGGGTATGTGCACATATGACACATGTGGAGGGCAGGGGACAACTTCAGGTGTTAGTCCTTAGGTGCTTTATACCTTTCGTTTGAGACAGGGTCTCTCATTAGCCTGGAAATCTGCAAGTAGGCTAGTAGCTGGCCGATGAATTTCCAGGAATTTGCTTGTCTTTATCTCCATCCTCCATCACTGGATTGCAAACACGTGCCACTGCTTCTGTCTGTTTATATTGGTTCTGGGATCTGACCTTGAGTTCTCATGAGAGCAAAGCAAGTATTTTAAAGACTGAGTCATCTTTCCCATCCATTCTTCTTTTTAAGAGGTTTTTATTTTTATTTTATATCTATATATATATGAATATTTTGTATGTATGTATGTATGTATGTGTGTCATGTGCTTGGGTACCTGATGCCTGAGGAGGCCAGGTGAAGGCATTACATCCCCTAGAATTAGAGTTAAAGATGATTTTGAGCTGCTATGTGGGTGCCGGGAACAAAATTCAGGTCCTCTGCAAGAGCATGTACCCTTAACTTCTGAGCCATCTCTCCCACCCTCTCACCAGCCCATTCTTTATGATCCAATTTCTCCAAGACCAGTTCATTTTATCACATCAATAGTAGCTTGAAAGAATTTGGAACATTCTCCTTTTGACCAAAATACCAATCCAATTCCCACTAAGGCTTATTTAAAAAAAAGAAAAAAAAAAAAAAAAAAACTCGGAAAAGCACAAAAATCCTGTGATGCTTGCCTGGCTCTTACCAGCACATTGACATCCTGATATGAAATTCACTCTAAAGCCAGGGCAAGAAACTGGGTTTTATTTATGTGTAGCCTTACCTGGAGTTTCTGTTACCTTATTAATTTATCAGTGCAATGATAGACAGTAGTTAACAGTGTCTAGTAACAGTAGGCACTTTGTAACAGAGTAATACCAGACCTCTAAGAAATCTGTCAAAATCTCTCAAAGGTTAAAAAAAGATGGCCCATACTGTAGACCATGTCCCTGAGGATCAAGTGTTGGCCCTAAAAGAGGTGCCAAGAGATACTGGATGACAGCTGATCAAGACATCATCGTCCCCAGGCCTGGAATATAAAATGTTTTAAAATGAATATTGAGCCAGGCGTGGTGGCACATGCCTTTAATCCTAGCACTCAGGAGGCAGAGGCAGGCAGATCTTTGTGAGTTCAAGGCCAGCCTGGTCTACAGAGCGAGTTCCAGGACAGCTGGGGCTACAGGGAAACCCTGTCTCAAAAATACAAAAAAGAAATAAAAAAAGAATAATCAGCACACCTGTCTTCTGTACCACATGAAGTCCACAGACATATAAGGAAAAGAGTCAGGCTCTTCATGCACTAACACAGACTCAACTCCAATCTCCATGTACTGCTTTCAAACGATTATCTCCATCCTTGGAATTCTTACCTACGTTTAGCTTCATGCCTTTCCTTGCTTGTAGATTACTTTGTTTTGGACATGATGTTATTGCCTAGACCTCAGTACGCCTCCATTAACTCAATGGGAGGCCATGGTCACTACAAGAGAGAGCCTCAGCTCTAAGGCAACGTAAATATTCTGCATGTCTCTCACGGTGACTGTTCTTTCTTCTCTCGCCCATTTCTGATATCGAGTGCCCCATTCTCCTTGGTGGCCCCAGGCTTCCTGCTCTGCTTCCTTGAAATAACTCACTCTTCTTAAGTTGTGCCTTTCCCTCACTCTCCACTCAGCAGCCTGAACATCGGAGTTATTTCTTCACAAACTCTGTCACCTTATGTTTGAAAACTACAACCTTCAGAACGGATCATCTTTTAAGTGGGCCTGTCTCCTAGTTTTATACAAGGACCCACTATCTCTTTCACCTATTTGGGCTACTTCTACAGGGTTAGGGCTCATCAAAAACAGCTTGGGGTGGTGGTGGGGGGTGAGATGGTTCAGTGGTTAAAAGCCCTGGGCTGCTGTTGGTGGAGAACCTGAGTTGGGTTCTCAGCACTGACATGGAGGTTATCTATCTTTAACTCCAGTTCCATGAGATCTACTGTCTGTTCTGGACTTTATGGTCACTGCAGTACATGGGTGCACTTACATGCATGCATGGGTGCACTTACATGCATGCAGGCAAAACTCTCATACACATTATTTTTAACTCAAAACTTTTGCAGCCATATGATCTCACTCTCTACTGGCTCTCTTCTCTCTCTTCTCTCTCTTCTCTCTCTTCCTCTTCCCCTTTCTGTTTGAAACAGGAACCTGCAGTGTAGCTCAAGCTAACCTGGAGCTCACCATGAAGCCGGGCTGGCCTGGAACCTACCATGTATCCCAGGATGACTTCAAATTCACAGTAATCTTCCTGCCTCATCCTCCCAAGTGCTGGGATTACAGGAATGAGTTATAGTGCATGCCTGTCCCCAAGCTTTCTTTTAATGTCTATCTGAATCACTTGCACTTTACCTGTGGTGGTTTGAATGTAAAGTGTCTCCCATATGCTCAAGTATCTGAATGTTTGGTCAATTGATGGCCCTGTTTGGGGACAGTCATACAACCCTTAGGAGGCGTAGCCTCGTTCGGTTCACAGCACCATTTGACTTTTGTCCCAACTTTACCTAAGAAAACTCCTTACTGATGGAGAAAATAAAATTGTTATTAGTACTTGTTCTCCACACGAGACAGATCCTATCTACATTATGCTTTTATATTCAAACTCAAAATTCCAAGTGATAGTACTGATAATACTGAAGGCCAGACTATAGTAATTAAGATCTGAATTCTGGAGTAGACTCCTTGGGTTCAAATCCCAGCTCCAGCACATAAAAGTTATACGACCTGGTACTGGGAGACCGTTGTGCAGTGAAGAGCACTGGCTGCTCTTGCAGAGGACAGAGAGAGGTTCAGTTCCCAGCACTCACATGGTCACTAACAATCATCCATAACTCCAGTTCTGAGCCATCTAATGCCCTCTTCTGAGCTCCGCAACCATTGCATAAAAGTTATATGACCTGATAAAGGCTTAACTTGGCATCCTTATCTATAAAGTGAGGATGTCTATGTCCTTCGAAAGAATCAGTAAGCTTCTACGCACACACCAGCATGTCTGTGAATGCCACTAATTTCTGACATTGTATTTATCTGGCTGGACTTTTCATTCTCTTTCTCACTCTGCCTTAGTATCCCTTCTTGTTTCTGTCACTATTTCTCTCCCCTCTCAAAGTTAATATTGAGGAAAACTTTGACAAAGTCAGTACTTTGCCACGGCATCTCCCAACACACACTGTGAACGCCCACTTATGGATTTCTGCCCACTCTATTCTAATGGAAATGCTGTCAAAACCAGCTTTGATCTCTTGCTTGTTAAACCCACTGATATTTTTCAGCTTTTCCACGGAGCAATCTATATTATTTTACTTCTTCCCAGCTCCTTAAATCTTTCCTCCCTTGGTCTCTGCGATTCCCTTGGGATTCCCTCCCACATGTCTGATTTTCTTGATCTCCTTTAGATTCTACTACTCTGCCTTCTACCCACAGCCCTGGAAGTCTGTCCTGAGTTCCCTTCCCAACTCATGCTCTCAGCAATTGTCCCTTGCTGTCCCTTGCCATCTGCCTCGTGACAGAGCTCCACAGCTCCCCCTGCCATTCAGAGCTCTTTCAGGACTCCCCTTTCCATCATGCATTTCTGCTCTTCGACCCAGCTCAGAACCCAGTCTGGAGGCTCAAATCTTATCTTCCATTCCCCAGGGCTGTGGGATAGAGTAGGATCCTTTGTACAGCCAGAGCAAGAGATGACAGAGTCTGTGTCTCTTCTTTACTCATCAGAGCCACATCAATCCACCCTCTTTCTGCCTTCCTATTCCATCCCTGCTTCACAAAGCCAATATTTTATTGTATTTTTCTCCTTTGCTTTTGTAGTACTGGTGGTTGAACCAAGGGCCTCACACAGGCTATGTAAGTACACTAGCCCTGAGCTCTATGCCCAGCCCAGATACATCCTATGTCCTGGGCCACTGCAGTAGACTCCCAGCTGGCATCTGTGCCTCTGGCCTTGCTTCCTTCTCCCTTGGCCACACTGCAGTCTGATTCACTGTTCTAAAAATGAGACTCTAATCATAGCCCTAAGGATAAGGCCTTCACTGTGTTTCTGACTACTGTGGGTGACACACAGGCTCTTCGGGAACAATCCCCATCAACACTCTGCCCCATTTGCCAGCAACAACCTCCTCAGAATTAATACTTGCAGTTCACTAAAGGTACTGTTTTCTCTGGTACATTCCAGCTCCTCCACCGGGGACCACACTGAGCCACTCTGCCTCCCTACCCGTGTGCTTTGGATGTCAATCTGCTGTAAGTCTGCTCTGACTTCTTGATTTTGAATGATAGAATCCTTGATGTTTTACTTCATTTTTCCCTCCTGCACACCCCGAATGTTGTAATTCTGCCTGGCTTGTAGATACTGTGTGCCTTTTTCTGGACTGACTTTGTGAAGGACAGAATCCATGTTTTCTTTGGCACCTTATCCCCAGCACACAGCACAAAAAAAAAAAAAAAAAAAAAAAAAAAAAAAACGGTGCCTAGTGTCTCTTCAAGCTGCATTTATTATAAGAATAAAGGAACAGCTAACTTCAACTCTCAATGTATAATGGGCAACAGAGTATTTTCGCTCTAAAAAATAGATGTTTAAATTCATGATGAGCTTGCATGCTGACATGACATCTCAGGAAAAAGATATTATCGAGAGAATTAATAGTGTCAGTCTTTACAAAAAGGAAAATCTGCTCCTGAGAATAGGGTAAGCATAGAAATCAGAGAACCCTCCAGGTTGAGCGATCATATCGAGCGATCTTGTGGCTCCTAACAAGGAGACATGATGATATTACCTGTAAGTTCACACTTGAGAGTTGGAGTCAAGTCAGAATGTCATGGTTGTCCTAGGCTACAGAGTAAATTTGACACAAGCCTGGGCTAAATGAGACCATGTAGCACAACTAATAAATAAGTTATATATATATATATATATATATATATATATATTTGATATGTTAGTTCATATTAAATTGCTGACAGTTTCTAAGAGAAGAAAATTCACTATCTTCAGAACCAGTGTGGCTGAGGGCAAAGGCAACATTGCTTGACTGTGGACTACATTAAAACATTTTATCTTGGTTCTTACTATTGCTTTTGAAAGTATATATTGTTAGGGCTGGAGAGATGGCTCAGCGGTTAATAGCACTGGCTATTCTTGCAAAGGACCCAGATTCAATGCCCAGCACTCACATGGTAGCTAACAACCTCTGTAACTCTTGTCCCAAAGGATCCAATGCCCTCTTCTGGCCTCTGCAGGCATTGCGCAAGACAGGTGCATGTATATACATACAGGCAATATACTCATACACATAAAATAATAAAACATTTTAAAAATTAGAAACATTACATATTGCTGCTCCCATTTTCCAGACAAGCTCATCCATGATTCAAATATAAGTGCCACAGTCAAGTTCAAAGTCATCTATGCCTAGATTTTGTCACAGAGTCTTTCTAATACCCAGATATGTCCAGAACCTTTCACAAATCTGATTTTAACAACAACAATTAGAATTATCTGTAGATAAACATGCATATTCCTGAGTGATAGTTTATAAAAGATGCCAAAACAGCACACTGCTCAATGTACATTTTTTTGTTTTCCATTTGTTTAGAAATGAGACATACAGTAAACATTGTTTCCTATTGATGTGGCCTCCATCTATAGCTCAAGACAGCTCAGCTTAGAATGTCTGTTTACCTGAGCTCCAACAGGATGGGAAGGGGACAGGCTTGGCTCATCAGAAGCCCTGCCTGACCTCGGAAGAGAAAAGATGACCCAAGAAGAGAGAATGAAGGGAATTCTTTCCAGGCCACCCAGTGCCCAGCTAGAGCTGAATCTTAGGTGGCCACAGCAGTGGCACTGAGAGTTTGGACAAGAAATTGGCTCTTGGCCCCTTCCCTGAGCCTGTTTTACTAGAGTTCCCATTGACTGTTGAGCTGCCAACTTCCTGCCCATGTCCACTGCTTTCCTGCTTAAGTTAACTAATGTTGGCTTCTACTGATTGCCAGGAATGCTGCTGAGGTAAAAGAACCCAGGCCAAGTGTTGCCAAGCCATTCTGCTGTTAGCCTCCTCCTTTTCCTCTACCTCTTTCTCTTCTTTCTCTCCCTCCTCTCTCCCTCCTCCTCTCCCTTCTCCTCCACCTCTTCCTCTCCCTCCCCCTCATTTTCCTCTTCTTCCTCATCTCCCCCCTTATCTTCCTCCTCCTCCTCTTCTTGTTTTCCTCCTCCCCTTCCTCCCCCTCCTCCCGTTCCTCCTCCTCTCCCCCTCCTCTATCTCCTCCCTTCTCCCCATCCTTCCTCTCTCTTGTTCCTTCTTTCTCCATCGTAAAGAATGATCTTCTAACTGGAGCTGTATAAAACTGAAAAAAAAAAACACAAAATAAACTGATAAAACAACTACACATCTCAAAAGATCTTTAGATTCAAGGAAATCACACCCAAAGTTCCAGAATAATGTATTCATGAGACTAAAGAAATCACTTTGCTTAGGAAAAGTTTCCTAAAAGAAACATTAGGAAGAAAAGGAATCCCATCTGCAGACAGACCATGTCTATGAAGACAGACCCCTGTCCTGTTCTTACCACATTTTAGAGTAGATGAAGGTCAAGTCCCAGGATGGAGCACATGCTCACTCCCACACATGTTACTAACAGGACCTAATCCTTTTAAAATGAAAGGAAAGATGTGAAAACATATCCTCCTATACCAAACCTCAGGGTCTGTTGGTCAGGGTTTTACCTTCTGCACAGATATTGGGATAGTGCTTTCAAAAATTATTCAGTAAAATCCACATCAGCAGAATCTACATGAAAATCCCATGGATCCATCAGAAAGATAGAATGACAGTGAGTTCAGACAAATGAAGTGGGGCAGCCTTAGAGCTCACTAAGCTCACAGGGGATGTGGCACCATTGGTTCACAAGGGAGATGTGTGCATGAATAAATGCCAATCTACAGGGGAAGAGAACTCCACAGGTGGACTAGAGAAATATAGCAGGTCCTCCTCAAACTGAGTTACAGTGACTGGAGGGCAAGGACTAGAATTTCATTATAGTTACAGGTGACCTAAAGTAGAATAAATGTGTGGTGCATGCAGTATAGCAAAGGGACTCTCTAGGTCATAATCCAAGATTAGAAAACAACCTAATCAGGCTACAAATAAATTTTAGGATTAGGCTAAGGGAACAATTAGGTAAGTCAAACTATGGAATAATTCATTATTAATTCACAAAAGCACATCTAGGATTAGAGTAAATGAGAGGGTGGACAGCATCTTACAACAGCATCAGGACTCCATGCAGTACTGAGAGTCATACTTCTAATATGGACCTCCACTCAGTCATAGGTAACAAGTAGAAGGTCAAAAGGAGAAGTGGCCTGGGAGAAGTTTTTCCAGAATAGCTACAGAAGACAAAGTAGCCAGCTACAGCAGCAGAGTGAAGGATAACACCCTCTTAGGCACAAAGTATAGAATCCTGTGTGAATAGAGGATCCTAAAGGCGAATGTAGAAGTTCAGCTGGTGTTTAAGAGCAGCGTCAAGATTTACATCTAGGAGTCACAACAAGGATAAAATGCAGAATCCAACATGGCAGCATAGTATTGTCAGCTTATCCATGGGAGATGACTGTTCCTTTTTATTCTGTATCTCTGTGCCTGAACCCTGAACACTCAAATGCACAACACAAGTGGCACTTCTGGAGTGTGTGGGCATACAAGCTGAAGGTCGAGGTACCCTTGATAAAAGCATTGCTCTACATATATTTATTGTGTGGGCATATGTGGGCGTGTTTGCTATAGCTTTTCTACGGAGGTCAGAGGACATCTTGCAGGAGTTGCCTCTCTCCTTTCCGAACATGGATATCATGGACTGAACAGCTCAGGTCATCGGGTGGTGACCTGATGGCGGGCACCTTCACCCACTGAGCCCTCTCTCCAGGCCCAAAAAGCAGATCTTGCAATTAATGTATATTTAATTGACATGAGTTCAACAAATATCCAATTTTGCCCAGACTCTGTCTGCAGATTACATGGTGTTTTAGGACTTAGTAAAAGTAAGTATGTGTATATTAAACAACATTGATTTAAAGGTTTTGATAAAAACGGCAATGCATCTGAATCAATTGGAGATATAAATTGTTGTTGTCCACATTTGTTTTACTTAAAATCTGCATAACAATAACTTTGGGATTGGCATATACAAATGTTCTCTATAATTTTTCTGTTGTACAGTATCATCTTATAGCATTCTCTTTTACCTGTAGGATGATTTAACTTAAGGAATTAAGTTTGCTTCCCAAGTTAACAACATATAGTCACCCAAAACAGCTTGGGTGAATTTGATGAAATTTGCGCTTTGATTCCTGCCTATAGGTATGTGTTCTACGACTGCCTTTTTGAGACTCATGGGTCAAAAAATAAAAACCTAAAATAAAAAGGGGGGATACAGTTATATATGAAACCTTTTTGTCAAAAACTTTGCAATTTAAATCTTAAAACTAACTACGGGAAAAGATTTGTATGTTCCCACAGGTCAAAACATCACCAACTTAATGGCTGAGAAAGAAAAGATAGAGCTTTGCATTGTGTAGGATGTACCAAGAAGTGCCAGCAGAAAGGCTGGCCCCTCTGAACACTGAAAGGAAGAAAAGCCTCAGATTGCTACAGACATCAAACCCCTCAGTGGATCCTACTTGTAACAACTGTTTATAATGAGTCCTAATGAAACTTACTTTCTAGGTGCTGCAAAGTTTTAATATGAGAGACTTTCTTACCTCCCCTCCATAGAACAAGGAGGAATATGATGATGATGAGGTCATTCTCTAACTGTAAATTGGAGCCAAATGTTATAGAAGTAATCTCTTATAAAACCAGTAAAGCTGCCTTCTTTAATTGACTAATAGACTAGGAACTGTGAAAAGGATTATTCTCTAGTCAGAACCAAATAAAATACTAAAGCCTCTTTAAGCTGTGCATTTAAGCAAGATATATTAATACAGGAGAGCTCTGATATCAGCAATGGATTATTCTACCAAGGAGATGTTGGCCAGGGTATCCAAGCCCTCCCCCTTCCCGAAAAGGTAAAGGCTTCTTGCCTGTAAACTGGGATACCTGCAAGAAGAGAGGCGATAAGGCCCTGCTATCGAAGACCTGATGTAAGCATGGGAAAGATGTATTGAGACCGCACTTGCAAGTGTACAGTTGGTCTCTGGAATACCAGAGTGTGTTACCGAAGGCCACTAAACCAAAAAAGCAAATATAGGTCTCCTTGAGTCAAGCAAGACTCCTCCATCAGCACCAGCTGTACCTCACCTGCCTGGAAATACTGTGTAGCAGTGGCAGCCATATGTCTGTATATCCCAAATCTAATTGGCTATTGGCTCTCTCCTTGGAGGAATAACCCACAGCTGATGCCACAAGCTTACATCCTTTAGTGGTTAGGAGATGTTATAAGCCACAGTAAAACCCTGTCATATTTTACAGAAAAAACATAATTCATGGATTAACATACCATTCAAACATCTGTGTCTATACCAAAGTAACCTACCATAACAATTAGTACTATTTAAATACCTGTATATCTAATTGCTTGTGTTTCATTAGTAGGATTGAAAGGTTATTTCTGGACAAACTGTCAACCCATGAAAGGAAACAGCCAGAACTGATCAGAGTCCAAAATGACATCTCCAGAGAAAGTAGACTGTTTTGCTTCTTGTCCACCTGTGCCCCTTTTCTAAGCCTAGGGAACAATCTGCAGAAGAGGGGACATGCTAGAATGTAAGGGCTGCGATTGGGGTGAATGGTAAAACTACAACAAGATAGACTGGACACTTATTTGATCAACTTGATTGTACATACAAGCACCCCCAGCTGGATGGTGGGACCCTTGAGCTGTGTGGGTTTGGGCACAACTGCTTGCAAATTGGTTTTACATGAAGGATGCTTGTACTCATAAATTATTACTTATTGTTAAAAAATGGAAAAAAAAAACAAAGAAGAAATAGAAGAAGAAAAAAGCAGGTCTTCTCACCTAATTTTCAAGATCTAGGTGCACAATTGGTATGTGCTTTCTATCTTGTCATGGCAGCACTCTGATATAAAAAGCCTTTATAGGAAAATCGCCAGCCAGTTCAGGGCTGGGAGACAATTTGGCTTTGCAAATAGGAAGACTTCAGGTGAGTCCCCAGAATTCACATTAAAAACAAAAACAGGCATGATGCCACATGCTTATAATCCCAGGGCTGGGGAGGCAGAAACAGGTGGGTCCCTGGGGCTCACTGGCTATCCACCCTACCCTACTTGGGGATCTGCAGGCCAGTGGACCTCTAGTGTCCACACACATAAACATACACTCACATACACATACATACTAAAGATTCATAAACTTTCATTTGTAAATTTGGAAATCCCTTTATTCTTAGGTCCATTTTTAAAACTTACAATGGTTCTGGCGACTCCTAACCCCTTCTCTTTCCCCGGGTCCCACTACCTCTGGCTCCCAAATATTCTAACTCTGAATTCCTTACCCTTTCTTCTGGTCTCTGTGAATCTGGTTCTCTACAATGCCCACTCTGTTCCATCTAGTGGAGTGTTGATCCTGCAATACTGTTCCAGTTTGAAGAAAAGTAAACGTCACCTGCTGCTGTGTGGGGTTGTGAAATAAGCATGGGAAATGCCACCCACATGCAAACGTCTATTTGGTTAGCTAAATTAAGCCCCATTTCCCAGATACAAACAGAAACCTTGAATTCCGGTGGCATACTTATGGAAAGAAAGTGAAAATATGTTCAGTCCAGTAACAGCATGAGCAGTTGGCCATATTTGCTCACTTGCATTCAAGAAATAAAGGACAGGAAAATAATTATTTTCTCTATTATGGAAGTTTCATTAGCATGGCCCTGATAATGTAAATTTTATTTGATAATTGTGAAATAATGCTCTAGGGATCAATTGGACTGACTCTTCTCCTTGTGCTACATGATAGAAGTTTAACATATTAAAATGAAAACATTCCTATGCTTGCTTTTTTCATTAAAAGAATATTTTATTTATTGTTTTATTTTATGTGTGTGAGTGTAATGTCTGCATGTAGGTAGGTGCACCCATGTTATACAATGTCTATGGAGTTGGATCTCCTGAAATTGGACTTACAGACAGTTGTTAGTCGCCACGTGGTTGCTGGAAATCGAACCCAGGTCCTCCGCAAGAGCAGCCAGTACTTTTAATCGCTGATCAATCTCTTCAGCCCTTTTCTTTTTTACATTTATAGAACATGGGGTATGCTGGGTGGAACCACATGAAAAGTAATTTCATCACAAAAGCATGAATATTGTTCTGGAGAAAATATACTTTAAATTCTTCTATGAGGAATATTATTTTCAATTTTTATTGAACATGAACCATACAAAAAATCCATAGTGCCTACTGGTACAGTGTATTCAGATTGACTGTATCTGATATTCTTGTAATTAGGATATTAGGTTTTCGACCTAGGGAAGATGATATGGTCTGTGGTCATATGTGTTAATTTATGGCCATTCTGGACTCACAGTGAATACTGTGTTCGTGAATATAAATCCCTCTTGATCCTAAGAGAACCATATCGTAAAGACCCAAGTGAAGAGACTGCCTAGAGCTGGCTGCTGATGGCCATCTTTTAGAGTTGAGTTTGCCTGCTCTGCATAAAAATTCCCATTTTAAAATTCGACTGGAGACTGAAAGATCACAGAAATAAGCTAGGTGGGAAGGTAGCATAATTCACTCTGAAAATGACACCACATCTTAGTGCCCCCACCTTAGGAAGTCACCATTTACTCATTCCCCCAAGCTGTGGCCACAACCTTCTTCTTAAAATGTCAACCTAACCTGAAACAAATCAAGAAAGAACAAAACCTTCAAAATGCTTCATGAACCTCAAGCAAAAGCTAAAACCCTGAACTAGAATTCAAGACCCTTCATTACCAAGCACTGCGCCACAAATAGTCGCCCTGTTAGCACAGGCCTAGCCCTTCATCTGTTCTTAGCAACTTGCATTTCTCAAAGGAGCAAACTTCTTCCCCAGGCCTCTGGACTGGAGCGTGTCCTGGGGTCTCCTGCCCACCCTCACGAATTCCATCCCTGCTTCAGTCCTCCCTGGCCGTGTCACCAGGCCAGACGTCCCTCCACCATGTTTCCATGACATTCTTTCTTGCTTCCAACTAAACCGAAATTTCCTTAAACTCCTGATCATTGCCCCCTCCTCTCAATTCACTGGAACACTGCCTGGACATTAAGGAGCCCAGGAGGTGATCTAGACTCATTTTTAGATGGATGAAGGGAATTTTGTGACTAACACACTAGGAAAGCATCAGCAAGGAAAGGACAAGCCGACACTGATCCTCCAGCACGCAGCTCTAGTCGACACAAAAGCGGAAAGGAAACACTAAGAAAACATGATGTTTACAAACTACAGAGTTTTACTTTCTGGGTCTTTATGAACAGAAGATCTAACAGTGAAGAACAAAGTTAAGAGAGAGTGAACATGTTAAATCAGAATGGAATAACTCAGAAAGATAAGTAGAATTTCTCTACTGAACTTATTAGCTCCAATACGTAAGTCACTCCCAGGAGAGAATTTGGCTCACATATAGGAACACTAACTTTTTTCTTTCACTAGAACAGAACCTACTCAAGTGTGAAAAAGCTGCAATATATACCAAATGGCAGAGGAAAATTAATGCTCCTCTTGTGGGTTCTCGAGAAGTCTCACCACTGGAGAGTGACTTGGGTAGTGAACAGAACAAGACTCACTGCACACAGCTATGCAAAACCTAGGGACGAAATGGAAACTATCCTTGCTTTATTTGTAAGTTTGAATCTGATAAACTATTACCCACAAAGAGCTCAAAAGAAAAGCTAGTTTATGATTTTATGTGATTGTGTATGGCTGGCTTCAAACACCACATGAACAGTGTTTTCAATATGTATCTATATATTGAATATATATGATATATTATATATTGAATATATATGATATATATACTATTCACATTATTATTATTATCTGCTTGTGACCTGTGTGAATATGGGCACACGTGTGCCACAGCATTGTGGGGCTGTCAGAAGACACCATTCGGGAGTCGATTCTCTCCTTCTACTCTCAATCCGAGGACTGAACTCAAGTCATCAGGCTTGTGCAGCAAGCCCCAGTAACCACTGTGCCACTTTGCTGGCCCTCAATATACTATTTCTATGGGTTAATTCTCCTTTTGTTCAGAAATAATACTTTTAAGTGCTATGAACAGAGTGATTCTGACAGCCAATGGCCTCTCTATGAGTATATACAAAAACGAAAACTTGGATACCACTAATAAATCCCGAAGTCACTGGAAACAGTAGGGGAAGACCGTGAAGCACTTGGATTGTGATTTAGAGTGTGGAAGTCTCTGATTATGGAGAGTGGAAGAACCCAGAACATTAGAAGCCAGAGCATTAGGAGTTGCTTTGCTTAACCAGGAAGTCAGGAGTAGGTGACAAGCAGTAGGTGACAAGCAGCCAAGACAAGCTCTTGAAGGCTGGGCGCCATACTTCCCACAGCCTCTCTTCTGGTCGTCAGCTTGTAATGCTCTGTGCTCTTCTAGCTCTGTAATCAGAGGCTCCAGGGCTCCAAATTGCAGTCAAAGATTATGAGCTTGAGTTATTTTCCCTTCCAAAAAACAATAGCCACTGAATGATCGTTAGACTTTGGAAGTTTTGTCTCCGTGCTCATCAAACTTCATTTTGACAATCACTTAAACTGTTAGCAAAACTAACAAATAGACACACACATAACAAGATGTCAAAGGAAAAGACCTCGACCTCTGCCAAATTTCAGCTGGGGACACATTTTTTATGGCCAGCTAATAAACCTTCTGCAAACAGGGGTTGATAATGGAAAACCCGCCTGAGCCCTTAACTACAGTGTGCACCGCTCTAATAAAAAGAATTAAAGCAGTCAATTTGTACCACTGTTCTTGGAACAAAAAACCCCATTTCAACCACAATCTTTTCAACAGCTGATTGGCAGCCCTGTCCATTTCCTCTCTGAGTGTTGTCAGGAGTCTTCAACATGATAATGAGTCTGTCACCATATTCAAATAGCCCTGTGACAGCATGCTTTGTGAGTGTGACGTCCACTGGAAAGGGTCTGTCAAAAAGCACCTTTCAGAAAAATGAAAAGAGAATGCTTTCCTAATGATAAACCTAATTTCTCCACAGATAAAAGAGCAAGATTTTTCATCAGATTTTTGTCAGTGTTGTGTTGCATTTATCTCTTCAAATACTCCTGTTTTCTTTCTCTCTTTTTCCCTTAATGTACATAAATTTAGATTTGTCAGTGGTCAGGGGTGAAAATGATGATGAAATACAGTCACTATTTTAAGAAACCTAGTCCACCAGGTTAACCTCAGAGAGAAGAGAAGAGGAAGCACAAATAACCTGAGACCTTTTCTATCACCTTAAAAAGTAACGCAAAAAAACTGGAGGCCAACCTGGCACTTAGTTTCAGAGTGAATTTCCAAGTATAGATCTAAGATTCTGCATACTTCACACACCCAGGCCCAGTGAAGTTGTCTTTAAACTGTCTCCATGCAGCCACTTCACCAGTACAATCAAAAGTCTATCACCATATTAATGAAGTGTATCCCTATTCAGCATCTGAGGGAAAACTGAGCTACAAATACTAGAAAAATATGCTTTCATTACATTCCACTGCATTAAATACTTCTGAACATAACTAAGATGTAAGAAAATACTATTGTCTGAATCATCCTAATACAGTGTTATTTAATATGTACATTGTGTTGCTGTATATAAAATAAACTGTGGCTTCAAACAATCAAATATAAAGAAAAGAGTAATAAAACTGGGCCTGTCAATCACCTGGCCAGGAGTCCACCCCAGGAAATGCTACTCACCTGAAGAGATAGAAAGATGAAAGAAAGAGAAAGAGAGAAAGAAAGGAAGGAAGGAAGGAAGGAAGGAAGGAAGGAAGGAAGGAAGGAAGGAAGGATAATTGTTGAAGAAAAAAATCATTTTTTCTTGAGTGCTGAAGAGCTGTAATATAAGAAGCCCTGTTCTCTAGGACAAGGTTAATTTCAGTCTCTTGTTTCCCTGTCCCATTAATGACCTCAGCATGGATACAAACACCTTGTTTATGCATTTTCTCACAAAGTGTCTATGCATGTTTACATGTGCATGTCTATAATGTACATATACATAGCTGTCTATGTATATTAAATGTGCACATGACATACACATGTAGGTGCATGTAGTGTGTCTACATACCCAACACAATACAGGCAATGTGTATGTGCTTTGTGAGTGCCATAGGCTCAGGTTTTAACAAATCAACCCACATGTACCAAAGAGAACCTGGGAAACTCGTGGAGTTTGACAGTGGAGGAGGTGGAGAGAGGCACCTGGAGGCTGGGACAGAAAGCAAGCAGAAAACAGCTGCTGTCCTGTGGCTGCTGAGGTGCCAGGAATACCTTACGCAGATGAACACATTCAGAAGGCCCTGAAAGCTTCCACAGAAATAAAGTAGGTAGAAATTTAAATCTAATGTAGTTTCACATCAGCCTCTAAGACAACAAAGAGCCTTATATTTTAAAATGCATAGGCAGTGTTGTGTGTAGTCGATTATCATGGGTTGTCGTTAATATTTCCATATTGAACCACATCCAAGCATTTCTAAACAGAACTAGACATGCAAAACATCACGCTTCGCTATCTCGGCATTGACTAGAAGCTCACAGAATCAAGCCCCATTTTTACAGCAAGATTTCCTTCCAGTTGTCTGATCCATGCAACTTACAGATCTACATGGGATAATGCACTTGCAAAGCCTGTCACTACTCAGGAGCAGGGAGCACACTGGTACTTTTGCTCTCCTAACTTCAAATAACAGGCCTGGTTATGTTTCCTTTGAGTTGAGGTCTAAATATCCCAAAAGGGGTCTACCCATTAATTAAAGAAAGTGATGGTTTTGCTTATGTAATATGTTTCACACACATAGAGCCATAGAAGACATCCTAGACATACCAGGTGGGTTTAACTCATAAACTTTTTATTTTTTTTATTTTTTTTTCTCATAAACTTTTTATAACATGATTTGTCTTTACTAGTGAACAATTAGTGAAGCGAAAATGAATGGTGAGTTTTTGCATTTTTTTTTTTCTTTGCAGAATAGGAAAAGACAGCAAAAGAGGACATGGGATGGAGGGACTTTCTGACACAAGCGAAGTCAACTCCCTAAAAAAAGGTAAAAGTAGCTCCTTGAGGGTTAGAGTTTCATTTGACTGATTTAAGTTCATAGACGTGAAGGTAAATGTTTTTAAGCCAATAAATAAAGCTGTCAACAACTGACTTTGTAAAATAGCCTGGTTTTTTGGCCTAAATGTTTAAGCCACTGGTTCATTTGGGATTAAAAAAAAAAAAAATTGAAACCCTAAATGCGTTATCCCCAACACACAAAGCCAATTCCAGAATCTTGAAGATTTTCACTGTCTCTGAAAGTCATTGTCGCCAGCGTAATCCCCTCATTAAAGCTAAGGAAATGCTGGGGTGGCATTAAAATGAGCGCAAACCATTTGCAGCAGTCTCCTGCACACAACACCTCCAAATGAAAGCAGCATATTGCATAATCCAGGCAGCAAGGGCTCCTGACAGGTGGATGATTTATGCTCATAGTCAGAAGAATCGGAGGGCCTGCAGAGGAGACAGCAGGAGCAAGGTGGCAGCGAGACAGATTCTCTCAGTGGGCTCGCGGGGGCTGGAGGGCTCCAGCCAGCTCAGGTGCAACCTGGACGCTTTAAGTGCTGAACTCCTATCGCCTAGATTCCAACACTTTCACACGAAATGTACACAATGAATAAACTGTCAGATGCGGGCCAGCACCGTGTGCTCACTGTGTCCACTCCTATACACAGGCTGTGCATTTGTGCACCAGGCTCATCGCCTCTGAGAAAGGAACTCTCTTTGTGAAATGGTTATTAGAATCCATGCAAAAATATCCTGTAACTGATGGATGCTTGATCCTGGGAATATTTAGCCCAGGTGCAGCGAGTGGCAAATGACAAGACTTCCTAACAACTGGATCAATATTAAAGATTGCACAGTGGGATTAGGAGAAACACACCTCAGCAGAAAGCCTGCATTCCTGTCAATTATATTAATTATTTTTCAGATACATGACATGTTTTCACGACATTTCATTCTGAGAAAGCATTTGAATATTTGAGAGGAAAAAGAATGGGGAATGAATAAGAGGACGAATCCCCGTGGGGTTGAGCTACTTTGAAATCAATCTTTAAAAATATTTTCCCAGAATATCTCTCCATGGCCTTAACAATAACAATCTGGCACAGATTATGGTATCGGTTGAAAGGGTAGATAAACCTAATTACAGTTATCGATGACAAATTACTGCCCCTCCAGTCCCAACAGAAGGTATTAGCCAGCATTTGTGTGGTCAGCAGTAGACAACCAATGGACAGGCAAGTTCACTCTGAAGATCTATGTTGAACTCTGCAAATCACGTGTATCCTGATCACGCCCAGTGTGTGGAAGGCACAGAGCTTCAGGCACTAATAAAAGGCACATAAGCTTGATGCTGTCTTGGATGACCATCTTTACTTTCAACTTCTAGACACAGGAAAGTCAAAGGCAGAATTGCCTATGAGAATTAAAGACACAGGCATCCCTTTAATTAGGTAAGAGTATTCAAAGATGTGCAAATTCCCAAGAAGCCACTTTGCAGAGCAAGAGTTACAGTGGTCTGTGGGGGGAAAGGTGGCCAGTGGGCTTTTCTTTGAGCTATTCACCACTAAAAGAGCATTTCTGAAAAAAACAAAACAGAGTACATGCTAAGTCATTTGGAATGCCTCTGGACTTGACAGTTCTCCCTGGAGAAAAAACTCAAATAATCCCAAGTCTTCACAAAGTGCATCCAAATCCTTTTTCTGACTTCATTAAGCTCTAGTACTTAAAAATCATTCATAGCAAGTACTTTAATTAGCAACAAGGCAGTGTAGGAAGGCTCTGCAGGAGAGGATCTACCTAGGATACAGACTGCACAGTGTGTAGCTCACTGATGGAACTAACCAGTAAAGGAACAAAAGGCAGTACTGACCCATCCTACCCCTAAAAACACAACAGTGGGATTGTGGGTCAGTGCCTTAGAGAGAAAGATTGGAACATTATGTCTTACCTCATCAGTATGCTATGAGTTGAATATTTTCTAATTTTAAAAAAAAAGTGTTAAAAAACATCAAGTTTTAAGTGAAACAGATAGCCAGGTCTTTTTGCACTGTATGTGACATTTTTTTTTTCATTTTTATACTCTTTCTTTCTCTTTCATTTTTCCAGCCCATCCCCCACCAAATCCTTCCATATCTCATTCTTTGAGATGATGACTCCTATTATGAGACACCCTAGTTCAGCATCAAAAGGCTCAGATGGCACACAGAACTCAGATTATAGCATCCATTTGTAGTCTAAAGTCAACCCTAAAATGGAGCAAAAGAAATAAGAGAAGAGAAAGAAGAGACAACTAGGAAAATCCTACTTACGAATGAACAATAAACATATTTTGCTGTCCTGGTGGAGTAATGGCTTTGGAGCAGCAACGAAAGAATCAAGAAAAGTATTCAGAGGTTCTAAACTAGCTGCACCTTTACTCCACGTTGTTAGAGAAGTAAAGAAATTATACCTTTTTAGGGAGAATTAAAGTGAGATGGTTTGGAGGCAAACAGCCGTTCTTCATGAATGCCCCCCTGCACTTTCTATCCTGGTAGCAGCAGACAGATACATTAACATGTGCAAAGCTGCAGACACCGTAAGTTACACCTGGGAAAAAGTTACCACGTCCAGATAAAAAGTAATCCCAGGGATTCAAGGTCATTTTGTCCGTGACAGACTTTCTTGCTGTCCTCCCACAATTCACAGAGGGGTCTCTGTGATTCTGGCAGGTTATGCTGACCCTGCCTGTTACTTTCAGATCTCCTGGGCACATGGAAGGGGCTCAGGCCAGAGTCACACAGAGCATTATTGGGGACCTCTGACCCGGGCAAGTCCTCGAGAGAAAGCAATGTGAAGACACCCCAGACCTGCTGTGAACACAGCATTCAGTCACTGCAGAGAAAAAAAAAAAAGGCACAAACTGAGAGAATGATGCTAGAGACCATGGAGAACTGAGGAGTCTGCGGTGGGCTGGGCAAGGTCTGGAACATCTGAGAAATGCTGCCACAGCTATGGTGACAGCAGCTGAAGTTTACTGAGGTCTGACTTGTGTCAGAACTTTGGCTGAGCATCTAAACACATGCTCTATACAAATCATCTTTATACCAAGCTGCAGAGTAAGCATCACTACCGAGGAAGAGACTGAGACTACAGGCATTAAGAAACGATCTGGGACAGAGGGGATTGGCGGTAGTGGGAGAGGGAGAAGAGTGCTTGGTGGGGGTGACGTGCTCAGATGCATTGTGTACAAATGTGCAAATAGCAAATGAAACCTAGTATTGAGCATAGTAGATGCTAATAAAAAACATCTTAAAGAAAAAAAAATGGCAACTAGTGGCTCTGGGTCATTATCTACTTCCACGATCACCGTGATATGCCGTGATGGATGATGGGAAGAAGATTCAGTTCTGAGCGTGTCGCCTTCAGTTTTTATATTAGACCCATGACTTTGCAAATGTCGCATTCTGAATGGAATTTCGAAATGCGAGAAGGAATGAATGGTTATCATTTCTTCCCGTAGCCTTGAGCCCTGATTTTAGCTCAGTGGGTAGAATACTTGCCTACTACGTGCCAAGCCCTGGCTTCAATCCTCTGGTTCCAAAGGCTCGGCATGGTGGTGCATTTGGAAGGTGGAGGCAAGGGGATCAGAAGTTATGCTACATAGTGAGTTCTAGGCCAGCCTGGGCTATATGAGACCCTGCCTCTAAAACAAAAAGAAAACTAAAAAAGAAAAATCTCCTGAAAAATTTTTTTAAAGGAGATATAAAGAAAAGGAATAAAGAACAGATGCCTTGGTGCTTCTTATTGGACGACTGTTTATCAAGGTGCTTTCTCCGTAATGGAAAGACGGGGCTACGGCCCTATGTAACCCCGCTTCCCTGATCCATTAGCTGTTTTCCAATGCGCAAATGATTCTGGTCTCCCAGGACTGCTTAAGAGTTCAGCTGAGTCCAGCCCTGTGTCCTTCTAGGTTTCCAGTTAAAATCAATGCATTAACTGAGGCTGCTAGGTAGATTCAGTAAGTGAGAGTTAATAAGTACAAAAGGAGAGGAAGGAGGGAATTCCTAGCTGTTTAAGCGAACTTTCAAAGAGGCCATTTCTCTGGGGAGGGGAGCATTAAAATAGAAATAGAATTACGGTAAAAGCAGGGGGGTGTTGTTCCTTCCTAACCTTAACAAAGCTTTAGATAGATTTTTCACTGCTGAAGCACAAACCAAATAGTGAAAGATTGCCAAGAAAACCATGAGGTGCTCCAATGTTTTGTTAGGGAATAAATATTGGAAATGAATTTCTGTTCCTTTTCCTTGGTCACCATTAACAAAGCTTTGGTTTCCGGTTTGTTTACTTATCTGCTGAATTATCTCTTCCAGGTACTAATTAAGGACTTCTAGGTGGATCTAGACAAATAGTCAGGACCATTGAGGAATATATTTGACAGAGTGCCAATCTAGACCTGCTGATAGGAAAGAATGAGAGAAAAGCTACAAACATAAAATGTTATCAACAGGTGACAGCACTGATACCCCTCAGGGCCACGTGCTGGGCACTAGTAGCATCTCTGCCACTAATAACATGGTTGACTACGATGAAGGAGGGCTATTCAGAAACGTGAGTCATCTGGCCCACTATTCAAACTGCTTCTAAGAAATCACAGGAATCAAATTAGCTGCACTCCAACTTCAAGAAATGATATTCTGGTTTGTAGAAAGTAATATTTGCAGAAGTCAGTAGACAACACAGCATGGCCTCAATGGCCCCGTGGCTCCGTGGCCCCATAGATTAGAGCCTCCACACCAAGGAATGATTAGGAGGATTTGTAAAAGTTCCAGCATCAAAATCATCCTCTGGAACAAATATCTGTTTGGCCACAAAAGAAAACAACAGCACAAAGCAGTGTCTTCCATGGGGCTTAAAATGACATCGCACCTTTTAACAGTCTGGCAAGACAAATTAAGAGAAGGACCTTGTGAATACCAGGAGGGGCGCAGTGTCCAATAGAGTCTGGTTGTGTACACCTTGTGTGGAAGCAGTAACTTGTGTAAGTGATTTGAAATAGACGTGCATTTTCTCATTTACACTCAGTAACTTCTTCAGTGTCTGTGGTGAATTAGGTGAAAATCAACGTCACTGCCTTTCCTTTTCAATGATAGACCTATATTTATTTACTTTGTCCAAAACAAAGGTATATAAACATGAATGGACAATGTAGATCATGTATAACTACAGTCAAGATAGAATCAATTACATAAGAAAAACACTTTTATTTTTACATTTATGAGCTTATCCTGTGGAGTTATGTATTCATATTTATTATGGTATTTGTGGTTCCTCAAATTAATTCTTAATGTTTAAAATTCATTTGGTTTACTTTGTCCACATAAATCCAATGAAACACAATAACTACATAGTCCTGAATATAAGAAGGAATGTATGCATAATTTATATATAACTTTTACTTAAAAATACAATATTTGCAGTAAACTGTTCCTATACCCGAGTTCTAAAACTATAACTTGAAAGTATAGAAAAATAAATGAAAAGAAAAGTCATCTATACTTTATTGTGTATCTGTTATTCAATCATTACTGTATTAAGTGTCATAAAGTACTAAAATAGAAATGGAGACAGTTTCTGTTCACACGTTGTTCCGGTTTTGTGCTGTGAAACATTCAGTGCACTGTAGAAAGATAAAAATAATGACACCTCATATTTCTTTCCTTTTATTCGAGACAGGGTCTCCCTGTAGCCCCAGCTGTCCTGGAACTTGCTCTGTAGACCAGGCTGGCCTTGAGCTCACAAAGATCCACCTGCCTCTGCCTCCAAGGTGATAGGATTAAAGGCATGCACTACCACACCCTATTAGACACCTCATAGTTCTTATGTGGTTGTATGTGACAGGGATTTTACCAAGAAATATATATATATATATATATATATATATATATATATATTTCTCCATTTTAGCCTAAAACCTCTAGTATATTTCATCATTTTAAAGCCAGTTTCATAGATTAAGCTTACAAAGGTGAAGTTCCTGTCAGTGTGTAACTCAGTAGTAGAGTGCTTGCCTAGCAAGCAAAAGCACCTGGGTCTTGGTCTTCAGTATACAAATAACCATAACCATAGTTATAAATATTAAAGGTGAAGATGCCTGGTGTGGACAGTTAATGAGTAATAAAATGCAGTTCGATCATTGTCTCCTCCTTGCAGCCTCCAGCCATGTGGGGCTATTCAAAGTACTGAAAACTAAGTAAAATTAAGTTTGCTCTTTAGTCTCATTGGGCATATTTCAAGGGAGGGTTCAGTGAACAGTTACTGACGACCTGGGAGTTCATCTATTCATCTTGATATTTTAATTCCTGTCCTGAAAGTTGTAAAGTTAAAAACGTTAAATTATATACAACAGACTACAGATGCTGGTGAAACTCAGAGTGGGATAAGACTTCTCCAAACTGAAACATCAGATTAGAGAGGACCATGTAATCCATGAGGAGAAAAAGCACCTACCAGAATCATGTCTTTCTCTTTATGTATGTTTTCTTCTCCCTGCCCCATCTTGGGATGGGGGCTCAGTAAGACACACCCAAGCTGGCTTCATATTTCTGAGCTCAAATGTTCTACCTGTCTCAGCTTCCTGAGAATCTGGGACTAAGGGGCAGCCATGCCTGGTATCATAGTCACTTTAAATCCCTAACACTTGATAAATGAGTATGGTGGACCTGCTCATTAAGATAACTGGCTGAAGAAAGAAAGGGTGCCTGGATAAAAGTCATAGGATGGACTTAACATGCTTATTATGAGACTTAACAGACAGAAAGGAAGAATAACCCCATGTCAATTCTAGATAATAGAAAAAGCAGGTGTATTTTGGGAAAGCAGGTACAAATATTTACACAGGCCAAACCATAAAGCAAGAATCCAGTTTCCTTTCAAATAGTTCCAACTTATTCATGCACCGATAATAATCCAACACTGGCTGAGGTCAGGGTAGATGCCATTTAATTGGCTCCAGATACACTGATGAATCTGACAATGTTGATGCTGAAGAGACTTAATAGGCCTGGAGATAAATGTCTAAGCGAGTGGAGAGGCATCCTTGGGAAGACACTGAAGGAGGCCAACACCGAGCTCCCAAGCCTGAGAATCAAGTAGTGACTCAGGAGGGTTGGATAGAAATCTGCCTTTTAGCGGAAACTTAAAAATTAAAGAAAACAAGGAAGAACAGAAAGGGAAAAAGTTTTCTTAAAGTATAATTTTTAGCTTTGTGTGTGTTTGTGTGTATGTTTATGTGAGTGTGTGTGTTTATGAGAATGTATGTTTGTGTGTGAGAGAGAATGTGTGTGTGTTTATGAATGAGTGTGTGTGTTTGAAAGAGAGAATGTGTGTTTGTGAGAGTGAGTGTGCATATGTGTGTAAATATGTGTGTGTGTCTATGTGTGTGACTGTGTGTGAGAGAATAAAGGTGTGTGTGTGTGTGTGTGTGTGTGTATGTGTACATACACCACAGTGTAAGCATACTCAGAGAATGGCCTGTTATTGGTCCCCCACTCCCACCTTGTCCTAGACAGGTCTCTTTGTTGTCCTTTGGCTACATATGCCAGGCAAGTTGGTCTATGAACTTCCAAAGATTCTCCTGTCACCACCTGCCCTCTGGTGGTCCACCTCACTTTACCCACTGAGCCATTCCTCCAGCTCATACGGAGGTTTGAAAGCTGTAAACATTCTATGTGAGAGAAAACCTCAGTTGAGGATTTTAATTGGGCAATCCAGTGGAATATGGTTAAGAATGGACTTGCCTGGCCTGGAAATGCACATTGTAGCTGAGCCCTCAGAAGGAAGCCAGGAAAACAGAACTTGACTTCCTAAGAGGGCAACATCCTGGCTTGACTTGGGTTGCATAACTGGAAATTGAAACAGAATCCAGATGAAAGTAGAAGCAACACATTACATTTATTATTAACCCACCCAAACAAAGTATTTAACCTCATTATTTATATATCCACCTCTTTAAATTCCTACATCTCCAAGATATTGAAAAACTAGAAAAATAATCTGAGCCATATTAAGATGATGATTGAATGGTTTCTGTAGAAAAAAAATAGAAAGGACATAGCCAGCAAACATGGAATGCTTGAAAAAACAAGCGAAGAGGCTGTGATTCCACCGTCCAGAAAAGCAGACAAACAACTGGTCACTGCTAGGGACGTCTCCTTTGGGGATCTGCCTTCTCTCCCATTTCAGCCCAGTCAGTCTTTCATAAAAGTATCTCACCATGATGGTCATTAAAACAGTGGAAGTCTTAGCAACCATATCAGAGGTCTCTGGGCTGCTTCCTGCTTCCAAAACAATTTCCGCATTCTTCTCCCTTAATGGAGTGATTCATATTCATGTCAAGGCTGAAAAGTATTTCAGCTCAAGAAGGGTAAAAGCCAGTGGAGGAAGTAAATCTGTAGCCAAAGCCCCTCCCACCTGAGGGACAGAGTAGTCTGTGCCCTGGTGTGCTGTCTACTTGGGAAACGTTGACTGGCAGTGGCAGGTCCTTGGTCGCTGTTCTGGGAGCCACAAAGCCGCCCTGGCTTTCAGAATGCACAATCTGCTGTTGCCTTTGCTCTAGTTTGCCAGGAGGCTCGGGATGGACTCCCCACCAGCACTGTCAGGCTCGGGAATTTGGCTAGCACCAGGCCCCCAGACTTCTGCCAGGTAATTGGCTTTGGGGAAGCCGCTGACCTGCTCTCCACCGAGTGGCTTTTGTGGACCTGGAACCCAGCCTGCCTCTCATCATTGATCAACCTTGGCCAAGCCAGCTGGCTTGCTCCTTTGCAGACAGCTTGCCTTAGGGAAGCTGGTTGGTGGCTTCTAGACCTACTGAGAGAGAGACAGAGAGACAGAGAGAGACAGAGAGAGACAGAGACACAGACACAGAGACACAGAGACAGGAGACTGAGACAAAGACAGAGAGAGACCACAGAGAACAATTTTTGATTATGAAAGGGGGAAGAGTATCAGGATTAATAATACTCAGAGTGGGGAAGGTAGAACTCTATGTAGCTTTAAGGAGAAAAGGAACATGCTAGGCATGGAATCCAAAGGAAATAAAATTGAGTAAAGCACTTCATTAAAATGACCTTATCAAGTATACACCAGAACTCTCTACATTAAAGTTAAGCAACCTGATATAAATGCACACACTGATATGTATGTGGCGGGATGAGAGCATATGAAATGTAATGTCTGGGAGTGGGGAGGGAAATGCGGCTTTAGAGTCGCGCATGATGTGGCTTCCAGCCCATTCTCCACTACGTTCAGTTCCGCCACTGGCCTTCCAGTCTCTGAGCAAATGGTGAAACAGGTTTCTCTCCCCCCTTGGGGCTAAATCTACTGGGGATTTTTATAATTCAAAAGGAAAAGAAAATGTGTAACATTAGATCAGTGTTGGCTTCCTACTTCAAGCTCACCAGTGAAAATGACAAATGGGGAACAATCAAATAAATGGCTGAAATTAACTACATCCCAATTAATAAAAAAGAAAGGAGTCAGAAGACCCATTTCTTGGGCTGTCTCACTTTGTCTTCCGTAACGTAAACACAGAAGAGGAAGCGTATGATCTTGGAAGAAGACTTCTTAGTGTTGTGTTTAGTGAGCATCATGTCTAACTCATGTTAGTGTAATTGATTTTTTAAAATAAAAACTATCTAAAGGTATAATTGTTTCTGAGACCTGGGACTACACAGGAGATATATAACATTCCCACACGGAATTTTAGATACAGATATGGACAGATCCGTAAATATTAGTGTTTTCCTATTCCTCCTTTATAAAATGAAAAAGATTTGAACCATCCAGCTGTGTATCATGGCCATGTAGTCAAACTACCAAGGCTCGTGGTGCTCCTGGCAGTGAATCAAGTGTGTGCCTCTCTCCAAAGACACATTTAGAAAGAATGTACCTCTCAAACGGTTCTAGAAACTGTCCCAAATTAAAAAAAAAAAAAATGCCACAAGGCAGAATTTTCCTCCAAACTCCAATTTTTTTAAATAAAAATCTCATAGAGTATTTGAGAAAAACACAGACCTGTGAAATAGGATTGTAGGAAATGAACAAATTGGCTATTGCTGATTTGTTTCACCATGGGGCTAATACCTGTCCTGTTATTTCAAAGTTGGTCAGGCTACAGGTTTATGGTCAACTTCCTGCCAAGCATGTGTGAGGCCCTGAGTTTCATCTCTACCACAGAAAAAAGAAAATCAAACAACAAAATATTACCCCAAAATTTAGGTCAGAGTGGGAAATCAACATAGAAGATACTCTAGTCTAATCCTCATATGACACTTGAACAGTTTTCCTAAAACATCTCTTCCAACACTGGTTTGTGTCCTCTCTTCCTGTATATCCACTCATTTCTGGTCATTAAGAACACAAAGCAGCAAGTGAGTTCTAACCCAACAACACCACAAATGAAAAGTGGATAGTTAAGTATTTTAAGGGTACAATTTACCATAATATCCTTGACCCCTGAAGAATTGCAACGCGGATGGGCAGAAGGCACCTGTTCACTGTCCTGCACAATCAGGAGGATCCCCTCAGATACAGAATGAGTTCAAGACTATCACAACCTGCACAGTTAATCTACACTAGCCTTGGCTGGTGTATAAAACCATATCTTCAAAAACACAAGAACAACCAAAAAAACAATAACAAGAAAAAATTCTGAGCTAAATATATATCCAAATATTCCTACAGTTTACAAAGAAAAAAAACTATTAAATAAATAACAGGCCCAGGTGATACCCCAAGGTACCTATTGCAGAATTCATGTTCCTCAACCATGGAAGAAATCTGGCATTATTTCTCCCAGGTTTGCCTGCTCTGGAATTGAAGAAGTAACTTCCACTGTATGTGTGTGTGGAGGGGAGTACTGTAAGGATGACCCAAAGAATAAGAACCCAACCAAAGCACCCAGCACAGAGCCTAATGCATAGGAAAGCCTCACGAACAGTCACCAATCTCACCTTCAAACTCTGAGCAATTCATTTTGAGACTGAATCTCACAGTAACAAAACGGGGGGAAAAATGCCTCCATCCAGTAACACAGTGTCAGAACATTGAGGAAGTTTTTGTGGCACCGTAGATACATTGAACATGGCTTAATACGGAGACAATTGCCACTGCCTGTGTTATAACTTGGGAGTTTTGTTTAATGGCTTGCATTAATGAGGGAGCTTCACGGGATAGTACTACAGTAGCGAAACACCCGGGGGTCAACGCAGTTCTATTAACTGTCACCTAACACAGAAATATTTTCCTTGAATACCATTAAAGCATTCTCCTCTCCTCTGTTCTCCTTTTTGAAGGCAGTAGGAACCCAAATTTCCCTAGCAATAATTTCTGTTTTCGACTTAGCAGCATAATGATATTAGACTTGAAGAGAAAAAAAAAATCACCTTGGCAATGTCTTCTTGAAAGATTTTTTTGTTGTTGTTACAAAAGAGATTTTTGTTAGGATAAATTAGGAAACAGGATCATTCAGAGAGCAAAAACAAATCCACTTGTTATTGAAAGACCTGAGCAGCTTTATATTTTTAAAAAAGAACTTACCTGGAAAATGTTACACCCTTTAAACGGCTATTTTATTAAAATGGGAACCATGGAACAGAAGGGTAATTAGAGAAATAAGTTACTCTTTGCTATTCCTGCTGCTAGGGCACACCCAGAAGATTCTCAGAGCCACCCCCACCCCCCAACAGATACGTCAAGACATAAGCTATAGCAAAAAATAGTCCTAGGAAAATGTTTCCTTATATCCTGGGGTCAGGACAACTGGATAGAGAGAGAGGATGGCACCTAAATATATAATCTGTGTTTTGTCTTACATATGAGTTCACATGTACTACTCTCTCTAACAGAAATAGATCCCTTATGCCTTGTAGATTGCACAGAAGTCAGACATTATATGAATGCCATTCAAAAAAAAACCTTCTCTCCTGATAACAGCTGCCTCTGTACTGTTTCCTTTTCGTCCACCAAAAGATTTCCTGAATGTTAACTCAGTCCCTAGAAATTCATGACCTAAAGCAAGAGTTGAGGGCTTTCTGTTTTATCAGAACTGACTATACTTGATGCTCTTATGATTTGCCGGGCCAGAGAGTTTAAGCCAGGCATACATGGAATGGCCCTGTTAAAACACAGGGATCTTCAAGCTTCCCATTTGGATCTATCCACTCCTGGTGCATACCCAGGAAGCCATACTCTAGGGAGAGGGATGTACAGCACTTGGCCAGCAGGCGTGAGGTACTAGGTTCAATCCCCAGTACTGCATAAAAAGACAGTAATAGTAGTGATGAAACAGAAGGAGGAGGAGGAAAAGGAGGAGGAGGAAAAGGAGGAGGAGGAAGAGGAAGAGGAGGAGGAGCAGGAGGAAGAAGAGGAAGAAGAGGAAGAAGAGGAAGAGCAGGAGGAGGGTGAGGGAGAGGAGGAGGAAGAGGAAGAGAAAGAGGAGGAGGAGGAAGAAGAGGAGCAGGAGAAGGAGAGGGTGAGTTCAGCAGCAGCAGCAGCAGCAGCAGCAGCAGCAGCAGCAGATGAGAACACCTCTCCTGTGCTTCCCCATCTTCCCGTCACCTCCAGGTGGTTTACTCAGATTAGAATTTGAAATCAAATCCCTTCCTAACGACCATCATTTACATCTAGACTTGAGGCTCAAACTGCCTGGTTGGACCTGCTAGCTAGGCTGTTTTTTAGGGTCTCCAGGACTCCTTCCCACAGAGGAGCAGTTTTAGGTACAGCTGACACATCACATCTGATCCAAGTGTGCATGCAGCAGGAAAGAGAGACCCCCAGATGCCCAGGGTTTAACAAGCCCAACACAGATAAAGGGTGGATCTGGGACCATGACAGACACCCGATGTGTGAGACCTCCTCCTCTTTAGCTGCAACTGGAACTTGGATAACTCACTGAAGTTCCCCTACCCTTGGATTCCTTGTCTGCTTCATGAGAAACATACACCTAGGTTCCACTGTCCTACACTGAATGGATTTTAATGTCAAAATTAAACATGAATATCCTAGTCCCTTCTGTGTGGAACAACAGCTCCTTCCCAAGGTGGATTTTCTGCCTGGTTTTGCTCTTTCTAGAGTAAGACCAGTCAGGATTCTACTCTGTGACTTACACTGCCTTCTGGGAGTCTGCATTCTTGTCATTCTTCTAGACTTCTAGAAATGGGGAAAATATACATAAATGACCTCCACAGTAGAAACACACTTTATTTTATTTTTATTTTTTTTTTATTTTTTTATTTATTTTTGTATGTGTATGAATGTACTGTCTGCATGCAGGTCTGTGCACCCGTGTCGTGCAATGCCGCGGAGGTCAGAAGAGGGTCTCGGATTCCCCTGGAACTGGAGTTCTCCTGGAATTGGAGTTACAGACGGTTCTTAGCCGCCATGTGGGTGCTGGGGATCGAACCCGGGTCCTCTGCAAGAGCGTCGGTGCTCTTAACCGCTAGGCTATCTCTCCAGCCCCAGAAACACACTTTAAATGAGTCAAAATTAAGTATGAGAATCTAATGTGAGCATTTATTTGCCACAATGAGTTACTTTCTCCAGTTTCAATCCATGGGGCTTCATTCTCTGCTTCTACTGTTGACAGTAGTTTTTACTTTAAAAATGTTACACTAAAAGTTCAAATAAATTCTGACTGGTAGCAAACACAGCAATCTGTGATGAGATATCAGATCCCCACAGAAATAAAGCTATACTGACTGTGTGCTTCAATATATTGGCAGAACGTGGTAAGAACTGTGGGTAAATACAGACCAAAGGGTTTTCAAACAAGCAAAATATATAATCAATATTTCAGCTTCTATGTATTTAAATACCTATGAATTGCTCTAATATTTACTAGACTCTCAGTTCATTTAAATTTGATAAAGATAGCATAGTTCCTGCTCTGGGTACATGTATGTGCAACCTTGTGTGTGTGTGTGTGTGTGTGTGTGGTGTGGTGTGTGTGTGGTGTGTGCTATGTGATGTGTGGTGTGTGGTGTGTGTGTGTGTGGTGTGGTGTGTGTGTGGTGTGTGCTGTGTGATGTGTGGTGTGTGGTGTGTGTGTGTGTGTGGTATGTGGTGTGTGATGTGTAGTGTGTGTGGTGTGTGTATGTGTGGTGTGGTGTATGTGTGTGGTCTGTGTGTGTGGTGTGTGGTGTGTGTGTGGTATGTGTAGTGTGTGTGACGTGTGTGGTGTGTGATGTGTGGTGTGTGTGTGGTGTGTGTGTATGGTGTGTGGTGTGGTGTGTGTGGTGTGGTGTGTGTGTGGTGTGTGTGTGTGTGCGGTGTGTGTGGTGTGTGGTGTGTGTGTGGTGTGTGTATGTAGTGTGTGTGGTATGTGGTGTGTGTGTGGTGTGTGTGTGCGGTGTGTGTGGTGTGTGGTGTGTGTGTGGTGTGTGTATGTAGTGTGTGTGGTATGTGGTGTGGTGTGTGTGTGTGTGGTGTGTGGTGTATGTGGTGTGTGGTGTGGTGTGTGTGGTGTGTGGTGTGTGTGTGTGTGGTGTGTGTGTGGTGTGTGTGTGTGTGTGTGATGTGTGTGTGTGTGTGGTGTGTGGTGTGGTGTGTGGTGTGTGGTGTGTGTGTGTGTATACAAATCTAGGTTGTGAAGAACACTATCTGTCTTATGTGCACACATAGCTTTCATTGACCTGTAGTTTTCCATCTCGGCTAGGCTGGCTGGACAGTTACCCTCAAGGATCACTCTGCTCTGCCTCCCCAGGGCTGGGACAGCAAGTGTGGACCACTGCGCCTGGCCTTCATAGTGAGTGCCAGAGTTGAACTCACAGAAGCAAGGTGAGTATTGTACTGATATCTCCCCTGCCAAGTTTTTGCTCTTTCAGAAAAAAAAAGAAAAAAATGAAAAGCACCTAAGGAATATTCAAGATATAGGAAACTGAAACACACCATTACCTACAACTATCAGCCATGGTCCTATTCATCTGACCTCAGCATGGCCATCATTGTCACCACCCTTGCCACATGCAGGGCGTGTCACAGGCTGGTATCATGCTCCTGCAGCCATTACACCATTTTAGAACAGAACCTGTATGAAGGACTCAGGAGAGATGGGACAAGAAAGTATGAAGCCTACCTGCTTCCATGTACACATGACCACGTGGAGTCTCAGAACCTGAGCATCCTGCTCAACCTCACAGCATCAGCAGTGGAAAATCGGAAGTGAGAACAAAGCACGATATTTTGTCAGGTATGAGGGAGAAGCTTGACTACCATGCGCTGAGATTTAACTCTGCTTTCCATCCCGTGACTTGTTTCTTTGTCCACTAATCTGAGGTTCTTCTTCCTTGCCCCGACCTTCTCCTTCCTCCTCTTTCCCTTTCTCCTCCTCCTCCTCTTCCTCCTCCTCCTCCTCCTCTTCCTCTTCCTCCTTGTTCTCCTCCTCCTTCTCCTTCTACTCCTTCTCCTCCTATTCTCCTCCTTTTCCTACTCCTACTCCTATTCCCCTCTTCCTCCTCCTCTTCCTCCCCTTTCTCCTCCTCCTTCACCTCTTCCTCCTCTTCCTCCTCCTCCTCCTCCTCCTCCTCCTCTTCACCTCCTCCTCATCAAACAATGAAGAAATTTTCTGGTGGTGAAGCTAAAGCAGTCATGGAAGGCATTCTTCATGTAAAATGTTGCTGGGGAAAAGTCTCTTTTCCTTTTAAAAAGGGTCAAACAAGCTGGGCGTGGTGGCACACTCCTTTGATTCCAGCACTCAGGAGATAGAAGCAGGCAGATCTCTGTGAGAACTAGGCCTTAAGCACCTTCCATGCAGGCATGACAAGCAGGGTTCAAACACCAGAAACTGACTTCATTCAAGGTGGGGTGGCCCATCTGTAACCCCCACCTCAGAAGGCGGAAGGCAGAGCAAGCTGACCAGTAAGACTAGACACATGGGTGAGCTCTGGGATAACTGAGAGACTTTGCCTGGGTGAGCCAACTCAGAAGAGCAATTGGGGATGATTCTAGATATTACCCTCAGGTGTCCAGATGTGTATGTGCACATTCCATCTACACTCATACAAAGCCATCCATATACACATGCACATCACACATGCACATCACACACACACACACACACACACACACACACGTGCACGAAAATGGAAAAAAAGGTAATAAAAAAGATAAAACACAGTATAAACAATGTTTTTTTCTCTCTCTCCTTATTTGATCTTGGTGCAGATTTTGAAGACTAAATTTCATTATGAAATGTCTGAACAAATTTTCACTTACATCTGTGCTTTTGTGAAAATCTTTGTAAAACACCTTAAGGCCACTGACATCATCAGATGCAAAGGGGACATCTGTGCCATAAGCCTGGGTTTTCTGGCTTCTGACCCCTGCTTATCACTGCCCAGACTGTGTCCACTGAACTTGAAAACCTTGTATGTTACCAGAACCTCAACAGATGGAACTGATCAAGACTTTGAGAAGTGTTTTAACTTATCCCAGGTCCAGAATGCAAGTCTACACCAGGGCTTGACTCTAGAGCTACTTGACTGCAAAGCCCAGCCCTTACTGTCTCTGGCACAGCAGCCTGATTTTGTTCAGTTTTTTGTTCTCAGCCAGATGGCACGGTGGGCAGTTGACCTGCCATAGTGTTTGTATTCATTCTACTTTTTGCAATGCTGAGGATGCAATGAGAGATATAGCACATGCTTAGCAGTCTTGTAATGCTAAGATATGCCGAATCCCCACACAGTCTTAATGGGCAACCACCACACTCCGTTTGCAAGTGCTGTGATTGATACTGTCCGTTTACAGATTGCGGAACTTAAGAGAGAAAACTTATTTTGTCTTGTTTTCTTTACTACTTTTACTACACTGGGTTTATTTTTTGAAACTCCTCCCAAGTGCTGGGATTACAGGCTTGTGTCATCGCTTCAGCTCTAGTAGCATGTTCTGTTTGTTTTATTTTGTTTTGTTTGTTTGGGGGGGTATTTTGTTTCTTGAGACAGTGTACCTTATACCCTTAACTAGCCTGGAACTCACTATGTAGATCAGGCTGGGCTCTCTCTCACAAAAATCCACCTGCCTTTGTGTCTGTTGGGATTAAAGGCTTTTTTTTTTTAATTAGTTTTTATTGATGCTTTGTGCATTTCATACATTTTTCCAATTCAGTTCAGGCTTATTTTTTTTAAGGTGAAAAGAAAGCATATTCCCTTGGAATAAAACATTGAAATTAGACCTCTGTGGTTTTTGATTCATTCACCCCTTGCATGGGTGCTGGGTTAGGAAATATACTGTAAGTGTAACCCTTGCTCACTTGAGGGAGAAAACAAAACAAAACAAAACACACTGGGGCTGTGGAGCATGTTAGCACTGCTCTTTAATCCAGCACCCAGGAGGCAGAAAAACACAGATTTCTCTGAGTCCAAAGTCATAGAGATTTCCAGGCCAGCCAGGGCTACACAGTGAGATCCTGTCTCAAAAACAAAATAGAACCAAAAAACCTTTGGTATGCCAATGTGAACCCCTTTGTATCACTTATACCCAAACCTGCTGCAAATCTTGGGTCAGTGGGTTCTAGGCCCTCCACAAAATAATTATAGCTTTCCTAAGAAGTTCCAAGTGCTACCCATGGGCCAGTTTGCACTGAGATGGCCTTTAAATAAATGAGGAGAAAAACCCAAGATAAAAAATACATCTTGCCAAAAAAAATAAAAAGCCAGGGTTGGTGGCACACACCTTTAATCCTAGCACTCAGGAGGCAGAGGCAGGCGGATCTTTGTGAGTTCAAGGCCAGCCTGGTCTACAGAAAGAGTTCCAGGACAGCTGGGGCTACAGGGAGACCCTGTCTTGAAAAGACCAAGAAAACAAACAAACAAACAAAAACCATCTTGATCAGATTTATAGATTTTGATTGGTTCTTTTTTATTTTTTCCCAAAAATAAGCAATTCCAAAAAAAAAAAAAAAAAAGAAAAGAAAAAGAGCGAATGCTGAGATGCCATGTCATAGACGGGCTTCCCCTGACATACAGCATGGGAGACTGCTGCCCCATCACTGGTGATGTTTACCAGCCAAAGAAAGCAGCAAGAGACAGGGGAATTCCCCAGTGTGCTGCAAGGTGCTGCCGCCTGTGAACGGTGAATAATTATGTGCTCAGAGCACTGCTGTAAGTTTCAGTGTGGTGTCCCTTTTTTGTCTCCACACCAGTGTTTGTCAGGACCAAGTAGAAACCAGTTTTGGTGTACATATTCATGTGTATGTACAGGTGTATGCACATGTGAGTGCAGAAACACAACCCTGTGTGCATGTGTGTAGAGACTAGAGGCCAAAGATGAATGTCTACCAGAATCACCTCTCTACTTTTTAAGACAGGGTCTCTGGCTGAATGTGGCACTCATCTATTGACTAGAATTGCTGGCATCAAGCTCCAAGAGTCCTCCTGTCTCTGCACCTCCAGTCCAAGGATTATAGGTGCTCCTGCTTGTGTATGTGTGTGGGGGTGGGGGGTGGGGGGGGCAGTGCACTTTACTGACTGAGCATCTCCCCAGGCTTCCTCATCTGAAAACAATTATTTGATTCAAAAATTGTAATTTGGGGGCTGGAGAGATGGCTTAGCAGTTAAGGGCACTGGCTGGACTTCTGGAGGACCTGTGTTCTATTCCTAACAACCAATTGGGTGGCTCACAGCCACCTGTAACTCCAGCTCCAAGGGATCAGATGCCCTCTGCTGGCCTCAATGGGAACCTGCAGTCACATACATGTACCCTATATAGACACATGAGTACACATAATTAAAAATGAAAATAAATCTATCCTAAAAATTCTAATTTTCAAAATACAACCTAGTTCATTGAGATATATTTCTGGTGTTGGTTTGTGTGAAGGAATAAGTTTCAGGTATTTCTCTCTGAAGGTTAATTTACCCATGGAGCAATCCTTCTGCTTCCAAATCCTGCTCCTGCACTCAACTGTCTTCTATAGGGCTATGCCTCAATTAGTAGACATACCAGTCAGTATAACTAAGAAGTATCATTTCTTTTTTTAATATTTTATTTATTTTTGTATGTGTATGAATGTACTGTCTGCATGTTGGTTTGTGCACCCGTGTCGTGCAATGCCGCGGAGGTCAGAAGAGGGCATCGAATTCCCCTGGAACTGGAGTTAAAGTTCTCAGCCGCCGTGTGGGTGCTGGGGTTCAAACCCAGGTCCTCTGCAAGAGCAGTTGGTGCTTTTAACTACTAGGCCATCTCTCCAGCCCCAGAAGTATCATTTCTTAAAACAGCAAAGGCCTCATTTTTCTATAAGCCTCCTTTTTAATGAAAACCTTCTTCACTCCCTTCAGGCATCCCTTTATGGAACACTTGGTGAGTTGAATAAAAAAATACCTGTTAAAGGAAAGAAGCTTCCCATCAAAGCTGTTGAAATATGATTTCATTTCAGATTCGAGAACTAATGTTGTTTTTTGTTTAAATAGATTTTGCCTGTCAATTTGCAGACCTGCTGTGCTATCCGCCTGTATGGGCTGCTGTGGTCAACACAGGGGTTGTAGCAGCAAATTTTATTATGGACTGGTAATTGAATTGAACAGGTTTACATTTGAATAGATTTACTACATCATGATCTCTGACATACTGCACGGGACTCAAATCCCTACACATCCATAAAGATATGTTTAAGACAGTATCATTCTCTCCAGGCTTAGGGAGCAAGACTTGAGCCAACAAGATGCCCAAGCATAATTGTGCATTTATATGCAGTGTGCTAGGTAATATCTCACTGTATTTTTAGGCATCAAAGCAAAAAAAAAAAAAAAAACCAATATTCCATATTTACTCATCCCTTCTTTCAGAGCATAAGGTGATATGGCTTAGAGAAATGGTATTTTGCCATCCAAGTGCTCATAAGTAAATAAAAAGGAAATAAATTACTATTTGAGTGTGGCAGCAGCAACAGCAATTCCTGTGAAAACAGATCTTCTAAGGCTTCAGCAACAGCTACTGAAGTGGTGTGAATCACACGTAAGCCTTGCACCATTTACTATGAGCAACAATGTTTAATTAAACACAACTCACACCCCTTCCTTCATTCTTGCCGTCCTTCAGAAAGGCTCCTATTGGAAACCACCAGAAACATGATGTGGGGGAAAAATATTTCTCCCTATTCATCATTAAAGTCAAAATCACAATCAGTTGAGTAAATGATAGTATTGAAATCAAACAAATCAAAAAATTCTATCTCCTTAGAAATGGAGGTATGTGTCTCCCTCTGCATCCTTCAGTGTTTGAGAACAAAATCTCAATCTAGGAAATGTTCACAGGAGTCATTCCTTGATAGACTGCTTTCATAGGGTTTAAACAAATATAGTGGTTTCTCCATGTAATGATTTGTCAACTTTTCAGGGGTTTGAAACCTTTCATTAACCCTTTCTGAAAATACATTTAGCATAAATCCTCACAGTCAGATTAAATGCTAACATCAATATCAGACCCAAACTCAACTGTCCATGACTTGTAATAACATTGTAAATAATTCCTTTTTGCAGAGTTGGGAGGTCTGACCCTGTGGGTAACTTTGTCTGTGCTACTCTGCCAGAGGGTTCACAATACTGGCTATGACAAAGCTCAAAACAGTACGTCACTGCTACCAGAACCAAAAGGGAATCTTTTTGTCTGTGAGTTATACAGCTTTTGCTTTACATTTATGCATCTACCTTTGTCAAAAACGACCCTTTGGGCTTTTTCTTATTAGTTTTTACTAGCAAGAGTAATCAAGGAGCTTGTACATCACAAGGAACTTGAATCTCACACAGGAAGAAATTTGATGTGTAAGTAGCAGACCGACTCAAAACATAAAACAGATTACCCAGAATCCAACGGTGCCAAAAGCCAGGTAATAAAAAGTGGCCCTTGTCCTTATTTTTAGTTTTTTCCTTTTTTTGGTATTTTGAGGCAAGGTCTCCCTTTTAGTACCAGCTGTCCTGGAGCTCGCTGTGTAGACCAGGCTGGCCTTGAATTCACAGAGATCCACCCACCTCTACCTCCCGAGTGCTGGGATTAAACACATGCACCACTATGCCCGGCTTTGTCCTTATTTTTATTCTCCAGTGTAACCTTCAGGAGTCTTTCCTTCCTCCTCTCTGTGTCTACAGTACCCAGGGGCAGGGACTACCCTGCATTCTTCCTCCTTACAGGATACCCCCTGTGGTAGTTTGAATGAGTGTCCTCCATAGGCTCTAGGTATTCAGACGTTTGTCTCCAGTTGGTGGCGCTGTTTTTGGGGACTTTTAAGGTTGGACTAAATGCATTTTGCATTTTATATGGTCAGGAGCCTATGGGGGCCAGGGAGTGGAATGTGGTGGTTTGAATGAGTGTCCCCCATAGGCTCTAGGTATTCAGACATTTGTCTCCAGTTGGTGGTGCTGTTTCTGGAGGTCTTAGAAGGTGTGGCCATGCTGGGGGAAGTGTGTCACTGGGGGCGGGCTTAGTGAGCTTAACAAGCCTCGTGCTCTACAGTTGCTCCTCTCTGCTTCCTGTGCTCTTTGCGATATGTGACCCTCTGTTTGCTGCTCTGGATCCGGCCACCACGCCTCCCGCCACAATGGACTAATTCCCTGGAACCGCCAATCGTAAGCTCAAATAAACTCTTCCTTTTATAAGTTCCTTGGTCTGGTGTTTTATCACAGCAACAGAAAACTGACTAATACAGTTATTGGTACCAGAGAGTGGGCTGTTGGCTGTGAAGAACCTGACCATGTGTATGTTTGGAGAAGTGTGGAAGACTTTGGAACTTTGGGCTGGAAAGGCTGTTGACTATTATAAGCAGAGCTTAAAGGGCCATTCTAGTGGAGGCCTGGAAGAAAGCATGGCTGCAAAAGATGTGGTCCCAGGGGAAAATAAAGACTTAGGCAGCAACCAGGATATTTTGATAAAGAGTCTGGCAGCAGTTTGCCCACAGCCCAGATGCTTGCCTGATGCTAAGTTGAAAAGCGGTGGACTGATGTCTTTGGCGGAGGATATTTCAAGACAGCCTAATGTAGAAATGGTGGCGTGGCTTTTAATGGTGAATATTATACAGATCTACAGTGAAAAAGAGCAGATGGAGCAGAAAGAAATGCAAAATGTACAGTTTGGATCTGATAACTGCACTAGGAAGATTAAAGGTGGGGCCAAGGCATGTGAAGGAGAGGTTGGATCTGAAAACTGCACTAGGAAGATTAAAGGTGGGGCCAAGGCATGTGAAGGAGAGGTTGGATCTGAAAACTGCACTAGGAAGATTAAAGGTGGGGCCAAGGCTTGTGAAGGAGAGTTTCCTTTTGATAAGGAGTTTAAAGTGATTAAGGAAGGGCTTCGAGATTTACAAGTAAACAAAAGAATCAGTACCTTCAGGGCAAGACCACACCCAGCTAATCCTCCAGCAAGTCCAGGGCAGAGAAAAGTAGCAAATGTGGTTGAAATGGGCCAGGGTCTGGCCCGAACTTGCAGCCAGATTCGGCAATTTCATTCACGTGGTGCTGGCTTTAGAGACATGAAGTTTGCAAGAGTGAAGGGGTCATCAGCTCTTCCTCCACGGTTTCAGAGAGCCAAAGAGGCCAGGAAGAGTACAGCAGGGGTGTCCCTGAATAAAGAAGGCCGTGATAGGCCACTGCGTGAAGCTGTGAGTATGAAGCCTGGTTGGCAGCGGAGACCCCAAGAAGACTTTCGAGATGCCAGACCTGTGAGATATTTGCCAAGGAGAGCTGCATACAGGGAGTGGTACCAGCCTAAGAAAGAGATGTATGTTGCAAGCAAAGCTGGAAGAGCTGAGCCGTGTAAGCCCTTTGGAAGTCAAGTCCCAGAAGTCGCATGTGGAGCTACAGGACTTGGCGTTTGCCCTGCTGGTTTTCGGTCTTGTTTTGGTCCAGTATTTCCTCACTATGCCTCTATTCCTCCCTTTTGGAATGGGAATGTGTATTCGGTTCCACTGTACATTGGGAGTTTGTAATTTGCCTTTTGATTTTACAGGAGCTTACAGTTAGGAGATTGGCCTGAGTCTCAGAAGAGACTTTGGACTGTAGACTTTTGAATGGCATTGAAACTGGTAAAGACTATGGGGACTTTTAAGGTTGGACTAAATGCATTTTGCATTTTATATGGTCAGGAGCCTATGGGGGCCAGGGAGTGGAATGTGGTGGTTTGAATGAGTGTCCCCCATAGGCTCTAGGTATTCAGACGTTTGTCTCCAGTTGGTGGCACTGTTTTTGGAGGTCTTGGGGTGTGTAGCCGTGCTGGAGGAAGTGTGTCACTGGGGGCAGGCTTAGTGAGTTTTAACAAGCCTCGTGGTCTACAGTTGCTCTCTCTCTCTGCTTCCTGTGCTCTTTGTGAGATGTGACCCCCAGTTTGCTGCTCCAGTCTCCAGCCGCCATGCCTCTTGCCACAATGGACTCTAATTCCCTGGAACCGTCAATCGTAAGCTCAAATAAACTCTTCCTTTTATAAGTTCCTTGGTCATGGTGTTTTATCACAGCAACAGAAAACTGACTAATACACCCCCCAACCCGCTTACTCATATACAGCGATAGATAGAGATATAATATGTATACAATTACATTTTCCTTTATTTTTCTGAACAATACTATATCTTGGTCACCTTATAACACTTTAAAGTTACAAGTTTGTTTTATAGCTGTTTTTTTTAAGGGAGGAACAAAGTTGAAGTTGAGAAATCACCTAGAGGGTCTTATATTCCTGGTCAATAAGTAAAGGCCAGATCAACAGAGCACTGATTCGTGTGCCTGAATACAAGTAGTTCCACTCATTCTCCTCTGACATCATATACAAAAGAAGCCTTGGAGAAGGGGAAGGGGTTGGAGAGATGGGTCACCGATTAAGAGCACTGGCTGCTCTGGCAGAGGACCCAAGTTTGGTTCCCAGTACCCACATGGTGGCTAACAACCCCTGGAACTCCAGTTCCAGAAGATCTGATGCTCTCTTCTGGCCTATGTGGGCATTGCATGACATGGGTGCACTAACATACACGCAAGCAAAACACTGATAAACTTCAAATAAAAACAAGTATTTTTTAAAGCTTTGGAAAAGGAATAAACCAGGTATAATTATGTAAATCTAGCATGTGACTTCAGCTTGGTGAGTTAGCATTTGTATGAATGTGAACTTAGAATTTAGAAAAGTGAGGAGCTAAGGATTCGCTGTGATCAAATATAAATCTCTAAGGAGCCAAGCAAGTGTCCTGATATTTAATTAACCTAATTTTTCAATTTCCAACTTTCCTTGTCACATTTTCATTTTTTCCCCTTTATAAAAGCATCATATTCATTTTAAGCTCTGATGGGCTTTCTGAATAGAAAGGAACAGATAAATGCAATATGTAAAATGTGTATCCACAAACCACATGCATGTACAGAGACCCATCTTTTTAAAAATCCCCACCGTAGGTCTCCCAAGGAAAAATAGAATTTTTACTTTATCTCTGAGATGAAATATTAGTCCTGCTACATCTTCTGAAACACACAAATATCTCAGGACCTGTGACACGGGTGGAATAACTGATCGCCATTCACAGCCAATAGGTTCACTTCCTGGCTGCAGAAGTTAAGTTTGGAAGCTTAGCCGGGATGCTTGCCAGAGACTCCACATTCACTGATATTTCCTCTCTGCTGTTATCCCCAAATGAAACTAAACAGGAAGCAATTATTGTACCACACCAGAAGTTCTTCATTAGAGGAGAAAGTCCTAAAGATATGTGGGGAAAGGAATAGCTTAAATCCAAAGATAATCTAAAGAAAACGAGAGACAGAGAAAGAGAAAGAGCCATCTTTGTGGACAGAGGAAAGAAAATAAAGGCAGAAAGGCCTTGTGGGAAGCCTCTGGACCTGTCTCCATCTTTTTCCTTCTGTAAAGATAAGCATACCTGGAGAGCTCATCTGCATATCAGACAGTCCTACCTTGTCCCTTCCGGTTGGTGTCAGGCTGCTAGCCAGGAGGTATTAAAAAGCTCAGATGTGAAGAGAGTCAGGGTACCAACTGTCCCCTCAGCATTTCCTGTCCTGGAACCCCTCCCCACAAACCCAAAGCGCAGAGCCAAGAGCAGTCTTACCTTCTTTCAGCATGCCCACTTTGAGACACTTCATGAAGCGGCAAGCCTGGCAAGATTTGCGTCTACGCTTCGTGATTTCACATTCATTTGTGGCTGGGCAGCTGTATTCTATGTTACCTAAAACACAGGAAAGAGGTGGTTAGACTGGCAAGTCCAGAGAGATACCAGCACCTGGGAGAAAAAGTCACCTCCTGTCCCTCCCACCCCAAAGTCACCTGAGTGCCAAGAACAAGCGTACAGCCATGGGAAGACGCTCTCCAAAGGGTTAGGTTTAGCTGGCAACACACTCGACACCAGCACTTAGGAGCCAGAGGCAGGAGGGTTGCCACAAGCTTCAGGCAGCTCCATCTACACAGTAAGTTCCAGGTTAACCAGGGCTGTATAGTGAACCGTGTTCAAAAAAAATAAAAATTTTAATATTAGCCTTTTGTGATCATAATCTACTTTGAAAGCTCTTTCGTATGGGAAAATTCTGGAAAACCGCTTCTACAAGTGGAGTTGGGGAAACAAAGGACCAATGAGCAAAGCTGCTGCACACAAGGCGGGCTTCCAGAACCCTAGGATCGTAAAGAAATTCCAAAGCAGGATAAGTTCATAAAAAATACAAATGTCAAGCCTGCAATCTTGGGTTGTCAATCCTGTATGTCTTTTGTTGTGTGTCACAAGCCATTTGTCTTTCTGACACTCAACAGCATAAACCTCACAATGTCACTGAACAGCAGGTTAATGTGGGGCATTGTTTTAAGCCCATCGAGTGCTGACACAGTTCTACACAAGTCTGGCCAGGGGAAGCCTCAAAAGATGATTCGATTCTGCTCCCAATGGTGCTGAGGGTGAGGGTGGTGGTGGTGGTAATGGCTGTCCTCATCATTACCCTCGTCAGGATGCTTCTTACTTTATTTGCATAATATGTTCCAAACACCATGAACATGTGACAAGAACAAACTACTCCAAGGATGTATTTTTAATAGTAGACTCTATCAGTTTTTAGTGAAATGAAAAAAACAATGTGTTGCCAGAAGATCTAAACTTGCAATGTTTCTCAGAGACAATGCAAGTGCTTGAGTGTGTGAGATGGACTCTGGGCTATGACAGGCTTGTAAAGTAACGGCCTTGAAAATAAAGGCTCTCTCCACTATCAGCCCTGGCGCAGAGTGCTTGGAGGTCCTCAGCTACCTCCTAACCCTTTCCCCTTGTGATTAAGTGCATTAGTACCCTAATGAAAATGCATTCTGCTTATTGTCCTCTTGGGAAGGGGGAGGTCATCGCACCAAATGCATAAATTGTCATCAGAGACGGTCCAGGCATAATTGCAATTTTGCTGTTCCACGCCAGCAGTACTCAGGGTCCATCCGAGTCCCCTGAAACATGCGCGGATTTGAGTAATTAGCATAGAGGCTGCCTGGGACTGCAGCATAGATGAAATATTTCAGAGTTAATCACACTTTGTAAACACTGATTTATATTGACTACCTTTCTGCAGACTGATGTCCCCTCATTAAATATCACATTAGTGGATTGCAGGATTGCTCAGAGTCCGGACTACTCAGCAACTGCTAATTCACCAGGAAGTGATATCTAGCCACTTGGAACTACAGAAAATTGGTTAAGTATGCGTGACTTTTTCAAAAAACTCTTGAGCATTATAACTGGAGGTAAATTGACTGACTAAATTAGCATTCTAATTCAAAGCAACTACTTTTAAAAGGTTGTTAGATAATAGAAGTAATATTAACTGCATTAATAGAAACGGTCACCATCATCTTCACCAGCAATATTATCCAGGGGCCTGGCAAATGGCTCGTCAGGGAAAGTAGTTTGCTGCCTAAAACTGGAGAGCTGGGTTTGATCCCTGGAACCCGTGTGAAAATAATTGGAACAAACCAATTCTACAAAACTATCTTCTGACTTGAGCCCCAGCATTCTACACCCACCACCACCTGGTAATAATAAGTAGACAATTTTTAAAAGAAAATAAATATTGCTTAGAAATAGGGTGCCGGAGATGGCTCAGCAGATAAAAGCGCTTGCCATATAAGCCTGGCAACCTGAGTTTGATCCACACTGGAATAATTTTTCTCTCTTTCTTTCTTTTTTTTTTTTTTTTTTGGTACTGTGGATTGAAACCCAAACCCCTTATACATATAATAGTATACTTGGCAAGCACTGAGCTACAGACCCATCCTGATTTATAAATGTCTAATATATATGTATATATATATATATATATATATATATATATTTTTTATGTGTATGTTTTTAATGCCTTATCATGCAATGCCCACAGAGGTCAGAAGAGGGCTTTGGATCCACTGGAACTGAAGTTACAGATGGTTGTTGGCTGCCATGTGGGTGCTCAGAATTAAACCTGTGTGCTCTGTAAGAGCAGCTAATGTTCTTAACTACTGAACCATTTCTGTAGTCCCTTGAACTTCCTTTAGAAACAAGATGATTTCACTATGTTGCCCAGGTTGGCCTTAAACTCACAATCCTCCTGCCTCAGGCTCCTGAGTAGCTGGGATTACAAACATACCACTAGGACTGACGGCTGGTGATTTAGGGTTCTGCTAGCAGAGCCTTAGTGTCTGTATAATTTTCTCCATATTTATTTAGAAGAAACTTTACATTTTTCCTCTCTTGGGGAGGACTGAACAATGGTATGTTACAAAGACAAAAGAAAAGCCAGGCGTGGGTGGTGCATGCCTTTAATCCCAGCACTCTGGAGGCAGAGGCAGGTGGATCTCTGTTAGTTCAAGGCCAGCCTGGTCTACATAGTGAGTTTCAGGATAGCTGGGGCTACAGGGAGACCCTGTCTCAAAAAAAAAAAAGACAAGAGGAAAAAAATCCAAGCATCCTTTCTTTCTACTTTATGCCTGAAAAGCAGAATAAAGCAATTCACACTTCCCCTTTGCATAAAGGGGCATGAGCCCTGCCCACACCTTCAGTTCACCCGGGAAGCAGTGGCTGGATGACAACTGGCCCCCAAACGCGGGTGTGATCTTCTGACTTTTCAAAGACCATGTTTTCCGTTTTTGAAATTACATCTTCATCCTTCATAGATGACTTGTCTCTGTGACCTCTGACCTCCATCAGGCGTGAGTGAGCTTAGATGCAGACCTGCGTAGCTCCCACTCCTGAGTACTGGCCCCTTCTGCCCACCTCAACCCAAGACACATGCCACAGCCACACCTCCTCCTATGACTGCTTTGATCATGTCTCTACAGTAAATTTTTTAAAAATTTGCTGGGTATAGTGGTTCACACATGTAAATCCCAGCACATGGGAGGCTGAGACAGGATTGCCATGAGTTGTAAGCCAGTCTAGTCTGCAGAATGAGACCCTGTCTCAAAATAATAAATAAATAAATAAATAAATAAATAAATAAATAAATAATAAATATACTTACATATGCGAGGTCTTATGTTAGACCCCCAACATGACACACACATATAAATACACACAAACATACACATACAAACATATACTCATGTATACAAATATATAACATATGCACATACATACACATACACACAGGATAAATGATTATGCCCTCTGAATTAAATCTAAACTATTAGACTACCCAACAAGGTTCTATCCCATCCAACTCTCATCTACTTTTCCAGCAACATTACAATTATTACCTTAGATGAACTTTCCAATGCAGTCAATCTGATTTTATTCATTTTTTTTACTGAATGTCCTTCAAGACTCTGCTCTGAGACTGATCTATTTTTTGCCTCTCTTTTCTTCTTAAAATTATTTCCAAGACTCAGTGTTCAACTCCAATTCCATTCCAATCATTTATGAAAACCTCTTAGAACATCCTAGCAGAAAATGAGTTCTGGGGACTCCTATCTCTTTCTTGAACAGACAGGTCATATTTTGCTAGACCCCCCCCCTTGCATATGCAGACAGGAAGACACCAGAGGACAGGAGCCACTTCTTACAAAGTAAAAAAAAAAAAAACCTCCAACCAAAGCCTGGGGTGACAGCTTAGGTGGTAAAGTGTTTGTCTTCCAAGTGTGAAGAACTGAGTTAAATCCCCAGTGCCCACAGTTTTAAAAGGAGAGGAGAGTGAGTGTGGTAGGGGTACCCTGTGCTTATAATCCCACTCTGAGGAGTGATACCCAAAGTTGGCCTCTTTTCTCTACATGATATAAGCATATATTCACACATCTCTGCACACACAGACAGATACATATGCATACACATACATGCTCACAGAGATTATGCTTAGAAAAGCCAGCTGCTTCCTCATACAGGGCAAATGTTTGAACTATGTTGTGGAAAGTGATTAAGGATGAGACCAGCAAAAAGGAACCTTCCCAAAGCTCCAGGAAATGAGAGAATATCTGAACAGCAGTTTCGCTACAATGGGGCTGGAAGCACAGGTTATTCGGTAGAATACTTACTTAGCATGCAAGAAGCCCTGAGTTCAATCCTTAGCACCACACAAAGATCCAAAATACCTCTAACCCCAGCACTCTGGAGGAGGAGGCAGGAGGATTAAAAGTTCAAAGCCAGCCTGGGCAAAATGAGTCTTTGTCAAAAAACAAGTTTGTTTTCACATATATTTTACCATATATATATTCAGTTTAGGGTGAATGGAAATTGCTTGTGATGAATCAGGTGTTCCTTACAACATTCTGTTTTAATGAAGTCTCGGCACATAAAGATGATAACCTTTATTTCACTAAGTAAATCTAGTGTACAGTTGGAAAAACAAATCAACATTACTCTAAAGAAGTTATTTGCTAGAAGAAAACCTAGTTCCCAAGGCCTCCCATGGAGCTCCTTAGCTTGTTGTTGCTGTCTATAGTCAGCCACTCGTCAGCATCTTTGATCCATGTCACAGGCTGTGGAGTTTCTGCCCTTGAAAAACCTTCCCTGTTGTTTTCACTAGTCAATTAAAAAGTCGTTTTATATTAAAAATGTGCCACCTCAAGCACTGAGCTAACATGGTAGCATCAACTTTAGTGATGTTTCAAAGACTTTCTTCCCCAGGGACTACAGCTTCTCAATGGGACACTTGTTTTCCTTCAAGTCACTAAAGGAGGAAATAAGACAAAAATAAAAATATTTTCAATACGTTGGGGCACCTGGAACATTTTAACCCTGGATGAAGTCACCCAGGATGCTACAAAAGCTACCGTTCACAGTGTGGGGTTCTCAGGGTGGGCAAGAGGTTTTCATGGGTTAAAGCTTCATTATTTTCTAGGACAACATCTGTTAGAGGGCCTGGGGGACTGAATTGGGCAGACTTCTGGAATTTTCCCAGTCCGGTCAATTGCTGGGAAAGTGTGCTCCGCTGCAGAAGAGCACGGAAACCTGGGGTTCTGAAACCAGGCTGACAGGAAGGATAGAGCCATTTATAATATCTCCTGGCAGCTTTTCAGAAAGTCCTGGGCTCTGATTACTTATTTCAGAGTCTTTTGTACAATTAGTTTGCAGGCAATATCATTTTCTCGCTTACTGCTTAATAGAATTGCAGCTTGCTGGCGGATGGAATAACAGGGTATGTGTAGAATTCCAGCCTGGAGTGCCAGTGGATAATTTGTAGATTCCTTTCAGTCCCTTAATGGACTTTTACACTTTCGCAGTGAAAGGGCTGAATGATGTAAATTAGCACGGCATCTCAAAATAAAAAAAATATATGTCAACTCTTTACTCTGGACTCACATCACTCCTGCCCAGGAACCGCCCACTTGAGTTTATGGAGATCCTAAGACGAGACTTCCTTTTCACTCTCACACACACCATGGTGGTAAAAACCAATTTGAAAGCCTCTGTATATTTCCCCCCACTTGTTTTAATTTTATTAACAGAACCAAAAGGCTGCAGGTGATTCCCAGAGCATTCTAAGTGGGGTTTAGACAATTGTTTTGCAATATTAAGTGAGTTTAAAAATAATGGGATTTGCCTTGGCATACAGTCACAGTGCACTGAAGGCAACTGTCTGTAGCAGTTTGGTTTTCAGTGCCCTAAAACATAAAAAGGGGAAAGAATCCTCTTTATTGTATAATATCAAAAGGTTTTATTTTTTTTTTTTTTTTTTTTTTTTTTTTTTTTTTTTTTTTTTTT
>VZQC01014540.1:1407560-1512560 GCA_009823505.1 Rhizomys pruinosus
GAGGGAGGGAGGGAGGGAGGGAGGGAGGGAGGAGGGGGGAAGGTGATGGGAGAAAGGAGAGGGAAGGGACAAGGACGGAAATAGAGAGGAAGGAAGGAAGGAAGGAAGGAAGGAAGGAAGGAAGGAAGGAAGGAAGGAAGGAAGGAAGGGATTAATTTCTGCTTTCTTCCTATAGAATAAGAAATGTCAGAATGATTAGCAGGGAAAAAATGTGACATAAACGCCAAATTATTTAGCTTTGATTTTTTCCAGTTTATATAAAATAAATTTTGCCTCAGTTTCCCCTAAATTTCATTCCTTTATTATTTTAATGTCTTAGTGAGTAACTAAACAGAAGGCTTCCTGATTAAAGGACAAGCAGGGAAACATCACACCACACATCCATCTTTAGCACTTCACTGTGGAATGATCCTGGAAAGCACATGGGCAGTGATGAGTGGGAAAAGAGAAGGAGGAAAGAGGAGGAAGGAGCGGGAGAGCGACCTCAGCAGGGCTGGTGCTGAACTCCCACTCTCTTGTTTCATCCTTGGATGAACACGAGTCAGCTTGCCCGAGTGTTCTCATTTTGCTGATGTACAACAGAGAACAATCTCAGTGCTTTACACCTGTGCAAGAACCACACAGAAAATTACTGAGATCCCACACAGTCTGTTCTCCCTTCTGAGAAGAAAAGGAGCAGATGTTATGACCATTGTTTGCTCTAAACCTTAACTTGAAGATGTGGACTGAGTTTGTGAAGGTTACAAAAATGACTTTAAGCAGGGTCTGGTGATTCAGGCCGATAGTCCCAGGAGGCAGAGAGAGGAAGATTTATGTAAGCCAGTGCCAGGCCAACCAGGGCTATATAGTAAGACCGTATCTCAATATAAAACACGAAACAATAACCAAATTTTCTTCAGATTTATGAAAAGATGTTAAAACTCATGCACTACTCCTCAGAAAACCTGAGAGAGGACTCTGTTTCGCTATTTCTAGAGTTCACATAGCCACTAAGGAGGAGAGGACAGAGTGGAAGAATACAGGAGCAGAGGACCTGGTCAATTGTTAAAGAACCAAGCCATCTAAGAAGTGAATTCCTGACTTGCCAACCCTACCTGCCTGTGAGCACTTCGTGTCCCTGTATAATCTGATTCTAACAGCAAATAAGACACTTGAAAAGGCCTTCAGAACCCTCAGCTCAGCCTTACCTCCTGCTCTAGTCCCAGATCAATCTCTACCTCTCCACCAATGCCACCCCTGTCTCACAGCGCTGTTGAGGCTTGAAGGCTCCAGGAATCAGGGAATTAGTGTTTTTACTCCTTGACCTGCTCATGCAAGCCCACAGTTCTTCTTCACAACTGCCCCCCCCACCCCGGGCTGCGTAAGGAAGGGTTCCTCAGGGTGTAACGACCTCACCTGGCACTCCTGCTTCAGGGAGTCCTTCTCTTTATTTTTATCTAGCTTGATTCTGTCTACGGAACTCCCTTCCCACCCTACCTGTGTATTCCTTTATGAAGAAACTTCCTCAGGCCCATGTTGAAAGAGTACTCCTGAGCCACAGGAGTACTTACGACTTATCAATGTGATATATAAATATATCTACATTTTTTTACATGCAAGCATCTCACTGGCCCAAGCTGACCTCCTTGTAGGTCATCCCCTTGCCTTGTTCTTCTGGGTAGCTAGGCTTTCAGGAGCAAGCCATGGCATCTACCAAGCCAACATGATTTTTAGAGAGTCTACTCTTTATTCTCCCATTTTAGAGTTTAGATCACAATTGTTCATTAAAAAAGTTAGACAGAAAATCATCAGTAAAACCAGTAGTAATATATATCACTGGCATAATCAACATAGATGATTTAGGGGATATTAGATTTCAAGGAGATCCTGTAATCCACTTGCTTCAGGCTCCTCATTTTGTACCATGCACAAAAGGCTGTCTATGTACTGTTTATTCCTCCTCACTAGATACCCTCACATCCTACCCGGTGCTTTCTAAAGAATACTCAGACATCAGCCGGGCATGGTGGCACACGCCTTTAATCCTAGCACTTGGGAGGAAGAGGCAGGCAGATCTTTGTGAGTTCAAGGCCAGCCTGGTCTACAGAGTGAGTTCCAGGTCAGCTGGGGCTACAGGGAGACCCCATTTTGAAAAGACCAAAAAAAAAAAAAAAAAAAGAATACTCAGACATCATCAATACCAAAGACCCTAACAATAACTACTAACACTGCCAAGAACTGTGATTTAACGTACATACTCCTAAAGGGAGATTTAAGACTGAGGTGCTAAGTAACACACCCAGAATCACACAGCACACAAGTGCCAGAACCAGGATTTGAACCCAGGTAGCAGGGCTCCAAGGTCTATGCTCTTTACCACAAAGCAGCACTGTTTAACTGTAATCATTTAAAAATCATGGCTGAGGGTTGTTCAGAGTCAAAATGCATCCTGAAAATCTTATCTTCTGATGGGCTCTTTGTGTGGACAGTGTTGTTGCTACTGTTGCTGGATAGAAAGGGAATATTGAAGCCTGACACAGGAGCCGGCAGTGAGAAGATCACGGTCCATCTGGGCATTGTCTTTTGCTCTTGTCCGCAGCATGGGATGGGGCAGCTGCAGGGTAGGATAGGGTTGCTTCTGGAGAGTGGAATCTCTCAACACCTCAGGAAGAGATCCCTCATCTTGTCTCAGTGCCACGATGGTCTCTGGTCATTTTAATTCCACAGAAACAAAACAGAGCAGGTCGCCAAAGCAACGGGTGTCAGGTTGTACACAGAGCACGTTAACAATCCCAAAATAAGACTATTGTTCATGACAGAAAAGCAAGTATTCCACAGTCACGAGGGCATGTTCTGACATATGCTGAGAAGGGAGTGGTCCCTGTCTAGGAAAATCTCACTCCTGGCAGGTACCTGTGCTGTCCACACCTGGAATCCCAGCATTCTGGAAGCTGAGGCAGGGAGATTCTGAGTTTGAGGCTCCCCTGGGCTACACAGTGACATCATGTTTCAAAAAAACAAAACAAAACACAGGGCCTCACACATGCTGGCAAGGGCTCTTCCCCTGAGCTACACCCGGAGCCCTCATCTCAGCTTTTAGACTCCTATCAGGACAAGTCCTTAAAGAAGAAGTTAAGGGCTGGAGAGATGGCCTAGCGGTTAAGAGCGCCGACCGCTCTTACAGAGGACCAGGGTTCGATCCCCAGCACCCACATGGCGGCTGAGAACCGTCTGAAGCTCCAATTCCAGGAGAACTCCAGTTCCAGGGGAATCCGAAACCCTCTTCTGAACTCCGCGGCGTTGCACGACACGGGTGCACAGACCTGCATGCAGACAGTACATTCATACACATACAGAAATAAATAAAAAATTTAAAAAAAAAAAAGAAGAAGTTAAGATAATCATCACCAGAAGAAAGTTACCAACAGTAACTCCAAATTTACTGTCTTTGTATCCAGGATTGAGTCACCTGTGTCCTTTTTTTTTTTTCTGTCTACAGATTTTAAGCAAGTGTGCCTATCTATCTTTAAAATATAAAATTTTAAGGGGCTGGAGAGATGGCCTAGTGGTTAAGAGCGCCGACTGCTCTTACAGAGGACCCGGGTTTGATCCCCAGCACCTACATGGCGGCCGAGAACCATCCGAAACTCCAATTCCAGAACTCCAGTTCCAGGGGAATCCGAGACCCTCTTCTGACCTCCACGGCATTGCACGACACAGGTGCACAAACCTGCATGCAGACAGTACATTCATACACATACAGAAATAAATAAAAAATAATTAAATATAAAATTTTCAAAAGATGGGAGGCTCAGTAAAATGCTTTTGTGCAAGCATGAAGACCTGAATTCAGATCTCCAGCACCACTGTAAAAAAGCTAGGCATGATGCGGCACTGGCTTGTAAACCAGTGCCAGGGAGATGGAGATGAGATGGGAGGGAGATGGCAACAAGTGGGAGGGTCTCATGGGGCTTGTTGCCGGGTAGTCTAACCAATCAGCAGGCTCCGGGTTCAGTGGGGAGGAAGCAACAAACATACCATGTGTGGACTTCTGGTTTTCACAGTTGCACATGGATACATGCCCTCAAACATATAAACATGCACGGATACATGTTTACCACAGACATGTACTGAGTCTAAGGTGTCCATTGTCTTTGGATAGGACAGTGGGAGTCACAGACAGATGTAGGGAGGCCGAGTGACAGCTGCGGGGCTTCAGGGTCACATCCTCTATGGTGGAGGCCTGGTCCTTAAAGAGGAATGTAACATACTGAGATTTTCTGTGAACCCAGAAAAAGGAAAGGCCAGTAAAGCCTTTCCTGTGACTGTCCCTTGGTGCCTCTGCTCTGGAACGCAATCACTGTGCCCAGAATTTATCAGAAAAGACATGCTGATATCAGAGTCTTCTTTCAAAATCTAATTTAGTTATTCAACCACCACCTATGTCCTCTAAAATTAATTCAGGTTGAGCCCCCCCTATCTGAAAACCACAAATTCAAAATGCTTCAAAGTCAGAACCTTTTTGAATTATCAACATGGCACCACCCATGGGAAATTCTATACAGGACTTATGTGGTAGGTCACAGCCAAAGCTCGGACACAGCAGAAAAATTATACGAAGTTTCCTTCCAGCTATGTATGCCTGCTGCATATGAAACAGAAATAAATTTGGTGCTTTGACTTGTATCCCAAGTCATGATGTCTATACAAATAATCAAGAAAAACTTTTGTGGGGCGGGGATGAAGTTCAGTGGTCCAGCTCTTGCCAAACACACAAGGAGCCCCATCCAATCCTGAAGAACCCCACCAAACCAAAACCAAACCAATCTGAAATTAAAAAAAAAAATCTGTGGTCCCAAACACTTTTTTTTAATTTTTTATTTATTTTTGTATGTGTATGAATGTACTGTCTGCATGCAGGTTTGTGCACCCGTGTCGTGGAATGTCGCGGAGGTCAAAAGAGGGTCTCAGATTCCCCTGGAACTGGAGTTCTCCTGGAATTGGAGTCACAGACGGTTCTTAGCCGCCATGTGGATGCTGGGGATTGAACCGGGGTCCTCTGCAAGAGCAGTCGGTGCCCCCAATCACTAGGCCATCTCTCCAGCCCGGTCGCAAACACTTTTATAAAGGATGTTCAAACACACACACACACACACACACACACAAACACACAACAAACAAAAAAGCTTGGCATGGTGGCACATGCCTTTAATCCCAGTACTCCAGAAGCAAAGGCAGGTGGATCTCTGTGAGTTCAAGGCCAGCTTGGTCTACATAGCGAGCTCCAGGCCAACTGGAGCTGTCTCAAAAAGACCAAAAAATAAAAAAAATAAAGGATGTTCAATCCATGATGCTCTAAAGAACTCCTGCCTGATAGAAGGGGCAGTCTCAAGGAAATGCTGACTGTAGGGGACAGTAAAGTATATCCTTTACCAGATAAAATACCAGTAACAAATCCTAGTTGTAGTATTTGGGGTGTCAATGAGAAAGCTTTTAAATATTAAGCTTCTTTCTTTCTGAATGGAATGGGGATATTTATTGACAGATGATGGGGTGAACGGCCCCGCTGGACATAGTGATCCCCCTGTAGGGAGTCTTCATTGCTTGGGAGGATGAAGCAGAAATATAACATGAACCAGAAGGCAAGAGTTCAGCCCCAGCAGCATAATGAGATCCCACCTCAAAAGACAAGGTAAAGGTATGTGACAGAACACCTGAGACAAGGAACACTGGCTACGAACCCTGCAGGCTGGGCCTGCAGCTCTGCAGAAGCACCCTTCCCGCAGGCTTGAGGTCCTCTGTCCTATCCCCGGCACCATATGATGAATAAACAAGAAGTTGCTGTATGTGTGCTCTTAGCATGGATGTAAAATAAAGACTAACAAATGGAAGAATGAACTGAAGGGCTGTCCCTTCAAGAACCTGCGAACACTGAGAATACTCTCTGCATAGACCACATAGTCTAGACACCAGGGGAGCACTGTGCAGGAACAGCGAAATCACTCCTGAAGAACAGAGGCCCCTTGGGCATAGTGCAGGCAAAGTCAGCCGAAGGACAAGATCCTAGGCTGGACACATTCCTTTGAAGGTGCTCTGACTTCTCTGGTCTTCCTCCAGTGCAAACTATGTCAACAGTGATACAGAAATGGCCATCAGGTTCACTTGGGTGCCACATTCAGAATTTAAGCTCCAAATTCTAAATCACAGGCCTGGGGAGTAGTTCCCTTGGTAGAGCACCTGCTGCGTAACATGCACCAAGCCCTGGGCTCTATCTCCTGCAATGCATAAACCAAGCCTGGTCAGACATGCCTATAATCCCACACTTGGAAGGGGAAGAACAAGAACAGAAGTTCAAAGATGATCCTTTAGCTACCCAAGGAGGTCCAGGAAACTTCAAGTACTGGGGACTGTCTTAAAAAGGAAAGAAATGGCCTAGCAGTTAAGAGCGCCAACCGCTCTTACAGAGGACCCAGGTTCGATCCCCAGCACCCATATGGCGGCCGAGAACCGTCTGAAACTCCAAATTCCAGGAGAACTCCAGTTCCAGGGGAATCCGACACCCTCTCTGACCTCTGCGGCATTGCATGACACAGGTGCACACACTTGCATGCAGACAGTATGTTCATACACATACAGAAATGAAAAAAAAAAAAAAGAAAAGAAATGGAGATTGTCTTTGGATACACTGTCTCATTCTCATTCTTTTATTTCTCAGGGATGGCTTTACAAAAGTATGTAATAATTTCCATTCAAATCAAATATTTCCCTCCTAATAGTGGTCGTATGGAAACTCAAAAAAGAAAAGATACCTGTTCTGGCTGCCTCTGTTGTGGTTGCAACTTTACGCAAGTGGACCTTCATCCGCATATCAAACCCTGAGGAGAGGGGCAGTGAGATGGCCCCGTAGGTAAAGGTGCTTACTACTAAACCTGACCATCTCAGCTCCAGCTCCAGACTCACATGCTGCAGAGAAATGACTCCCAAAAGTTATCCATTGACAACATTGTGGCATGTGTATATGCATGCAAAGACATGGGCATGAACTCAATACACACACACACACACACACACACACACACACACACACACACTTTTTTTTTTTAATCCTAGAAAAGGTGTGGAGGTTCATACCTGCAATCCCAGTGCTGGAGAGGCTGAGGTAAGGCAGAAAGACAGCTCCAAGGCCCGTGCCCATCTGCTCTTTATATTGAACTACATATGTAACCAGCCTGGGCTACAGAGTGATCCTCTGTCTCAAAAACGAACAAAAAGCAACAACAACAAAAAACAATAACAGAAAGGGGCTGGAGAGCTGGCTCAGATGTTAAGAGCATAAGCTGCTCTTTCAGAAGACCCAAGTTCAAATCCCAGCACCCACATGGTGGCTAACAACCATCATAGGTTTAACTCCATTTCCAGGGGAACCAACGCCCTCTTCTGACCTCCATGGGCATTGCTTGACATGGGTGCACTTGCATATATCCAGACAATACAATAAGATGCATAAAATTAAAATGAAATAAAAATAAACAGAAAGAAAAACAAGCTTCTCTCTTGAAATGGAAAGTTACAGAATTGGGAACTATGACATGTGTAATGGGAGAAGGCACATTTTCAGGGTCATTCTTAGACTAGCAGCTGAACCAGGTGTGGAAATAAGAGGCACAGATGAACACCCCAGGGACTGAAACCGAAAACCCAAGGGTGACACTGCAGAGTGGAGCTCGCAAGCTTTTCACCTAAGGGAATTCTGAATGTGAGTGATAAAGCATTAGGTATTTTTAAGAATTAAGCCTGACCATCTCCTTTCTAAAAACCCTTAATATTATCTAATCATAGCTTTTGTGCTAGTCTTAATTCCCTACTTTCATTTTATTTTAACAATTTAATGGAAAAAATTGCCCACAGACTGTAATCTCTCAAGAAAAAATGCAGTTTAAAATTGATCAATGGTTTAAAAACTTTTAAAAGTTTCATGCATGGCTTTGGGACACAGGCTGTAAGTTCTGATTTTTCTGCAACCCAGTTGTTCTCCATGCTTCATGACCTGCCTCCAGAAAAGAGCATAGTGACAGTAGAGTAAACTATCTTGAGATGCTCAAAAACTAAGCAAGACAGGGAGAAGCACTTAAAATAACATGGTAAAAACTCATATATTCAGATCAGGTATGGAAAGATAGTATGGTGCTTAAAAGTGCAAACTGCCTGAGATGGGTGTGGTGGTGCACTCCCTTAATTCCTTAATCCCAGCACTCCAAAGGCAGAGGCAGGCAGATCTTTGTGAGTTCAAATCCAGCCTGGTCTACATAGTGAGTTCCAGGACAGCTAGGGCTAGAGGGAGAACCTGTCTCAAAAAGACCAAAAAAAAAAAAAAAAAAAAAAAAAGAGGACCTGAGTTCGATTCCCAGCATCCACATGAAGTAGCAGCTAGCAGCTGTCTCTCCATCTCTAAAGGACCTGATGCCCTCTTCTGACCTTCCTGGGCATCTGCACTCAATACAGACATATACAAGTATCTACATATTAAAAACAAAGTAAATCAGTGTTATTATATCAAATCAATGAATTCCTGATCTATTAATGTCAAAAAAACACTGTATTTTGGAAACTGGGAAACTAACTAGGCTGCCAGCTTATGCAATTATTCATGTATATACCACAACATGGATGAACTTTAAGGACTTTAGAATATGCGAGATAATAAGCTGGGCATGGTAACCCACACCTTTAATCCTAGCACTTGGGAGGCAGAGGCAGGCAGATTTCTGTGAGTTCAAGGCCCCCTGGTCTACATAGTGAGCTCCAGGCCAGCTGGGACTAAAGGGAGACCCTGTCTCAAAAAGAAAAAAAAAAAAGAGAATACGCGAGATAAGCCACAAAAATGTCAAACACTGAGGTTGTGGGTTCTCTCCTCAGCTCCAGAAGAAAAATTATATGGCCCACTTGGCTACTGGTCCCATTAGAGATCTAGAGTTGTATGCTCATAGAGACAGAAAGGAGGGTGTGTCTGCCAAGGGCAGCCCGGGATAGAATGAGCTTCGTAATGGGTACAGCGTGCCAGCGTCATCACAGGAAGCATCAGAGATCTGTTATACCATCGTATGGACACTGCTGACACTGACGTTTTGTGAATTAGAGCAGCTAAGATGCTGAATTTTGTGGATTTTAACCATAATAAAAATAAAACTTCAATATGCTACCTACTGAATACACTTAGATGTTGGGAGCAGCATGCAGGGTAAACATGTGCTTAGCATACGCAAGGCTCTGGGTTCAATGTCCAGCTCCAAATAAACAAATAAATATGTATTTACTTCGAATCTAAGGATTCAAGTTTCACCATCATCTTTTACCTAATTTTGCTTTTAGGTGAAATATCCTAAATACTGTGAAAGCAAGTGACCAGGACAAATCCTGCTGGCATGCCATGGTGGGAAACGTAGAAATAAACTGAAATAATGTGGTTCATAAGGAGGAACCGATGACTGTATAACTCCTATGATGCTATGTTTAATAAGTGATGTATCAGAGCACTGTAACGTGATCCTGGACTTCACCAGGAAAGGAAAACAATTCCTTTTCATGCCTCTGAACCCCACCCTCCCTTTTTTCATAATTTGCCTGTTTCTGATTGATTGAATGATTGATTGATTATTGATTGTGCTGGGGATGGAACCCAGGATCCTACACTTGGAATTCAAGGGGTCTACTACCTCTGAGTTAAACAGCTAGTCCTATAGCTTATGTTAAATAAAAAACATTTATTGAGTTTTATTGTGTGTGTACGAGTGTTTTGCCTGCTTGGATTGAAGTGCACTTGTATCAAGGAATGCCCATGGAGACCAGAAGAGGCTGTCAGATCCCCTGGAACTGGAGTTATGAACAGTTGGAGCTGCTATATGAGTCCTAGGAACTGAACCCAGGTCCTCTACAAGAACAGCCAGTGTTCTCAACCACTGAGCAATTTCCCCAGCCCTTACATCTTGACTTTTAACCAAAAATGTGTTTCCTTTCTTCTGAAAATGATGAATCTTATTAACACACAAACCTTTACCCTTAATTACCAGAAACTTACCCATGGGAACTTCAAACAACACAACTTGCAATACTTCTTTTTTGTTTCAGTTGTTTCTTTGAGGTGGATATCCTCGTCTATTCTAATTAATTTTGGCTTTCATGAAGTAAGAGCATTGTTTCATTCTATAGAAATATGTATTAGAAAGCTGTAAAGCATAAAGTTTTACCCATAACACTTCCCCTTCAGCATTTAATGTGATGTGAGGCTGTTCCTAATAAGTTCTCATTTGTCAGGTCATGGTGAAGCCGAAGCCAGAAAGACCCCACAAGTTCAAGTTCAAAACTGGCTATGCAGCAAATCCTTACCTTAAAAACACATAACAATGCACTTTAATCCTAGTACTCGGGAGGCAGAGGCAGGGGGGATCTTTGTGAGTTCAAGGCCAGCCTGGTCTACAGAGTGAGTTCCAGGACAGCTGGGCTACAGGGAAACCCTGTCTCAAAAAGACCAAAAAAAAAAAAAAAAAAACCCACATAAAAACAACAAGAAATGCAGGGAACGGAGATGTGCCTGTAAACCCAGAACCCTGAAAGTGGAGGCAGCAAGATTTCTCTAGATTCAAGGCCAGGTTAGGATAGAGAGAAAAATCTTGTCTCAACAAAGCTAATGCTAATAAAATTTTTAAAGTCTTGGTTCTCAATGAGTCCAGGGCAAGAAGGAAAGCTATCACCCATCAACAGAGGCACTGACTCCTTCGTTCGAGTTTATCTTATAATCAAAGTTTAGCCTCTAGCCTCTTCAGTAGAACAGCCAACAGATAATGCTGATTAAGGCGCCAGATGCTCTGGGAAAGTCCAGTGAACTGTAGGCAAAATACCAACCACATCCCATTTCCTAAGAACTGTCACCACCAGGGAGTGGAAATCTACTTTACAAAAAAGACAGGGAATTGGAACTGGAGCTGATCTGTGATGGCCCAAGACCTAAAGGCAAGCACACAGAAGCTTCATTCTCAACTGCTACCTGCAAGAAAGCTCTGGGACATGCAGGTTTTAGAGGTCACAGAAGTACCAGGAATCCTTGGGAGGCTACCAGAAGGCCTTAGAAAGCCAGGCAGTCAGAACCAGGGACGCCAGGAATCCTTGGGAGGCTACCAGAAGGCCTTAGAAAGCCAGGCAGTCAGAACCAGGGACGCCTGAGAGACTCAGCTGGGTGAGGTACAAAGGCAATTAGGGAAGGTTATCTGCTAGGTGCAGTCACTCTCAGCGCCTGAGGGGAGGGCAGAGGGGCCCACCCCACACTAGGACTTCCAAAGACAACTGGCTCAGAGCAGCCACTGGACATGGTCCAATTTCCTGAATGGATATGGTTTGGGTAGACAGCTTAAAAATTTACAGAAATGAGTAAGAGATGAACATAATAGTACACACCTATAATTCCATCACTCAGAAAGTTGAGGCAGGAACATGGCAAGGCTGGGTTACATAGGGAGATACTGTCTCCAACACATAAATAAGAGGCTAGAGAGAGGGCTCAGTGGTTAAGAACACTAGCCACATTCACAGAGGTCCTGCATTTAGTTTCCAGCACCCACATGGAGGCTCACAACTGTCTGTAACTCTAGTTCCAGGGAGTCTGACCCCCTCTTTTGGCCTCTGTGGGCACTGTACACACAGAGTGTATACACACATATATTCAGGCAAACACTAATATGCATAAAATAATTTTTTTCATTTTTTAAAATTAAAAATTGCATAACTAATAAATACATACATAAACAAAATAAGCATGCAGTTTCTGAGTAACTATGCCTATAAAGCAATATTTATTCCAAAGCACCATCCGTACCTTTTATGTATCCACAGCTTGCCCCTATCCCAAGGTACTAAAGGAAAGAACATTTTCTTTTTTTTTATTTATTTTTTTGTATGTGTATGAATGTACTGTTTGCATGTAGGTCTGTGCACCCATGTCAGAAGAGGGTGTCGGATTCCCCTGGAACTGGAGTTAAAGATGGTTCTCAGCTGCTATGTGGGTGCTGGGGATTGAACCCTGGTCCTCTGCAAGAGCAGTCGGCACACAACCGCTAGGCCATCTCTCCAGCCCCAGAAAGAACATTTTCATTACAATATATTAGAGTTTCAGTTAAAATATGAAGATTGAACTATGATTCAAAAATTACTAAAAATTTTATCTTTTATTAATTATTACTATTATGATTGTTCCACTGGCCTTTCAAGGTTTCCTTTCTTTCTAAGATTTCTCTGAAAATGTTTTCTTGTTTGATTTTTGCTTTTGAGACAATCTCCCATAGCCTAGGCTGGCTTAGGCCTTACAAGGTAGCTGAGGGTAACTTTGAACTTCTGATCTTCCTGCTAGCTCCTCACAGTGCTGGGATTCAGTGCCTGTGCCTGTGGTGCTGGGGTGAGACCCAGCGCTTTCACCGTGTGAGGCAACAGACTTAAATCTCTAATCTTTTCCATAATTCTTATTATTTAATGCTAGGGTGGGACCAGGGACTCTGTGTATCCTAGGGAAGTGGTCTGCCACAGATATATATATATATATATATCTTATAGATAGATAAGGGAGAGAGAGAGAGAGAGAGAGAGAGAGAGAGAGAGAGAGAGATCCTTACCCCTAAGATAGCTTTGGGAAAATAAATAAATGAATGTGATATAAGATTTCCAGAAGCATAAAGGATAAACCCTCAGTCTCCACCTCTCTGAAGTGACATACTAGGAGACAGGGTCAACCACTGTGTTTGACTAATTGGGCAGCAAGTGGGAGTGTGCATTCAAAGTGGTGCTAAGGTTTCACTGCATGTGCTGGGTGTGGGAATGAGCAGGGAGGCTGGGGTGGGGGTGGGAAGCTGTCCCCCACCCCCAGCTGGGAGCTGGGGTGAGTGGTACAGCATTTGCCTCCTATGATCAAGAACTTGGTTGTGTTTAATCCCCAACCCCACAAGGTGACATAAAACAAAAAAAATCTTTCCATACAAATTGTAGTCTCTCCCTGGCTCCCTCGCATGCCATGGTCTCAGGCCCTGCACAGCTGGGCTCTTATCCAGTGACGCCCAAGGAGCAGAGGTTCTCTAAGGTCAAAAGTCCCATGATGTAACTTTCAAAATACAGTAATAAAAACTACATTTGTAATAAAACTATAAATGACACTAGAGATTAGAGTTCCTGCAAATTTGAGTTTCTGTTTTAGCATCTGAAGGACGAAAATATAGTATGAATCACTGTTTTCAATTTCTCTTTACTTAAAAAATTATTTTCCTTTCCTAGATCAAAGATTAACCATGTTCAGAAAACAGCAATTCATTCCTGCAAGTCTAACATCCAGGAGGCTAAGGCAGGAGGATTGGAAATTTGAGGCCAGCCTGGGTTGCACAGTGAGGTCCTGTTTTAAAAAGTTGATTATACAATTTAATGTCTAAAATAATCACTCTGGTTTTAAAGTATCCAAAAAACTCAACATTTTTTAAATGATCGATCAATTACTTTATCTTAATTTACACTGATTTTGTTTTACCCTTTACTAGCTAATATACTACATACATGTACATATACCCCCACACATATATACATGCATATACCATGTACACACATATACATGTACATAAACACATGTATATATAAACATAGGCACACAGATGCATATGCATACACCATATATACACATATACACATACATAGACACATGTATATATATATATATATATACATAGGCACACAGATGCATATGCATACATACATGCATGCATATATACATGTATGTATGTTCACCAACACATGTACATATGCACATAAATGCATTTGAAACAGTCTTGACAGAGGAGTAGTTCACACAGGCTTAAAACATAGAAACAGAAAGAAAACAAAAGTATAAACAGTGAAAAAACTAGAAAATTCTGATCCTTGGAAAAGTACAAATTTTCTGGAAGCTGAGGTGACAGACAAAAAAATTCCACAACATCGTGAACTTAGTTTCTGCTAAAAAATCCGTATATACAAACCTGCTGAGGAAATCCTCCTATGTGAAAACCTCATTTATCAATGCTGCCCATCCAGATGATAGCAAGGGTGTTGGGTCTATATAGAATTTAGGCCAGCTATGGCCAGGAGGGCCAAGGGAATCTAAGACCCAATCTCAGAGTGGTTTTAGACTTTTAAAACTCAAAACATAAAACAAAATATGAACATAAAACAGCAAAGTCATGCTGTCCACCGATTCCAAGATAGTTAATAGCCTAAACAACTTAATCTCAACTGCCTGGTCCATTACCTGCAGAAGTCTCCTGACAAGAAGTTCCTCAACAACCTAGGAAATATGAGAACTTAGAGCAATTCCTGAAAGTTGGGGCAAGCCTTGGGAAGGGAGTCCCTAGTCACTGACCCCCAAAACCAGTTCCACTAAGTCAAAACAGAAAAGAAATTTGTAAATTAAAGTTTTTGGAACACCTTTCACAGAAAGTACTTAGTCTACCCACAGAGAAAGTCTGGAAGACTAACTTTTGCTGAGAAAATAAATACTGTTCCCAGCCAATAATATTATACGTGTGAAATCATATTTGCCATTTATAACTTGCAACATTAATGCAACTAAAAAAAAATCAGACAGAATTAGTACCAAATGCAAAAAAGTGTAAAATTAAAATAAGCTTACAATAAAAGCAAGTTCTGAGTTGAAATGAATGAATTATAGGCAACAATTCTTTTAAAAATATTACTTCTGTATTTCATTCTACATTCAAGATGGTAATCACTGAGATTCATCACATCAATATAGACATTTTATAATATTTTGGATTTAATTGCATACATAGTTGAGTTTTAAAGCTGACATTTATTATGAAGTGGTAAAATTGTTTTTTTTTACACACCATTTAAATAGGAAATGTTTTAGCACTTTCTTTGGAAGGTTCGCATGGCCATTCTCTAGGTCTGTGGGTTCTTATTTTCTTTACTGTTGCAAATATTCCAAGATTGCATCAAGCATGCTGGGAAAGAAAATGCTACATCAGGAGACACCCTCCAGGACCACACAGCCTGCTTCAGGAAAGGGTCAGGCAAAATAATTCACAGTGCAGCAAACAGTTGGCAGAGCCAGATGCAGGCTTGGACCTTCTTCAGCTCATGGCCAGCAGGCCAGTATTTAATCCTGTTTAAGGTGAGATTTGGGTCTTAGTAATGCTACCTTGGACCCAGACAAGAAAATGCTGGTCCCGAGGCCTTGAAAGATGGGGCATATAGTTAGTATAGGAAGCCCATTAATGTGCCAAGGAGATAGCACAGAGCCACAGGCTGTGTAACCCAGGTTTCTCCAGGTTTCTCCACTGAATTCATCTGGAAGTTGCACAGGACAAGTGGGCAGGGCTGCTGAGCACATTATGAGATCTGAGGGTTGAAAAGGCAGGTGTTGGGAGGAGTCATTGAGTCTTGGAAATAGGGAGCAAGGATTTCAACATATGAACAGACCAGGACTGGGTAAGATGGAAGTGAGAGGAAAAAGGCAGGCAGTAGGCTCAGGGTTAGGTGCCTTTCTACTGATGCTTTGGAATGCAGAACCTCTAGGAAGCCTCAGAATGAGAACAGAATGGACCTCCCAGGAAAGTGGGATGACTCTTCCTCAGAGTGAATCCTGGCATACAACTCCTACACATTTACTAACACCTCTAGGATTGTTGAAGAAGAACTGCATGTACTGGACCAGAGAGTAGAGATTCTGTATCCTAGGATAGTAACTGTCTGGGGATATGTAGGGCCACATAACTTCTCTGCCTCCTTGTGTTTTTAATTTTTTTTTTTTGAGTTGTTTAAAATCTAAAAGTTCCCAGTACCGTCTCAGGTCCCAGTGTTCAAACTAGAGTCCACTCCCACTAGGTATTCTCCTAGATCTCACTACATTTTCAGCTTTTAAACTTCTCATACCAAGCTAACCTGACAATTGATGCTTTTTCTGTATTAATTTGTTTTGTTTCATTTTGTTTTCCACCCTTAATTGATTTTTGTGCTACAAGTTAGAGCACAAGGCCTCATATGCACTAGCCAAGTGCTCTGCCACTGAGGTGTGGCCCAGGAACTTGTTCATATGCTGACTTTAAGACTGCTGGGCATGATGTTGCATGCTTTAGTCCCAGCACTTGGGAGGTAGAGGCAGCCAGATCTCTGTGAGATCCAGGCCAGCCTGGCATACAGAGCAAATTCCAGGCCAGCTGGGGCTACAGGAAGAACACGCAACAAATCAAAACACAAAAAAATAAAAAAATAAAAAAAAAAGATAGGCTCTCACTATGTGGACCAGGCAGCCCTTGGACTCATAATTCTCTCATTGTACCCTTTTAGAGTGAGTGGCTGGAATTACAGGCATGCACCACTGTGCTCAACTCAGCTAGAAATTCAGTGTTTAATGCAAGATTCACTATTCCTCTGTGTGTGTGTGTGTGTGTGTGTGTGTGTGTGTGTGTGATTTCCCATTTTTGAACTGTGGAGTAGAGAATGCTCTGTCTCTAATATTAGAATGAACAGTTGGAATGACTTTGCATATAATTTTTTTCTTCATTCTAATATTGAAATAAAGACTTCAGCAGCCTAGTGTTTTCCGCTAAGTCAAACAATGAAATTTTTTAAAGTATGTTTTCCTTTTCCTTAAAAAAATTCCAGAGAAAACTGCTAAGGACAAGATTGAAAAAAAAAACAAAAAAAACTCTTCCCATTTATTTATGAATTGTGGACAAAACCAGAACAAGGGAAAAAGAAAACAAAGAAGAGTAATGTCATTATAGCTCCCCACATGAAGGTATCTACAAAATAACAATGGTGGCCTGGCTCTGGGCTGATAGAGTGCAAATGTCAAAGTCCTGGAAAAGTAGATGAAGTATGTTAATGGATGCAGGGGTGGCTCAGGGTAGAGTGCATGCTTAGCATGTAAGCCCTGAGTTTGGTCTCTAGCGCCTTATAAAACCAGCCAAAGATCCCTAAAAACAAAACTTTGAATTATACCCACTTCTGACCTTATCCAGTAGTTGCTGAATAATAATTTAGAGATAGTTAATAAACAGGATATGCCTTTTAGCTGGCATTCAGTGAAATCCATGATTAACTGCCTTCCACAAGTGAAATACCATATCTAGGTTTGGAAAGACTAATTCTCATTATTTTTCTCAAAGAAAGCTCTAGATGTAGATTTTTTATTTTAGTTCCAAGTTTTAGAACAATTTGATCCACCTTTGGTTCATTTTGCTTTTTCTTGGTAAAGACTAATTGGTTTTATTTGCAGCACTTTATTCCATAAAATAAGATGTTCTTCCTTGTCCAACTGTTAAAATTCATAAATAAACATTTAATAATCAATGCTCCAAATAAATTAGTGTAGTAAGAAAGAATAGAAAGATTCTCAAGATGTACTCATGCCTACAAATATGCCTTTGGATACACATGTCCCTTAGGAAGTCAAGGAGACCAGAACCAGGCTCTGGTAAGGCAGAAGTCACACTTACATAATGCCCTGGCCATCAGGGCTGTGAGACAGAAGCAGGCGAGCCTGGTTCTCCAGGGGAGTTACATAATCTCTTATTTCCTGGAGAGTTTGCAGGGAGGGGAGGGAAAAAAACCCTCTCTCATCAAGGATAATTTTCTGTGATGCTGCCCTGATTCCCAAGAACCATCCTTGGCCGCTTCCTCACATTCCTCACAGGAGTAAGCATGGGTGATGGTACAATATAGTTGAGATACTTTCAATGTCTTTGGAGTTCAATCCCTTACCACCATTTGGCCAACAAAAAGAGGGGCCATTCCAATCTTCCTTACAATTACTGCCCTAATTATTACATTATACTTTCACAATTTAATCCCTTTATTTGCCTCACTGGCTTTTTGGGGCTAAGTAAGCAACCCAGTGTGAAGCCTGATGATGAGACTAGCAGGGTAGCCTTACGGAGTGTGGCCCAGCTGCCAGCTTTGAGCACAGCCAGGTGGGCAAATCTACAGTGCTAATCGGGACAGTGACATCTTTGTCTCCTGCTCAAAATCCTTGAAACTCGCTCTCTCCACTGTGGATGAGAACCAAGCTCTACAGATCCATGCCAAGGCACCCTGTGCCTTGTTCTCCTGAGCTTTTGGTAGCCTTTAGTCTAAAGAATCATCCATAGAACTCCGAAAGTTCTGTGCCAGCCACTGCTCAGTCTGCAACTATCCATTAAAATCTACATAACATGATTTGTAAAAACAGCTGTCGGGAATAATTTTCCTGATACATATTCTGTCTCAATAAAATGTACTAAAGGTACTAGAATTTAGGATTTAGAATTCCCTAAAAATCTAATATTCCCTCAATGTAAGATACCTTTGCAAGAAGAATTTCCTCAATCTACAAGCTTAGGGAATAAGAATTCAGTACAATGTGGAGAAGATGAAACTCTGGCCAGCGCACTGCCCAAATCACAATAGGCTCTGGAAATATTTGCTGGCAAATGGGAATGGTTTTCACTTCAGAAACTGTTGTTATTTTTTTTTTATCAAACTAGATAGCACTTGCCCATTTATGCCAAACTGTCTCCTGTTATTAGGTTAAAAGCTGATTAAATTTAAAAATTACTAACAATTTGAATTTTATACATTCTATAACCTTAAGGATTATAGAAATATTGGCAATGGCTGGCAAAACAAACCAAAGATTTGAAGTGTGTTTCCATTCTTAAGTTACACAATGTCAATGAGTGGGTGAAAATGAATTTTTTGTCTCCTGAAATACTGTTCCATGTCTTTGGCTGGTGCTGTTCTCAGTTGTTAGAAGAATTGAATCTAAGGTATTGCTCTTGGTAAAGCATGTGGACCACTTAGCCACCCCCTTAATTTCTACATGTGACTATATATCAACGTATCCTTGAGCATTATAACCCTTAAGTATGAATATAAAAAAATATCCAAGCTGGGCGTGGTGGTGCACACCTTTAATCCTAGCACTTGGGAGGCAGAGGCAGGCGGATCTTTGTGAGTTCAAGGCCAGCCTGGTCTACATAGCAAGTTCCAGGACAGCTGGGGCTACAGGGAGACCCTGTCTCAAAAAAAAAAAAAAATGATCCAAAGGCTGAAGAAATTTTGTAAGACAATATTAATAACATCTGGTCACATGAGCCAGAAAACAGGAAGATGCAGCTATTAATACCTAATGAATTCATTCACAGTCTGCCCTAACTTGGGTTTGTATATTTCACTTCAAACCACAAAAGGCTATGGAAATAGCCACTCTATTATGCCAAGTTTCAGTGTCATGAAAATTCTCTACTTTTTTTGGATTTCTTTTTCAGTGCTGAGGTTGAACCTTTGGTTGCAGGCCTGGCAGTGTGTGCTCTAAAACTGAGCTTGCAGACAGCCTCTAAAGCTGTGTGCCATAAAAGAACCCAATGTTCTCCTCAGCCATACGTGAAGCAAGCCATGTGAGAGACAACGCAAATGGAAGAGAGGCTGGGGTGCAGCACGCTGTGCCGAGTATGCATGAGGCCCCAGGCTCAGTCCTAATTTCCCAATACAAACAAAACGAAAGGCAAGTGGCAGATGGTAACATCTACTGGTAACCAAAGTCACCAGTGCAGCTGGCTGCCGAAGGTGCGAAGTGTGTCAGTGCTCTTAAAAGGAGAGATGAGTAGTGACTCTGTCACATAAGCCTTCCAGAACCATCTTTTGTTAAAATACTTAAAGGGACTAGAGTTTAGCAAATAATGCTTCTTTTGCACCGCAAAAAAAAAAAAAAACAGCATCACATGGCTATTGAGCATCCAAATAAAATTATTAGTTATGCCCCACAAAAGGTCATCAGATGATGGTTCAGGCATGGTTGGTAAATCAGCTTCAGCATTATTCAGGGCAGAAATTTCAAACCTCATCTAAGGGCCTGGTAAAATCCGGATTGCCAGGCTCATGCCAGAGATTCTCATGAACTAACTTAGCATCAGACCCAGGAATCTGCATTGCTAACAAATTTCTGGGTGATGCTGATAATGCTGGTGCAGCTATCACTCTGAGGACCACTGGTACAGAACACAGCCCAGCCTATTGGAGTAGCTCTTCACCTTGATTGGACATTAAGGTTCTGCCAAAAATTTCATCTTTCCCTGGCCACATCTAAGACAAATATTAACTTGAAGAAGAATTTAGGAGCAGGGGCCCTGGTGTCAATATCTAAAAACACCAACTCCATGTAATTCCAATGAGCAGATAAGCTTGGGAACTATGGATGCAAGGCTAGATTTTATGTGTATAAATGGCTGTTAAACACATGTAATTTGGAGGCTGAGGTGTGGCCTAGTTATAGAGTATGTGCTTATTAGCATATACAAGGCCCTGAGTTCAATCGCAACACAAATCTACCTATTTATTTTCTATTGACCTATCAATCATCTCTCTCTTTCTATCATTTATTTTCTATCTATCTATATATCTATCTTCTACCTATCCTCTATATAACTATCATCTGTCTTCTGTGCATCATCTATCATCTGTCATCTATGCATTATCTATCATCTATATATTTTTCTATCATCTATTTACCATCTATCTCTCAATGTATCATCTAAGTATAGTCCATCGTCTATCAAAGTATCTACTCTCTACCTTTGTATCATCTACTTATAATCTATTTATGATCTATCATCTATGTATCATCTATATATCTATCTGCCACCCATCTATCAATCACCTGTCTGGTATACATATATATATATATATATATATATATATATNCAGAGTCACCAGTGAGCCACAGACTCTTAATTATTCTTTCCTCACCTCATGTACTTCAAAAGTGTATCACAAGGGAATGAAGAAAGCAAAATCTAATTTTCTACCAGAATATATATATATATATATATATATATATCCATAGCTTTTAAAATTATTGGAGTTCTGTCTTTGTATATAACTAGTTTAAAGGGACAAGTAAAAATTTCAATAATAATCATCTATATTTTGCATGGGGAAAAACAATGTTATTTCTAAATCTAGAGATCTGTAGAGGTTTGGATATACATTGCTTATATTTGTTGGGGGTATATTTTATACTTAAATAAAAATTTCATTGGCATAATTTTGAGTTATTTTATATGAACTCAGTTATAAAATTGGAGAAAATCTTTGTAACCACAAGAAAGGGGGCTGAGTTAATGATTGAATATGTCCAGAATGGTGGTTCTTCAAGAGTGGTCCTGGTACGGTCATCAGCATCCCTGGAGATCACTGAGTGACTTCTCAGGCCAACACACCACAGGTCTAATGAATTTAGAATGCAGTAGTCTACATATTAATGAGACTGCAGGGGGGGGTTAATACATGGCCAGGTTGTGGAACCACCAGTCTGAAGTATTTATTTCCCTCCACCTATGTGAAGAACCAAGGAGATAAGGCACTACTCATCATCTAGTGTGCACTGCTCAGCTGTTATACAGACCGCAATGCCAGAGAACAGCTATGCTCCCACCAATGCTTATCATCACTGCATCCAAAGAGTTCCGTGGTGGAAATGGAACAGACATGGTAAACCCCTTGAGTTTATTCCCTACATCCTCTGCTAACAATTTTTATCTATTTTTGTTTTCTACTCAAGGCAGAATGAAAACTGTGAAATGATAAAAGTGAATAAACAGGAGGAAAAAGAAAAGCACGTGTCATAAAGTTGGAAAGGGTGAGTGCCTACCTTGAATTGTCCTCTTGAAGAAAGCCTTGCAGGCTTCACATGACGCAACCCCATAGTGGTACCCGGAGGCGATATCACCACACACTAAGCACAGTCTCTTGGGCATCGAGTTGAGCATGTATTCACACTTGGTCTGGGGATCCTCAACGATAGTGCTGGAGCAATCATCATACAGTTTCCGGACAGGCCCGCTGCCTCCCAGGATAGGGGCAGAAGGGTAGAGAGGCGGTGAGTCCAGTCCGTTCTGGTGACCATTCATGGTTGAACTGTAACTCCCACTGGCGTCGGAAGAGCCCCCAGGACTGTGGTGGTTGACGCTGTCCGTCAGGGAGGCTGGGCTGGAGGGTTCCGTCTTGATGAAGGACGAACAGCTGGAATCAATGTGTCGATCTTTGTTTGACATTCTGCAGAGAAGCCTGAGGAAAAGAGAGAGACAGAGAGAGAGAGAGAGAGAGAGAGAGAGAGAGAGAGAGAGAGAGAGAGAGAGAGGAGAAAGTGTCAAACATAGAGCCACAGAGCAGACACAAAGACAAGGCAGACAGAGGAAAGGAAAGATGAAAGAAGAGGAAAAAGAGAGAAGAATTTGTGTGTTAAAGACGTTGCTCTTTGAGGCTGCTTCCAGAGGGCTGGGAGTCCCCATCGTTCACTCTCTAGTCAATTCCTCTTGTTCTACACGAGGGAATCAGCATAGGACATGACAGGGTTACATCAAAGCACCAGACAGGCCATAAACAAAAGCTCTAAAGGATCCAGTTGCTTTTATTTCACCTTTCTCTTGTCAATATTACCCCAGCCCTCCAGATTAAATGTATCAACTGAATGGTGGTGACTTGCAATTCCCTGTCATTCCTAAATCTGCATTTTTTTCCCACTCCACATTCCCAGCCATGTGGTCATACTATGTTCATTTTGTCAGGAGCAGAATCTCAAGTTCTTTTATCCAGACTATGCAGATGACCCTGGGCTCAGCAGTGACAGAGCCTGCTTCCATAAACAAAACTGTGGAACAGGGTCCTTTACTAATCTTGCTGCTACACATAGGAACTATATCTTCAGTCGTTTTGTTTATTTAAATGACTCCATATTGCAGCCTTTAGCAATATATAAATATACACAGAGTGTGAGGTTGTAGCCCATACTTAAAGATTATCTCTTGGAGTTCACAAAACTTAGTGAACAATCACCAGTGCTGATTAATAAATAAAGTGTGTATGTTGTGTGTGTGTGTGTGTGTGTGTGTGTAAAACTGGCCACTGTTGAAGAGACATCACTACTTAATTCCATCAGAACTTCACAGCACCCCTGAGTCAGGAAATCAAATCATTCTTTTTTTTTTAAAAATTTTATTTATTTCTTTATGTGTATGAATGTATTGTCTGCATGCAGGTCTGTGCACCCCTGTCGTGCAATGCCACGGAGGTCAGAAGAGGGTGTCGGATTCCCCTGGAACTAGAGTTCTCCTGGAATTGGAGTTTCAGATGATTCTCGGCCGCTATGTGGGTGCTGGGGATCGAACCCGGGTCCTCTGTAAGAGCGGTCGGTGCTCTTAACCGCTAGGCCATCTCTCCAGCCCAGGAAATCAAATCATTCTTACATAATAAGAAAAAAATTATCTCATTTTGGAAAAATAAGATTTATAATGTTTCCTCTCCCTGCCTCCCTTTCATCATCACACCTCACAAAAGACATTGCTATGAAATCTCTCACCGGACAATCTCTCTATCATAGAGGAAACATATCACCCCTTTTATATCAACCCACAAGTGGTTCGAGTTCTGTAAAGTAATTAGATGCAAAGATATAATTGGGCCTCTTGCTTTTCTGCTCACCACAGGGTAAAGCTCCTCTTAACAAAGCCTCTAAGAACCTTGAGAGCCCCTATGAAGAGATGACAGTTGGGAAAGGGACTGAGATAATTGCTTCCCAGTGGAAAGTTGATGTATGGGGACCCTACTCCTCTAGAATTTGGGGGAGTAGTCACAGAATAACCAAATGGAGGCAATTATCGCCTTCGGTATAAATCTAATGATATTTCATCACTGAACAGATCTCGTGCTCTCCAGCATGTCTCCCTTCCCCCATTGCTCCAATTCTTTTTAAAGGGAGGGTACTATGGGCCTTCCCGTCAGGAAGGTCCACCTCGCTCTTGCAAATGGGCAGTCTCAAGAACAAAGCAGGAAACCAAGGATTTGCCTTTTCCCCAAGTATATTTCACAGTGGGAACTGCTCTGCATCCTGAAGCCAAGCCCATTGCCTTGGGCAGGAGGGACACGGGAAGGAAAAGCGGCCCAAAGGCCTCCTTGCTCTCAGGCACCCATTTGTATTGTCCCTTCCTCATGAGCTACAGAAAGACAAAAATCTCCCTCTTGCCAGCCTTGGTGGCAGCATCCTCTCCCTCCTGCATCTGCTTGTCCCTGTCACTGCTAATGAGCACTGTAATTAATAGATCGCTCTCCCTGTCCTCCTGCCTGCATTTTGGGCTAAGCACTCTCCTCAAGTCGACGTATGAAAGAAAGCGGGTCGGCTCTGACTTACAGCGGCCCTGCGAATTCCTTTTAATTTAGAACTCTTACAACAGCACTTCACTTATTACCTTATAATTACTGGACTGCTCACACATACATTATGATCTTAGACTACAGTTAGAAGTTATTAGGCTACTAAACCATAGATGCTCTTCTCTTCCCTCCTCTCAGGCTATGGCAATTAACTCTTTCAGCCTTCTGGACCAGGCACTGTCTTTTTTTTTCCAATCCCTTTCCCTCCCAGTGGGAGTTACTTTGAGCTGCTTGAACACAAAACACACCCTTTCTTCTTCAGAATTCCCTCCATTTCTCTATAACCTCCATGACCTCTCATCTCAATTTTCACTCCCACAGGCTTTTTCTTCTAGGCTTTAACCATTCACAGATTCTTGAATTAAGGAAGAAGACCCAAAATTAGCATCCTATTTGTGGGACAGTTATTTGCTAAGTCACCAAATGTGTGCCAAAGTGTGTTGTTCAGAACAAGGAAAAAAAGGGGACTAAGTCAGCTGTCACCTTCAAATTCTCAGACCGTAACTTTACTATAATCCAGATGCCAGCTGGGAGATTCAGGAGTTACCACTCTCAGGGAAGTCCTTGGAACCAAGGTGATATCCTCTAAATGAAGGCCCAGCTATTTTAGCCATAAATGAAGACGGACAAACTGGATTTGCCCTGTAGGTTGTATGTGATTCTTTTCCAATAAGAACTGTGCCCTTAATTAAAAACTTTTGACTATTGGAAATACTAATAATGTCAGTTATTAGGGCTTCTGATGTTCCAGACACCGAGCTGAGCATTTCACATAAAGTACCTCATTTAATGTCTGACACATCCCTTTGTGTGTATATTTAGAACATTAAGCCTCAGATGTTCTGAAGTATACTGAAGGCTATATATCCAGGAAATAGCATAGGTGGGATATCTCACTCCTAAATTCAGAGCAGAAATGTCTAGAAGCCAACAATAAATATTCTATGGTGCTTATGCATTTTCTAAAACACAGCTGAGGGACTGATGAGTTGGCTCAGTGGTTAAGAGCATATGGTGCTCACGTAGAAGACCTGAGTTCAGTTTCCAACACCTGGGTCAAATGGCTCACAACTGCCTGCAACTCCGACTCCAGGGAATCCAGTGCCCTGTTCTGGCCTCTACAGGTAATGCACTGATATGAACATACTTACACATGTAATTGAAATTTTTTAACTAACAAAGTTTTAAAAAAACCTTAGCTAGGGGGTTGGAGAGATAGCCTAGTGGTTAAGAGCGCTGACTGCTCTTGCAGAGGACCCAGGTTCGATCCCCAGCACCCACATGGCGGCTGAGAACCGTCTGTAACTCCAATTCCAGGAGAACTCCAGTTCCAGGGGAATCCAACACCCTCTGCTGACCTCCACGGCATTGCACGACACGGGTGCACAAACCTACATGCAGACAGTACATTCAAACATGTAGAAAATAAATAAATTAAATTAAATTAAATTAAAAAAAACCTTAGCTAGGCCTGGTGGCACACACTTGTAATCCTGCCTGAGGAGACTGAGGGAGGAAGATTATAAATTGAAGACTTGCCTGGGTTATATAGTGAGTTTAAGGCCAGCAGGGGCAACTTAGATGTTGTCTCAAAATACAAAATGCAGGGGTGGTAAGAGAGCTCAGGACCTGAATTTGATCCCATATCCCACATTTATAAAAGCAGCTGGACATTAGCCAGGTGTGGTGGTGCACACAGCTTTAATCCCAGCACTCAGGAGGCAGAGGCAGGCAGATCCCTGTGAGTTCAAAGCCAGACTGCAAGTTCTAGGCCAGCTGGGATTAAAGGAAGATGCTGTCTCAAAAAAGACCCCCCCCAAAAAAAAGCAGCTGGACACTGGTGGCCTACGCTTATAATCCCAGGGTTGGGAAGGCAGAAACAAGTGGACACCTGGGTCTTAATAGCCAGGCAGCTTAGCCTACTGCCAAGTAAGTTTCATACTTATGAGAGGCCCTGTCTCAAACAAGCAAACAACAAAAATAAAACAGCAAACACAAAGTAGACAGTACCTAAGGATGGTATGTAAGATTGTCCTCTGGTCTTAACATGGTCTTAACATGGTCTTAGCATGGACACACATGTACCTGGACAGACATACATGAACACACACACACACACACACACACACACACACACACACAAACCCACAAATATACAAAGTACAAAGTAAAAACAGGGGCAGATGTAGCTTAGGAGCAAGGCATTGCCTAGCATGCATGAGGCCCTGAGTTCAATCCTTATGACAGCTAAATAAATAAATATGAAAATAAAAAGTAGCCGAGCCAGCAGGGATCAAGATGGTACAAATAGAGACCTACTGCTTTGGTTTCTTTGTATCTCATTCTCTGCTCACCCTTAAGTGCAAAGGGGACAAAGGGCCACTGCCCTGGCTGCTGGTCTGCCCTATCGAGTCACTGCCCCATGGTTTGGAGTAATGCACAAACAGAATCCCTGAATGAGCACCGTTGTCTGCTAATCACACTGAACTCATTACACTGAGCACTTCCTAGATGCCATTACATTATAACCTAAAACCACAGCAAGTCTTAATTCTTGAGCTCTCTGTCTCTGAAATTCTACAGCTCTATTATTCAAGCCTGAAATATTCACAACTATCTATAAATTCAATTGTCAGCTGGTGGGTTTTATTCTAGACTTCACTTCAATCTAAAATTAGAGGCACTAAAATTCACATTAACTCTAAGAGGAATGCAGTGAATAAGTCTTTATTTCAAAAGAACACCTTTTTGTCAGAAAGAGCCATTTTCAAGATGATGGCTTTATCTGTAGCCAAAGAGAATAAACCCAATTCCACATTGTGCTGTTAATGCAGAAATTTTAGGTCACATTGGATTAATAAAAAATCTAAATTTAGCTAAGAATTATGAATAGAAATAACATGTCAAAATGTGCGGGAAATATTTATTTTAAAGCTTCAGTTCAGATTACATTTATTTTATTATTTTAAAGAAAAAAGATGAGGAGGACACGGGAGTAAGCAAAAGTGCTTTCTAAAAACCTGAAAATGAAATGGAGGGAAATGCTTCAAGAACAATATTCAGGCCCCTGGGATACAGCTCAGAGGTAGGAGGCTTGCCTAGCATATACAAGGTCATCAGAATTGCCTGTTTCTTTTCTAAAAATGAAAATAAAATTTTAATATAAGAAGCCAAATTTGAGAAATCTAACAGCCTCTTCAAGCTTTGATACTTCAAAATGCATTTGCAATAGAGTTTAAGGCGCACTTTCAAACAATTCTGGCTCTCATATTTCAACACAGGAACATGCCCCCCAGTCTGGCATAGGGGTCTGCAAGTGTAAAATTTATTTTTGATGTTAGATATAAAAGATCAGGAAAATCAAACTTCTTAGTGGACAGATTATTTAATTAACTGTGGTGTCCACATGTGCAGAGAGAGAAATAAGAGAAAGAACAAGAATCAATTAAAGTTACTGCTGTAGGGAGAAACAAGATTACCTGTGAGTTAATATTCAATTTATATTATAATTATCAAGGTAATTCTTTCTAGTGATTCTAACTAGATCCAGGTAAATGCACAAGCTTGAAGAAAGGGTCAGAAGTTTGAGTTTTCATGCATTATGTCCCTGCCTAGGGTAGTTTACAATTCAAAGAGAGATATCAAGCTCAGAGAACACTGTTGTTTGCATAGTGTGTTGGCTTAAATGAGCCCTGCCCCATAGGCTCAGGTATCTGAACACTTGGTTCCCAGTTGGGGCTGTTGTTTGGGGAAGCCATGGAATCTTTGGGAGGTGGAGCCTTCCTGGAAGAAGTGTGTCACTGGTGGTGGGGGTGGAGTGAGAGTTCACTACCTCAGCCCAAAGATTTCTGCTCTCTACTGCACAGCCAGGCCCCTGTTTCCCCTGCCCTTCCCACTACTATGGGCACATCCCTCTTGGAATCACAGTCCAAAACAAATGCTTTCACCAATAAGTTGCTTTTAGGCATTATTTTTATTGCAGCAACAGAAAAGTAACTAATATACATATAATGTTCAGTAGCATTATGTATTTTAACCCTTTCATCAAAACATGAGTGTTTTAATTTTTTATTATATTGACTTACTTGTGTATGTGAGTGTGTGTGCATTATGGAGCTCAAAGAACAGCCTGTAGTAGTCAGTTCTCTCCTTCTACCATGTAGGTTCTAGAGATCAAGCTTAAACTTTTACAAGGTTCAGTATCAATTATCTTTGCCCACTGAGTCATCTTGCTGATCCAGAACATGAGTTCTTAACAAACAGCTATATTTCTTGTTCCGAGACAGGGTCTTGCAATGCAGCCCAGGCTGGCCTAGAACTATGATCATCTCAGTGCCTGAGCATCCCTAATGCTGGAATGGCAGGCAGGGAGATGTATGTTATCAAATTAGTTTTGGTCAAAGCTTGAGTGTATTTTCTTCCCCTCTAAAAGAAAGAACCCTGGTGTGTATGCCTACGGGTGGGAGGTTGAGGCACAAGAAGCTTGAGGTGGAAGGCAGCCTGAGAGAAGTTCATAGTTCTAAGAAAAGTGTGCAGCAATCTCTGGACTCTATCCAGACTGTTACACTGAGGCAAGATGTTACCACCAGTAGCAGATGCCTTCATAGGCTAAATAAATATCACCAAAGAAGCCACCATTGTGTTTTTGCACTGTAATTCTGGAGGTTCTAAACAGGTTCCCATCACAATTATTATACATTTCAAATGCTTTAAAAACATATTTCTATCACATCTGTAAGAGGAACCAGAAGCCAGCAAAAAAGGCACATTTGCAAACATCACAGAATTTCAGTCAGAAAGACAGTATCAAGCCACCACTTACCAGCCCACAGCAGGATGGATGAATGGAGATTGGTGGGCTCTTTAGCTTCTTAATTCACCAGAGGAAATACTTAAGTACTTTTGTTTTATTTATTATTTTTATTTTATATGCATGAGTGTATTGCCTGGATGTATATAAGTGCACCCATGTCATGCAATGTCTGTGGAGGTCAGAAGAAGGCATCAGATTCCCTTGGAACTAGAGTTAACAGACCATTGTTAGCTACCATGTGGATGCTGGGAATCGAACCTAGGTCCTCTGCAAGAGCAGCCAGTGCTCTTAACCACAGGGCCATCATTCCAGACCCAGTACCTTTCCGTTTTGTTTTGTTTTATTTTGTTTTGTTTCATTTTTAAACAAGCTCTCAGTAGCTTGTAGTTATTTTTTATTCATGTTTTTAGAAGAAAGCATCTAGACTAACACTGCATTCCCTCCAGGGACAGTTTGCAGTGCTGGTGACCCCAGCGGGTGCCGTGGCAGCCTAAGCCCCAACTTCAAGCGCTACTTTACAATGAGCACCCTCCTCCATCCCCTTCAGCTAATTGCACTCTCCTAAAGTGGCAAAATGTGAATCACTTAGTAAGGAAATGGGCACCACCTGCTATTGTCAGAGACTGGGGTGCCGAAGAAGGAAAAAGCAGCCAAATGAAGTGTCATGTCAGAAATCAACGGTGCAGCGTGTGATTTGAGAAAACATGACTACTTTACAGAGACAGGGTGTCATTATGGCTTCACAGTAATACGGTGCTTTGACAACTGCTGTGTCTAACATATCATCACTGCATTAAGGTACACTGGCTTAGTTGGCGAAGGATGAGAAAGGGTTTTTTTTTTCTTTTAATAAGAAATATCTTCATGTTTGCCTGGTTAACCTAACAGAATGAGATTGTTAGTTGTAATGGAAGAATTCTAAATCCTGACCACCTAGGCTCAGAAAGACAAAAACATGTGAGCAACATATATGTATATACATGATCACATATGTATACCTGTAAGGCCTTCTTTAATAAAGAGGGAGGCCCACCTCTAGGATGGATGTCTGTATAACATTATCACAGTTGTTCAGTAATGCTGCTTCTAAAATAGTAACTTACTCACTTAGTCTAAAGGACTCTCAATGCAGTCCTTCTAAAGAGAGCATACAGAGCTGGGCATGGTGGCACGCGCCTTTAATCCTAGCACTCCTCAGGAGGCAGAGGCAGGCGGATCTTCAAGGCCAGCCTGGTCTACAGAGTGAGTTCCAGGACAGCTGGGGCTACAGGGAGACCCTGTCTCGAAAAGACCAAAAAAAAAAAGAGAGAGAGCATAAGAAACAGAAGCTGGGAAAGATGTGGTTTAGTTGTCCACAGGTGATTTGGTTATGGAGCCTGATAAAGGGGGTGGGGGGAGGTAGTACCCTAAGAAAACAAACTCACCCCTAGTTAGGCTAGAAGCTCTCCCAACTATGCAAAGCACTCCTCACTTCACCCAAAGAGAGGATTCAGGGCAGATGAAGAGAATTTCAACACTGAAGGTACGTTGTGTTCCATTAACTGAAACTTTATTCCTAATGACTAAACCCTTCCACGGAAAGACTTTCCACTGAGGCCCTTTGTCCTAGTGTTCAAAAATTTAACTTTCATCCTGATCTAAGTTCCATCAGCTCTCCCAGTTTAAGCACTGAAATCCCATCTCCTAGGTACCTGGGAGCCCCAGGTTATCTGACAACACTCAGAGATCATCAGAGAGGACCCGGAGCTGTTCTTACTGTGCCACTTAGGACAATCGAAGATAGATGAGTGCTTCTTTGAACAGAAGGATGGAGAAAGACTGCCTGAGAAAGGCACTAAGAACAACTAGCCTGACCCAGGCTAGGCAGGTACCTTTTCAGTATGTAGGGATCACCTAGAGACATCCTGGCATGCATTTTCCCACATCTTAGGAACCTAAAGCCACTGCGCATTACCCAGTTACCTAGACTATTATTTATTTTTTAAGAAATTTTTTTTAAAACTTTATTTGTGTGAGTATTTTTCCTGTATGTAGGTGTACCTCATGTATGCAGTACATGCAGAGGCCAGAAGAAGTTGTCAGATCCCCTGGAACTGGAGTTACAAATGGTTGTCAGCTTCCATGTGGGTGCTGGGAACCAAACCTGGGTCCTCTGTAAGAGCAGTCAGTGCTGAGCCATCTCTCTAGCCCTTAATTTTTTAGACAAGGTCTCATAGAGTATAGGCAGGCCTCAAACTTCCTATACAGTTGAGAGTGGCCTTAAATCCATGGTCCTCCTGCCTCTGCTTTTCAGAAGTTGAGATTTCGGGCCTACACGGCCATGTCAGACTATTTTTAGACCCAGGGAAACCAGTGGCCTCCATTTCTATTACTGGGTGATTTCTCTGGCTCCCTGATTGATAAGCATTATTAATGAGGAAAAGAATTCGTTTGTGATACCACCATGTATCAGACATTATGACTGTCACCAGTTTCTGTACTAAAGGATTCAATCCATACAGATGTGTGTAGTATAATTTATCCTTAGCTTGTTTTCCTGGGCATGTTTCAATTTGGAGGTGAGCATCTCTTGTTTATAGCTCTAGATACAGTAATTGAGCTACCAGCAAATCAATAAAACTGTTAAATGCATAATAATACTAGGCAATTGCATTCCTGATGTTTTACATAATTAACTGTCTGAGATTTTTCTTTAATATGATGGACATTCATGTAACATAGAGTGGTGATAAGTCTATAAAATATAGAGTTTATATGAACCGTGATTCTGCTTAAAACTCTGGCTAATCGTCTACTGCAGTTTTGAAGGAAAATCTCCCTTCCCCTTCCATTGCCATTCCCAAATCAATTCTTATGACATGGCTTTATAACAAACGTGATATTTAACCGATGATGGCTATTAGCTATTATACAGAATTGCATTCAAGGACTGCAACAGTAGGGGGAAATACCATTTAGTTTAAACAAACTTCTGCCATGTAGTCAATACTATTGAGGCAAATTAAGTGTTTTAACAAGTGTGTATGTTTGTACTTAATGCAGCTTAATTAACTATGTCCTTACAATGCCCAATGCCATGGATCTTTAAAAAAAAAAAAAAAAACTTAAGGAAAGGTCTCTTGAGAAACTCATGCATGACACACATTGGAAAATAAGCATTCTAAACTCTGAGCTCCAGAAATAGTTGGCTTTAAAACAGAGTTGCCTACTGGGTCACCATCCCCAGAGTGGGGTAAAGTACTCTAGGCAGTGGGTGGGACTATCACCAGAAAAGAAGGTTCTAGGGGTACCAAAAACTATATAAGCTAAATCATCAAAACGAAGCTTATGATATTTGCTGAATATAACATTTATTTGGTCTTAGAGATTTACTATGCCGTGTGCAGACCTCCTCTGAAGCAAGCTTTCCGGAAGGAAGGAAGAGTATCCTGCCTCTACAAATCTCTGCTCCTTCAAACAGAAATATGGATCAATAAAGTTTGCCTGTATTCAGACAATTCTGTCTTCAAGCAGTCAAGGAGTACACGGCAGAGAAGTCGACACAACAGGGGACTGACAGCTAAATGAAGACCTTTTCAGGCATCTCGCTTGAGAAGAAATAAACAGGCGTTCAACTCATAGGAAGTCTAGTGGTGATCTTTGCAAGTGACAATCGAATATAGATGCTCTAAACACACACTCCAGTGATGGAGTTCACAAATCAAATCCAGGTCAATGAAAGCCAGCCTGCATGAATTCCCCTTTCCTACTCTTCGATACATTGAGGCAGGAAATCAGAACACTATCAGGACTTCCTGTAAGGATACTGAGATCATACAATTGATGTCACCATTTGCTCATTAAGAAAATGTTTAGCAAAAGCTATTACAATTACCCATAGAGCAGCTGCCTCCAGGGAGACAGGCCAGTCCACTTGGAGGGCGATTCTGAAATCTACTTGGAAACAGGGTGAATTAACTAGTGAAAAGATCTAAATGTAGAGAATCATTGTAACCCCTCCCCCCAGAAAAAAGGTTGTTTACAGCACATATGAAAATGTCTATATTCTGGGAGATTTGCAGAGCCATTGGAGATAGCAAATCACATCTGCTGGATGGTGCTTAAACTATACTTATACTTTTAACTTGATAGCTTAGTCTGCAAGCTAACATCCAGATGCAAGGGCAGCTGGTGCTGGGGTGAGAGTTAAACTAGGATGATATTCTGTTGGATCAGGTGTGATCCAGCTGAAGCTCAGTGAGGAGGGAGAGGGGGAAGGAGAAGACTCCGTTAATCATTCAGTAACTCCTCTCATTCTAAACATTCAATGAGCTGCCTACTATATGAAGCTAAGCCACACAGACCTCTACTTGCAGGCAAGACCAAGTTAACTTACATCCCCACCTCTATTTAATTCAGCCTTGGGAGTGACTAAGGATTTGTTCTGCGGCCTGATGGGTTTTGTAAAAGGGGATTTTGTTGCAATGAGAAGGGAAGAGAGGCCATCAAAGAACAAACAGGTTCAGTCAGAGGGACCGCATGCCTTTTGTCACACCAAAGGTCCAATTGAGAGCATGCAATGTACAATTTCTAAATCTTATGTCATTCCAAAAACACAGTTAAAAAAACAACACAAGATTGGGGCTGGAGAGATGGCTTAGTGGTTAAGAGCACCGACTGCTCTTGCAGAGGACCAGGGTTCGATCCCCAGCACCCACATGGCAGCTAAGAACCGTCTGTAGCTCCAATTCCAGGAGGACTCCAGTTCCAGGGGAATCCGAGACCCTCTTCTGACCTCCACGGCCTTGCATGACATGGGTGCACTAAAGTACATGCAGACAGCACATTCATACACATACAAAAATAAATAAAATAAAAAAAAAAAACAACACAAAATAATAGCAGACCACAACAGAGATCTCTTAGCCTGTGGAGACCCTGTCCTTCCCAGGGCTGCAAGGACCTGGCCATATCTGTTACCTGTGCTCACTGAGGAACTTGCAGCCTATGTCTTTAAAAAATACATTTGACGAAATGCACAAACCATCAATAAAAATTAAATTAAAAAAAAAAAAAAGAAAGATGAAAAAAAAATACATTTGACTCCAATAAAACAACAGTGTCCTGTGTCTCAGGTTAGACCTTGAGCATAGTCTGACATGAAAGCACACTCTGGTACCACTGGGACTTGTGTGTGTGTGTGTGTGTGTGTGTGTGTGTGTGTGTGTTGTGAACACATGTAGTGAAAGAAGAAGGATAACTACAAACAACTTGCTGCTTCACATTAAAGCTTCCAGAACCCCATTCAAGGAAAAAGAGTTCCCAGTAGGTTCTGTAAGGACAGAAGCAGTGACCATTTGAGGTGAGCTAGGCAGCAGGACTCTTGGTCTGTGCCTCAAAATGGCACTTTTTTGCTCATTAAGTGTTTGGGGGGAGGCGCTGGCAGAAAGGGCAATTCTGTGCAATCAGTGTTTAAGTGGATGTTTGTCCCAGTGTGTGACACCACGCTGTCAGCAAGCAGCAGGGAGCCGTTGAGTTGTTACTACATTTGATTTGACTGCCAGGAGGAAGCTCCCCTTCTACCAACTGCTGGTGGCTCCCTCAAAGAATCTTCTCTTCATTTGTCGACTGATTTTTCTTGTTTTTGTTTTCTGGGGTTTTCTCTTTTTTTAATCTCTGACTTTTATTTCCTTTTCCTAGATGGGTCAAGAGCTCAAATAGCACATAGATTTGTAAGAGGCCACCCAGGACTGCTTTCCTGAACATGTCAGACCCAGAGGGCCTGCCAGGACCAGTTCTACTATGTTCCCTACTTCTAACCTCAGCACAATATTTTAATTCTGATTTCCTAGCTCTTGCCAGGTCAATACAGAGGGAAACAGGTTGTGTGGACAGAGCCTAGATCTTTTACTTAACGAGTTTATTTTAGCTGATGGAGGAGATAGCACTTATCTTTATTTTTTTTCAATTTTGATAAAATAATTGCTATTTTAGTGATTGCTTCTTGCTTCTGGCAACTTCTTTTCCTTTTCTGATTTCAGAACTTGACTATGTCACACCAAAACCTTTCTCTTTGAAATAAAGACTCTGGCAGACATGGAGAGAGCAAAAGTGGGCAGTTAATCAAATCGAAGTACACATGCAAGTGTTCTAAGGGATTCTGCTACTTTCAGCTAATTAAAAATTTTAACTAAAATAAAATAATTTTTAATTAATGATTTTGGTCATTAGGTTTTTCAACTAAAGATGTTCAAATAGTGCTTCATTTTTTTTGGAAAAAAATATCAACATATGTATGAATTAAAAGGGTGAGAAAAAAATGATAGAGAAAAAAAAATCCCTCAGAGATATTAGGAAAATTCAAGCTCAATGGAAAAGTAATTAACGCTAAGGAGCTAAAACTGTAATTAAAGAAAAATTTCATTAAGCAGAAGCAAGAGAGCCTGATTCCCTAAATATGACAAGGTGCCGCATAAAAATAAAATAGAAGCAGGTTTCAGAACTGGAGCAGGAAAGCCATGTCTTTAACCAGATCAAATTCTTGAAATTGGCTGTCAAGACAGGATTGTGGTGATTTATACCCGTCTATCAAGTGCGCGGAAGGGAGACAGAGAACAGGCGAGCTGCTGCTGCACGGTTCGCAAAGAACCTTTAATTTCCACAGCGCCATCTGTTACCAAATCTGATTCGCATTCCCTTTAATCTGGTTGAGTTCCATAATACTAATTCTTTCCCACCCTTTATGAACATGAAGCACAAAAAAAAAATAAGAATAATAAAAATAAACATGAGAAGCTTTACTTGTGATGAGTAAGAAATTGAACATTATAGAGTTAAGGTGTTAAGGCTGCGCTGACTTACAGGAAGCATGTTCTCTTCCATTAAAATGCATTCTTGAGAAAGGGATTTGTTTCCAGCCAATGCAGAGATATGAAATTGTTCATATTTGGGGTAAAAAAAAATGATGATATAAAAGTAGGCCGGGGACATGAAAGCAGAGGTTGTCATAAAACACAATTGTTGTCAAATTTAGTCATTTTCAGAACTGGCTATAAAATCAGTTTGCTATGGTCTTCACATAGAGAAAGCCTGAAATTGTGTTTTTGTTAAGGAAATTCAAGAGGATGATGTATATATGCAGAAAGAACACAGAAGGGAGGAATCAAAACTGTAGAGAAATCAAAGTGGGAGCGAAACAGTGTGTGTTAAAACACAGAGATGTGCGTAGAGACGCGTTCAGCCCTCTCGGGGTTTCTACTGGCCACTGCCCATGTTCACCATAGCCTTGACCCTTGCCAGTATCATAACCATTACCACAATAATGAGCTGCTGAGCTGTAAAATTACAAAGTGTTTTCTGCATCAGAGAAAGATTAAACTATGCTCAGTAAAGATTTAGTGTTAAATGTATTTTATTGCTTCCTAAGTCTGTGAAAATTTGTTATCTTTAAAGGCAGTTTACATAAAGATCCATGGACATACATTACAAATGATAAAAAAAAAAATGATGTTTTGAATACTGGCTTAAGTTTGCATTATGCTTTTAGTCACCCAACTAACTACACCATGCTCCTATAAGCATTAGAAAAAAATCAGTTTTTCTTCTAACCCAGTGTTACAGAACACAACCTGTATTATGTGGCATATTGCTCTTAGCTTCCATGAAGAGCAGAGAGGCTATGATTTTAGAAAAACCTTTAGGTTGATCATAGGTATGATTGTCATTTGTAAATATATTTCTATACAGAAGCCTTTAAACAAAGTCTGCCCATGAGCTGGTATTATCTAAAATCCCAATACTTAAAAAAAAAAAAAATCCCAAGCCACTTATGTAAAAGAGATATGCTTCCAGGAGGAATCTTTTGTTTTATGCACAGAGTCTTATGGTTAGCTGGGCAGACAATGCTAACTCTCACATCGATACATCGATAAAAATCTTGACTTTTTAAACTGTAGGAGAATTAAAAAGAAGAGAGTTTTACAGAAAAAAAATAACTTGAAACTTGAAAAAGGTACAAGTACACATAAACACACACACATGCTACATATAAATATGTATATCACTAATAAATAGATGACTAACCATCAAAAATACAAATCATTAATGATAATATAGATGGTGGTTTTGAAAAGTAGGGAATGTCGTAATTCTGACACCCCTATGTGATATATAGCTACCTGTATTATATAATTATTATCTTATGAAAGGGAAATAAAATTTCTTTGCCTACATAGAAAAGCAGAAAACTCCCAAGATGTACCAGAAATGCTGGCAAGGATGTGGAACCAACTGGAAACAGATTGCATAAAATGATAGAACCTGTTTGCTTAAAACAAATGAAAAAAAAACATTAGAAGTTTCTTATGAAGTGAAATAGACACCACATCACAACTGTGCTCTCAAATATTTACTGAGAAAGAAAATAGGCCTACATAACCCATAACCTCCACTTGCAAATGGGTATCATGTCATTGTTCATAAATTACAAACAGAAAGCATGAAAGATTTTCATCGTCGATGAACCGTGTGACACATGTGTATATATATATATATATATATATATATATATGCATACTCAGAGGCATACACATACATATTCACATATGTGTATACATATATATAACACAGAGGCATTCTAGCCACAGGAAATGTGCTAAGAGTGTGAATCAGAGCTGGATCCCAGCAACACCCTGACAAGCAAGGGAGCTGCACACAGAAAAGCATATGCTGTAAAATTCTGGGTCTGGGGAGTTGTAGAGCAAGCAAACACGGAAGTAGCATGATAGAAGTCACCCATGTTTTGCAGAGTCTAGAAGTTGGATTGTCTCAAGGGGGACACGAGTTGTCATAAGACATAAAATGTGGGGCTGGAGAGATGGCCTAGCGGTTAAGAGCGCCGACTGCTCTTACAGAGGACCCGGGTTCGATCCCCAGCACCCACATGGCAGCTGAGAACCGTCTGAAACTCCAATTCCAGGAGAACTCCAGTTCCAGGGGGATTCCAACACCCTCTTCCGATCTCCATGGCATTGCACGACACAGGTGCACACACTTGCATGCAGACAGTACATTCATACACATACAGAAATTTAAAAAAAAGACATAAAATGTAAGGTGGCTGGGGATGTGTGATCTGAGTCACAGTTGTCACTGAGGTATACACACTGCAAGTATTTGATTTTCCATAATCTAAACAAAATTTTGAATAATACATGTAGTGTAACAACTGATAATGACCAGAAGACTCCACTGGTTTCTGTGCTCTATGCCAGATCTTTTTGTTTTAATCGTCATATTTGGCAGGTTCTTACTCTGTAACCCAGGATGGCATCAAATTCACAATCCTCCTGCCTCAGCTTCCTGAGTGCTAGGATTACAGATATTCACCATCATGTCCTCCGTTGGGCCAAATCTTAACTACCAGCTCTGGAGTACTCTAAGTCACCACCTTGTTCTGTCTCCTGTGTACATATAAAAGATACAGTGGACTGTGCTTCCTTCAGGAACCCCCAAAGAGAGGCAGAATCCTGTCCAAATATCAGATTTCCATTTCTTAGTTAAACCCTTTTCTAACTTAGAGGCCCATAATGAATAATATTCTCCAAATTTGAAAAATACAATTGTTTTGGTAGTCTTTTGAAAATCTTGTAGGGCTGGAGAGATGGCCTAGCTGTTAAGAGCGCCAACTGCTCTTGCAGAGGACCCAGGTTCGATCCCCAGCACCCACATGGAGGCTGAGAACCATCTTTAACTCCAGTTCCAGGGGAATCAGACACCCTCTTCTGACCTCCGCGGCATTGCACGACACAGGTGCACAAACCTACATGCAGACAGTATACTCATACACATAAAAAATAAATTAAAAAATAATTTTAAAAAGATATATAAAAAAAACCAGTTTGGTTTGGATTTTGAACTAGGAAAGTTATAATAAACCCCAAATTGAGATTCAGGGAGTGGAAGTAAGAAAAACCATCAGTCCTGGTAGCACAAGCCTCCAACCCCAGCTATTCAGGAAGCTGAAGCCAGAAGATGACAAATTCAAGGTTTCCTTGGGCTCTGCAGTGAATTCAAGATAAGCCTGGGCAACTTAATGAGTCCCTTTCTTGGCTTGTAGAAGTTGAGAATTCAGTTCAGTTGTAGAGTGAAAAGAATGAGAAAAAAGAAGAACACAGCCGGGCATGGTGGTGCACGCCCTTAATCCTAGCACTTGGGAGGCAGAGGCAGGCGGATCTTTGTGAGTTCAAGGCCAGCCTGGTCTACAGAGTGAGTTCCAGGACAGCTGGGACTACAGGGAGACCCTGTCTCGAAAAGACCAAAACAAAAAACAACAACAAAAAAGAAAGGACATATATGTTTCTTGCTTCCATACGATTCCCAGCACCCACGTGGCGGCTAAGAATGGTCTTTGACTCCAGTTCCAGGGGAATCCGACAGTACACTCATACACCGGAAAAGTAATAAGCTAAAAAGCCGGGTGTGGTGGCGCATGCCTTGAATCCTAGCACTTGGGAGGCAGAGGCAGGCAGATTTTGTGAGTTCTAGGCCAGCCTGGTCTACAGAGTGAGTTCTAGGCCAGCCGGGACCCTGTCTCAAAACAAAAAGTAGTTTCCAGTTTTCTATCTGCCAAAAGTGTACAGCTTCTTCCCCCTTTGGTGTCCGTAAGGCTGTCGCAGTCAGCATTTCCCACATGGACATATGGGTGGATTTTGTTTTGTTTCATTTTTGTGGATGACTTGATATCAGTTCTGTTCTATTCTTTTTCTTTTTTTTAATTTTTTGGGCAGGGGTGCACTCTCATACATGAGGGCGGCTCTTAACCGCTAGGCCATCTTTCCAGCCCCGATGATGGGATACTTTTAAAAAATTGTTTATGTTGTAATATAAAGGGTATTTCTGCGTAGCTGCTCAGAAATTGTACAGTTATTTTGAAATATGTCATTTCACCCACTCAGGTTTTTTTTTTTTTTTTTTTTTTTTTGGTCTTTTTTGAGACAGGGTCTCTTGTAGCCTCAGGTGTCTGGAACTACACTCTGTAGACCAGGGTGCCTTGAAACTCACAAAGATCCGCCTGCCTCTGCTCCCAAGTGGTAGGACTAAAGGCGTGCGCCCACCACACCTGGCTTATTTTTTTTTCTTTCTTTTTTTCTTTTTTTTTGGTCTTCACCTACTCAGGTTTTATGAACATATAGCCTTTAAAGAAATCAAGGCACCCCTTTTCCTTCTTTCTTTCCTTCCTCCCTCCTTTTTTTTTTTTTTTTTTTCTTTCATTCTTCATTTTCTTTTTCCTTTTCTTTCCTTTCCTTTTCTTCTCTTTCCTTTTCTTTTTCTGTTCTTCCTTTTTTTTTTTTTGTTTTTTTTGGTCTTTTCGAGACAGGGTCTCCCTGTAGTCCCAGCTGTCCTGGAACTCACTCTGTAGACCAGGCTGGCCTTGAACTCACAAAGATCCGCCTGCCTCTGCCTCCCAAGTGCTAGGATTAAGGGCGTGCACCACCATGCCCGCTGTGTTCTTCTTTTTTCTCATTCTTTTCACTCTACAACTGAACTGAATTCTCAACTTCTTACAAGCCAAGAAGGGACTCATTAAGTTGCCAGGCTTATCTTGAATCACTGCAGAGCCCAAGGAAACCTTGAATTTGTCATCTTTCTGGCTTCAGCTTCCTGAATAGCTGGGGTTGGAGGCTTGTGCTACCAGGACTGATGGTTTTTCTTACTTCCACTCCCTGAATCTCAATTTGGGGTTTATTATAACTTTCCTAGTTCAAAATCCAAACCAAACTGGTTTTTTTTATATATCTTTTTAAAATTATTTTTTAATTTATTTTTTATGTGTATGAGTTTACTGTCTGCATGTAGGTTTGTGCACCTGTGTCGTGCAATGCCGCGGAGGTCAGAAGAGGGTGTCTGACTCCCCTGGAACTGGAGTTAAAGATGGTTCTCAGCCTCCATGTGGGTGCTGGGGATCGAACCTGGGTCCTCTGCAAGAGCAGTTGGCGCTCTTAACAGCTAGGCCATCTCTCCAGCCCTACAAGATTTTCAAAAGACTACCAAAACAATTGTATTTTTCAAATTTGGAGAATATTATTCATTATGGGCCTCTAAGTTAGAAAAGGGTTTAACTAAGAAATGGAAATCTGATATTTGGACAGGATTCTGCCTCTCTTTGGGGGTTCCTGAAGGAAGCACAGTCCACTGTATCTTTTATATGTACACAGGAGACAGAACAAGGTGGTGACTTAGAGTACTCCAGAGCTGGTAGTTAAGATTTGGCCCAACGGAGGACATGATGGTGAATATCTGTAATCCTAGCACTCAGGAAGCTGAGGCAGGAGGATTGTGAATTTGATGCCATCCTGGGTTACAGAGTAAACCTGCCAAATATGACGATTAAAACAAAAAGATCTGGCATAGAGCAAGAACCAGTGGAGTCTTCTGGTCATTATCAGTTGTTACACTACATGTATTATTCAAAATTTTGTTTAGATATGGAAAATCAAATACTTGCAGTGTGTATACCTCAGTGACAACTGTGACTCAGATCACACATCCCCAGCCACCTTACATTTATCTGTCTTTTTTTTAAATTTCTGTATGTGTATGAATTGTACTGTCTGCATGCAAGTGTGTGCACCTGTGTCGTGCAATGCCATGGAGATCGGAAGAGGGTGTTGGAATCCCCCTGGAACTGGAGTTCTCCTGGAATTGGAGTTTCAGACGGTTCTCAGCTGCCATGTGGGTGCTGGGATCGAACCCGGGTCCTCTGTAAGAGCAGTCGGCCGGCTTTAACCGCTAGGACCATCTCTAGCCCCACATTTTATGTCTTATGACAACTCGTGTCCCCCTTGAGACAATCCAACTTCTAGACTCTGCAAAACATGGGTGACTTCTATCATGCTACTTCCGTGTTTGCTTGCTCTACAACTCCCCAGACCCAGAATTTTACAGCATATGCTTTTCTGTGTGCAGCTCCCTTGCTTGTCAGGGTGTTGCTGGGATCCAGCTCTGATTCACACTCTTAGCACATTTCCTGTGGCTAGAATGCCTCTGTGTTATATATATGTATACACATATTGAATATGTATGTGTATGCCTCTGAGTAGCATATATATATATATATAAGTATAATATATATACACATGTGTCACACAGGTTCATCGACGATGAAAATGCTTCATCGCTCTTTGTTTTGTAATTTATGAACAATGACATGATACCCATTTGCAAGTGGAGGTTATGGGTTATGTAGGCCTATTTCTTTCTCATAAATATTTGAGAGCACAGTTGTGTGTGGTGTCTCTTCACTTATAGAAACTTTAAATGTTTTTTTCATTTTGTTTGAAGCAAACAGTTCTACATTTTATGCAATCTGTTTTCAGTTGTTCCACATCCTTGCCAGCATTCTGGTACATTTGGGAGTTTTTCTGTTTCTATGTAGGCAAAGAAATTTTTATTTCCCTTTCATAAGATATAATTATATAATACAGGTAGCTATATATCACATAGGGGTGTCAGAATTACGACATTCCCTACTTTTCAAAACCACCATCTATATTATCATTAATGATTTGATTTGTTTGATGGTTAGTCATCTATTTATTAGTGATTACATATTTATATGTAGCATGTGTGTGTGTTATGTGTGACNATTACCGCGGCTGCTGGCACCAGACTTGCCCTCCAATGTGATCCTCTTAAAGGATTTAAAGTGGACTCATTCCAATTAAGGGCCTCGAAAGAGTCCTGTATTGTTATTTTTTCGTCACTACCTCCCGCGGGTCGGGAGTGGGTAGATTTGCGCGCCTGCTGCCTTACTTGGACGTGGTAGCCGTTTCTCAGGCCCCTCTCCGGAATCGAACCCGATTCCCCGTCACCCGTGGTCACCATGGTAGGCACGTCGACTAACCATCGAAAGTTGAAGGGCAGACGTCTCGAATGGGTCGTCGCCGCCACAGGGGGCGTGCGATCGGCCGAGGTTATCGTAGAGTCACCAAGCCGCCGGCGCCCGCCTCCGCGGCCGGAGCGGAGGAGGAGCTCCACCGGGTGGTTTTATCTGATAAATCACGCATCCCCCCGCGAGGGGCAGCGCCCTCGGCATGTTTAGCATCTAAATTTACACACAGTATCCAAGTAGAGAGAGCGAGCGACTCAAAGGAACCATAACTGATTAATGAGCCATTCGCAGTTCACTGTAACGGCCGTGCGTACTTAGACATGCATGGCTTAATCTTTAGACAAGCATATGCTACTGGCAGATCAACCAGGTAGGAGCGCGAGCGAGGCATGAGAGAGAAGAGAGATGGGGGAGAGAGAGAGAGAAAGAGAGCGCAGCCAAAGAGAGCCGGACAGAGGGAGAGTGTTGGAAGGGCACGGCCATCGGCATGCGGAGAGGAGACAAGGAAGGCCCCGAGGAGACACGCGGTCCGAAACCCCCGCACGAGGCCCCCAACTCCTCCTTCACCCACAGCCGATAAAGCGCAATGCCCCCCCACACCACGGATTTTTTCTTTCCTCTCCTCTCTCGCTTTCCCGGACGCGCTTCTTCCCCTCCCCCCCACCCCTTCTCCTCCTCTTACTCTGGCGTCGGCGAGCCAAGAAACGTCCCAGAGTGCGGAACGGAGGAGGGAAGGAGGGAGAGACCGGTCAAAGCAAACGCCCCGCGGGGAGCGAGGGTCCCCCCGAGCGGGATCGCGGGGACGACACGAGGGAAGGGGGACGGACCGGGAAGCCGCCCGCCGACACCCGCGGGTCCGGCCGCCGCGATGCGAAGAACCCCAAACACGTACGACCAGCCCCGGCCATCACGCCCGCACACGCGGAAACACAGTACGCCGTCGGTTAGCCGGGGGGCCGCGGGGAGACTGCGGCGCGCCGGGTGGCCCGCGGCGGACGAGCACGGGGGGGCAACGTGTGCGGAAGGCCGAAACCGCGAAACCCCCCACCGGCATCGGGACGGCGGCAGGGAGCGAGACCACCCCAAAAGGCCGGCCCGGCATGGCGGACACCCAGACGACCCCGACGCGCGGCCACCCGGCGAGAAGGCGGAAGGGAGGGCTGCCCTCAAAACCGCGCCCCGGCGGAGGAGGCGAACGCGACGCGAGCGGGGCTCCCAGGGCAGCGACGGGAGGCACGGAGGCAAGGCGACGGGGCACGCACCACATCCATCCGCTCGGATGATCGGGCCCGGGCCCCGAGCCGACGGCAGACGTCCGCAAACCCGGTCCGGGAGACGTGCAGGCAATCCTCCGCGCAACGCCGCCCTCGGCGCTCCGGAGCGGTACCCACCACGACCCCGACGGGGAAACCCCGACGGCCCCGAACTCGGCTGCGCGCAACACCCAAACTACCGTGGGCGCGGGCGCCCTCTCCTCTTCCCTCCGAGTGGCCTATGGCAGACCCCACCCACACGCCACGCCACACCACCGCGAGTCGCGTGGCCGGGAAGCCCTCCAACTTTCTCTATCACCCACCGAACGGCCCCCCGAGGACCACGGCGGCCGCCCGCTTGCGTGCCCGGCAGCCCCACAGGGGGTCTCGGCATGCACGGTCAGCGGTCGGCCGGCCTGGGAGGGACACACGGCAGTGCGAGGAGGGGAACGACACAGCAGAACGAGAGCCAGCCGGACGGCAGGGGCTACGGGAACGGCCCCCGGAAGAAGCCTCCCCCGGGCCGAGAGACAAACCCCCCTCCACAACCAACGCACGGCGGGCCACAAGGTAAACCGGACGGGCCAGCACCGCCCCAACAACACCTGGGGCGGCCCCACCATGCCTGTGCACGCCGAGCCAGGCGAGACAAAGAAGGGAAGACGGTCCGAGAACACCGGGAGGACGCAACACGGGAGACTACCGACGTCGCCGCCACGAGCCGAAAGGCCCTCGCGCGAACCGCCGACGTCCGACAGCGTCGCCGGGACACCACACGCCGGCACCGCAGCCGGGAGACGACGCAGAGGAGACAAGCCACGCCCCAAAGACCCGCTCCAGCCCCCAAGAGGGAAAAAGGGAGCACCCGGGCGTCCGCCAACGGTGGAATCGCCACCGGGGCGAGGCGAGCCAGCCCCCCGGAGCCCAAGAACCCGACACCGCGCGGCGGCCGCAGCACGGCGGACGGGGTAGGACGGTCTGGCACGCGGGGAGCAAGCACGCCGAGCGCGCCGGCTCCAGAGGCGGGAGCGACGGGCGGGGCCGGCGTCCAGCAAAACCCATCGAGCCGACCCACGACCCCACTCGGAGAGCCACAGCACACGGGGCGTGCTCTCACACGGGCAGGCTGTCCCAACAACCCCTTCAGACACACCAACAAACCGAGACGACGGCTCGGTCCCGCGTGATCTCCCCCACGACTCGGAGCAGGGAAGCGCGGGCCGCAGCCGGCGAAGAGCGAGCGCTCAGGTTCCCCACCGCGGGGGCGAGCGGAACCCCTGTCCCTCAACCCCCCGCGGGCAAAAAAAACAAAGACAGCCAAAATGAGATATTACGTAGTCACCAACACACATAACAACTGCCAAACACTGAGTAAATACGAATGCAACACAAAGCGGAGGGCAGCCCCGGGGCCTGCACCGTCAGACAGTCGCAGAGTTTCGATTCGGTCGGCTTGCTGCGCGCAAGGGAGACGTGCTGTGCGGAGGGGGGGGCGTCGTCACCCCCCACCGGTATCACATGCCCTCTCCGGACCGCTAGATGAAGCTTTCTCGCTGATGCGTGGACGGATCCCAAACCCCCAACTAAGCTCACACGTTCGCCGCCAGCCCAGAATTCGTGCGTGAGTGTGTGCCATCGCAAGGAGGCACGCCAGGACACGGCCAAGATGAAGTGGGGGGTCTGCGGTATAGGTAAGAATCTCTGGCTGAATAGCCTCGAGCGTTCGCGGACGGGGAGCCCAGAAAACCAGGGCCACCCCGCACAACCAGGCCCCTCTAAAACCGCCGGGTGGCAAGGCAGCAGCCAGAGGCTTCCTCCCCGAAGCATCAAGTGGGCACCGCCCACGACTCACTCGCCACACACTCCGAGCGTACCGCCATTCGGATCGCGACGGGCAACGCAGGCTGATGCACCCAAAATCTGCGGAGCTCAGAGATTCCATTTTCACTGCACGCGCCAGGAGCGAGGACAGTGCTTTCCTTTCGTCTTTGACCGCACTCGACCCCACGCCCCTTTGGGTTTCTTCGCTCCTGAGCCTTCGGCAGAAAAGCTTCCGCCACAAAACGCAAAAAGCAACAGGCCCATCCCAGGACAGCAGAGACACACCGCCGCAGACACAAAGACAGGACACACGGGCACCGGCGGGGGGACGGTGCGAAACGACGGCTTCAGCGGACTCAGCTCGGGCACTTGAAAAGACCAGCCTGGAGTTCGCTTCCAGGTAAGCACCACCGACGAGGAGGCCGATGAGTCAAAGTCGTTTACACACACGGCGCGGCGGCGCTGACCGGAGGCGCGCGCAGCAGGGAAGGCAAGGTAGACCCCCCCTGCTTTCTCGGGGCACCGACCAGGCCACGCAGTGAAAAAAGACACCGGCGAGAGAGGCATCGTGAGGAGCGCATCCTGCCGCGATCTCTCTACGCCGACCGTCGGGACAGGGCGGGAAGCCAGACGTCTGGTCCAGACATACCCGCAGTCCCCTGCCTTTGCCACCACCAACCGAACGTACGCGAGGAGAGGCACAATGAGGCCCGCGCCAGGCAGGAAACGAAAGAGCACGCTACTTCGCTCCATGAAAATGGACGTCCCCTCGCCTGGTGCGGCTAGCGCCGGCTGCAACACACGCCATGCCGGAAGGCAGAGAAAGCGTCCGAGAGATACACGGAGCGGGCCACGCATCAAAAGGATTAGGACTCGGTGAGCTGGCCTAAATGGGCGAGGGGATAAACCATACTCAACGAAAAAAAAAAAAAAAACAGAGCTTTTTGGGGCGAGCGGGGAGCTCATCGCGCGGCGAGTCACGGATCATAAAGTGGCAGGAGGTTGCGGGTCCTCCGTAAGCGCGCCAAGGGGAGAGGAGAGGATAAAGAATAAAAAAAAACTAGAGAAAAAAACAGAGAAAAATAAAGCGGAAGACATCACATACTCCAGAGGGGTCAGGGGAGCGCTCGGGAATCACCATCCTGCCCCATAAGCGGCCACAGACGGGGAGAAGAGAGGAATAAAAGGCTACAAACGAAAGCCCGGAGAAAGTGCATCAGGCAGCGCAGGACCGGACCCCGACCATAGCTGTCCAGGATACGGGAAAGGCGCCCAAATAACGACGCACCTAGAGCAGTAGCAGCTGCCACTCTCTACGACACTCACACTCCCCGTACAAAAGACAGCAGCCGCACGGCCAGCGCACTCCAGCCAACCAGAAACCAGGCGGGCGCGAGCGAACAACGAACGAAATGAGTGCCTGACACGCTTAGCCAAGACAAGCAGCTGTGGAGTCTGCGACTCATCACACGCAAGCGGCCCCCACATAAACACCCCCGCCGCACGCAAGGGCAGACAAGCTGGATTGGCTAGACGTCAGTGGAGCCAGGCCTCAGGTGCTGGCTCGCCGAGACAAGCGGCCAGACAAGCCAGCATAAGGGTTAAGCCACAAGCAGCAGGGGAAAAGTTCCAAGTACGCGCACACGGCCCTCGCAGCAGCAGTCGACCCAGAAACAGGAAGCGCCTAGCGCCTCCGCAGTAAGCAGTGTCACCGAACGAGGGGAAGCGATCATGCACGTGATCTAGACACTGCTTGCTGCTGGCGAGTACAATATAGCTGTGCTATATAGGCAGGACTCAGCGTTCAGAACAACGCAAATCACCATCCACAAGCATGAGCGACACGTCCACACGAGACACACGCCGAGGTCTACTGAAAGTCCTTCCACCTCTGGGTATCCTATTCCCCCAACAAATGCCGCTCGCAATCGCTGCATCAGAGAACCGCAACATCACAGTGGTACACACGACTGCGTGCGAAGAACCCACCTTAGAGAAGCCTAGGACCAACACTCGACCACCGGACAAAGGGAAAGGGTGGACACCTGGCGAAGTGACCCATTATAAACAAACTTCGATCGGCACCCAGTCTGCTCTCAACGGTCCATGAGACAGCAGACAGTAAGCGCCTGGCTGACCAGCAGAAGCACGGTTCCGGGCATCGTACTTAACACGGACACCAGTAGACGAGGTCCAGCCTCCGCCTCAACGAGCCTTGGGGACCGGAACGACAAAACAAAACAAACAAAACTTGCAACGAGGTCTGCCCGACTCACGTGGAGCCGGACCCGCCAGACCGCGGTCACCTCGCCACCCATCCCTGGTCCACAGGACCCCACTCCCCGCGCGAGGACGGTCGGCCTTGCCTCGGTCGCCAGCTGCCTCGGTCCCGGGCCACAATACACGCTGGAGATCGACCTCACCCGAGGGAGCCTGGCCGGACCCTGCCACCGGATCTCTCACACCTTCACGGCCGTCCACAGGACCCCGGAAGGTCGGCCTCGCCTGGGTCGCCGGCTGCCCCAAGCCGTTCCAACCGAGCGGGTGCCCATGGCCAGGCACAATCGCACGAAGAGGCACTGACGTGCGAACGGGGTGGTCGTGTCTTGCGAGCCGAGCGGGCTCACAAGTAAAAACGAGTTCTGGTCGCGGACTAGGCAGCCAGCTCCAAACACAGACGACGTGCCTTGGAGAGAGGTGGCAGTCCTCCCCTAAGCTGCTCGCAAGCACCCAGGACAACGTCCCCTGCACCTACAAACTCCTACAACAGAGGACTCGCAGCCACTCTCGAAGCAGACATACGCCCGGACCTACTGAGACTCTGCCCCGGCTCACAGCAGCCAAATGTACATCCATTAACGGAATCCTGGGACAGGACACTTGCAGAAACAAAGACACCGCTAGGGAGAGCCAGACAACCGTCTCGGGCATGCACACTGCTAACCCGGATCTTCACTCCCTCGCCCGCCTCTCAGCTCGCTCGCCCGCCCGATCCTCGCCCCTCGCTCGGCCTGGAAGCTCAGACTGGCAATCACAGGAGGTCGCAGCGGGGGGGGGGTAGCTTGGGGAGCGGAGTGGTACCAGCGGTGACGCTGTGTCCTACCAGAAAACCCCAAAGAACACACGGCCGGCGAGGGACGGCTCAGGCTACGAAGAAGTGAAACCAAAGACCAGAATCACTCACTCCAACATTTCACGTTTACAGCAGGATGAAAAGCCTTTCCACCACAGGGCTGCCCCTTAATGTGCGTGTTTTCCGTGGAAGGAGCCGGTCCGCAGCAGGATTGGAAAGGCTTGTCCCACCAAGGGGGGCGGGGGCGGGCGGAAGGACACACCGGAGGGGCAGGCACACGCGTGCATGTTTACATGGAAGAGTCCGGAGCCTTGCTGCAGCAGAATTGGAAACAATTCCCACCAACCAGCCGGCCTGGTTGTTCTCCATAGGGTGTATTTCAATAATCCTACTAGTTCATGCAGGTATGTACGAGTGGATGCCGACCGCTCTTGCAGAGGACCCGGATTCGATCCCCAGCACCCACATGGCGGCCGAGAACCGTCTGAAACTCCAATTCCAGGAGAACTCCAGTTCCAGGGGAATCCTACACCCTCTTCTGACCTCCGCGGCTTTGCACGACACGGGTGCACAGACTTGCATGCAGACAGTACATTCATACACATACAGAAATAAATAAAATTAAAAAAAAAAAAAGTATCCCATCATCAATCTGTCAGACATGCCTCAAGTACAAACATCTGGGTGCAGCAACGCCAGACAGAGAGCGGGGCATATCACCACCAGCACCTTTGCTTTGACTTCTACCCACACAGAGGTTCCAGTGTTTAGCACTAGCTAAGGAGAAAAAACAATTATACGGCTAATTCTGGTTTTTCTGCAAACAGTGAGATGGCTCACTGTAAATACTGCTTACCAGGAGGGGCAAGGTTGGGGCTCCGGCAGATTAGAACTCTGAGTTACAGTGAGACAGCCTGCTTGAATATAGTCAAGATACTTAATGTCAATCTCTGGACTCTACATGCATCCACATCTTCGTATATACATGTAAACATGCATACACATACATAACATACATATGCATACAAATTCCCCATTAATTTTTAATTTTTTATTTTATGTTTTTGAATGTTTTGCATACATACATATATATATATATATATATGTATGTATGTATGTATAATTGTACCACGTGTATGCAAACCCATGAGGCCAGAGAAGGTGTAGAATCTCCTGAGTATTGGTTAACCATCATGTGGGTGTCTGGGAACTGAACCCAGGTTCTCTATGAGAACACCCAGTGTTCTTAAGCAACAGAGCCACCTCTCCATCCCCTACCAATATTTTTTAATACGTGCATTTATACTTCTGATTTCTACCCCTCCATTTGAGCAGAACAACTGTCCACTAAATGTTTCATTTCTTTTTAATTTACCTCTAGTCCCAAGTTGTCGAAGGCATGAACAAATGGATTCAAACACCCTGAGAGCCACAGGGTCCAAATGCGAGACTAAAGTGTTCTTCATACAATCTGTGAGATAAAGCAAGACTCTCAAGAATCTATGAGATAAAACATTAAGTACAGAAAAGCTATTTTTATATCTCCCTAGGTCACAGTAAGCCTGCTAAGAGATTCAATTTAAAACGAACCACACCAAAAAAGAACATGTTAGGTGGAGTAGTAAGATATTTCTGAGAATTTTAATTAGAAGGTCTAGCTAGGAGTTCAGCCTTGTTCCACACTAAAGATGGCTCTACCATGTTATCTACAAGCTTTGGCTGCCAAATCTGTTCAATGGAAAGTGTGCCATAATGGGGCTTGTGGGAAGAATAAATGACAATCATTTGCAGACACAGCACTGAATTCAGTTGTGCTCCAAGGAGGGAGAAGAAAAGCAAGCATTTTAGGGAAGAAGCCTGGCCTCGAGGCAGCTCAGATCAAGTGTGTTGGGGGCAGGAGGGCAGCTCTGAAGAATGCTCAAGGGAACTGAGAATCTGCCAGTGAGTCCAGAAAAGAAGCAAGGGCCAGAGTGCTGCATGTTTGGAAAACCACAGGAGACAGAGTCAATGCCCCCCTGAGGCAACGGGAGATATGGTAAGTAACCAAGGAGATGGGACCCAGGCTGGTGCCAAACCACTGAACTACACAGTCCCCATCTTCTCCTTTGCTGTTTTTAGGTTCGAGACAGTGTCAAAGTAAGTCACCTGAGTTGTCCCTGAACTAACTCTGTAGCCCAGGCAGGAGCTGAACCTGAGCTTCCCCTGCCATGGCCTGCTGAATAGCTGAGATAACAGGCCTGGTTCACCAGGCTAGACTACATTATAGTCTTAGAAGACAGCTATGGCAGGTCTATCTTTTGGAAAGAAGTTAGGTAGATGTACACAGGACTCCTCTATGCAGTTTGATGCAAATCTATGTGTGAGTCTACAATTATCTCAAAATAAAAGAGTTTTAATTACAATTTCATTGGTGGTCTCAGCCGGTATTTACATCCCTGGTATTTTCCTGACATGCTGAGTTCATGATAGCTACTTAATAGATTAGTCACTTAGTAGGTGTTTGTTAGAGAATAAAAGACTGTAAGGTGTTACATCAATTGAATAGTTCATGTTTCATTTCTGTTGTTATACCTCTGATCATACAGAGTCTACACTTGGCTAGAATATTCATGTGAATATATAAATCTTGACTGTAGATAAAAGGAAGTTAAGGCCACAAAGATACTTATACCTGTGGGTAGAGGATTCTCTCTGCCCTTTTTGGGAGATCATGTGACAATGTTCTTTTGGGGGGAGGTGTTTTTGAGACAGGGTCTCCCTGTAGCCTCAGCTGGCCTGAAACTAGCCCTGTAGACCAGGCTGGCCTTGAACTCACAGAGATCTTCCTTCCTCTGCCTCCCAAGTGCTGGGATTAAAGGTGAGTGCTGGAATTAAAGGCATGTGCCACCGCCACCACACATGACTTAAAGATGGTTCTTAGCCACCATGTGGGTGCTGGGAATCGAACCCAGGTCCTCTACAAGAGCAGCTGGTGCTCTTAACTGCTGAGCCATCTCTCTCCAGCCCCTGACAATGTTCTTATTTCACACCTATGATCCCAGCACTTGGAACCTGAGGTGGAGGTGGGAGAAATGTCAAGAGTTCCAGACCATCCTTGACCACACTGGGAGTTCCAGGCCTGTCTGGATTAGAAGGATACCCAGTTCTTAAAAACAAACAAACAAACAAACAAACAAAGATAAGAATAATAAACAACAACATCCAAAGATTAAGAACTATTGATATGATTTCTTATGTCCAAAGATCCCTGGAAAGCCTTCTTTTCCTTTTCCTCTGTTATGGTGGAGAACTAACTAACTGGGATTCCTGCAGGGATGATCAATCCAACCCCTTGGGATCATTTTGTCTCCATTGAATAAAGAAACAGAGCTGAGGTAGAGCCAGAAAATGAACTTCACTTTTCTAGGTTTAAACTTTTTACTTGGAACTGCAATGTGCCACACCAGAAAAATTAGAGATGATATTTTATAGCAGCCAAGGTACCTTGCTAATTATGATCAGACCTATAACTATAATCTTAGCATTTGATTTTTTAATAGTTTAGGTTTCTTAAACAACTATATACTCATTCAGTAAATGTTGGGCTATTTCAATCATGACTTTTTTTTTTATTCTTGTATGTGTATGAATGTACAGTCTGCATGCAGGTTTGTGCACCCTTGTCATGCAATGCCGCGGAGGTCAGAAGAGGGTCTCGGATTCCCCTGGAACTGGAGTTAAAGACGGATTTCAGCTGCCATGTGGGTGCTGGGGATCGAACCCAGGTCCTCTGCAAGAGCAGACGTCTCTCTTATCTGCTAGGCCATCTCTCCAGCCCATGACATTGATATTTTATTCTTTTAATCTATGAGTTACTTTATACTGTTGCCATCTCTTATTTTATATTGGATTAATTAAGCTNTGCATGTAGGTTTGTGCACCCGTGTCATGCAATACCTCGGAGGTCAGAAGAGGGTCTCGGATTCCCCTGGAACTGGAGTTAAAGACAGTTCTCAGCCACCATGTGGGTGCTGGGGATCGAACCCAGGTCCTCTGCAAGAGCAGTCAGCACTCTTAACCACTAGGCCATCTCTCCAGCCCCAATCATAACTGTTTGAACTCACAATTACAAAGGTGATCAAAATTAGATAGAGACAAAAGTATTTTATTTCTTCTTAAGTGTCCAAAAACAAATGATAATGGTATAGAATAGCCAGAATTACTGAGCAACTTGAAGGAATAAAATTGCTTATTTTAGAAAGGTTAAATGGTGGTTACTCTTTATTTGGCATTGGGTAAAAGCCTTCCAATGAGAAACAGACTTAATTTGCAGCATGGAATATTATAACTTGAGTCAGTAAGATCACTCATCAGGTAAAGCACCTGCTGCCCAGACTGATAACCCAAGTTCTATCCCCAGGACATACGTAATAGAAGAGGTCCCCAACCTACGCAAGTGCATCATGGTATATGGGTGTGCATGTGCACACACATGTATATACATGCACAGACATGCACAGATGTACATACATGCACACACATGTACACACATGCACACACGTGTACACACATATGCACACACATGTACACATGCGAATAAATGGAATAAACATTTTAAATTAAGCTATATATTAGGCAGAACTTCTTTTTGTTTGTTTGTTTGTTTGTTTTTTGCTTTTTCATTTTTTCGAGACAGGGTCTCCCTGTAGCCCCAGCCGTCCTGGAACTCACTCTGTAGACCAGGCTGGCCTTGAACTCACAAAGATCCACATGCCTCTGCCTCCCAAGTGCTAGGATTAAAGGCGTGCATTACCACACCCGGCCTAGGCAGAACTTCTTGCCCTGCACTGTCATTAATCATCTATATCAATATCTACTTTATATACATTAACCTCAGTATGCCTCTCTTCTCTGATAATTAAAATGGGAGAACTAATGGCCATTTTAGCCAATGCACAGAAATTTGAAACTTGAAAAAGGAATATAGTAAAGGCTTTTGAAAAGCTTAAGAAATTAGCTAATGCTAAACTATTTTCATAAATTTGTAAAACAAAATATTTTTAATGTTTGGAACAATCAAATCTCAAAATAAATCTGCTCGGTTTTGGTTTGTTCGATTGGGTTTTTGCCCTGGGTGGCCTTCAGCCTTCTGTGTAGACCAGGCTGGGCTGAAATCACGGAGATCTGCCAACCTCCACCTCTCACTTGCTGGGATTAAAGGCATGAGCCACCATGCCCAGCTCAATCTGTTTCTGAATCTGTCTTTGAAATATAAATTTATACTGACTATGGGAGGAGTCACCAGGGCCACCTCAGCTTATGAGGTTTGTGTGATTTGGCAATGCAAGGTGAGTTTTCCTGGTATTCCATCAGCATTAGCTAGCAGTACGGTATCAGGTGATTCCCTTAACTTCTCAGTGCCTGAAATCATGAGGCTACGCTAAACCTGGCATCCAGCCACTTTGAACACCTTTCCCACTCTGCCCATGAAAAACATGGTAGCAGCTTTTAAGTAAAAGGAAATAAACTCTTTTTTTTTTTTTTCCAAAGGAAAATATGGCAAGTTTTAGGAAAGGTCAAAAGAGCCACACTAAGAATTTCAGTTATGCTCCTGGGGTGGGGTGGGGTGGGGGGAGGGGAATCTGTCTAAACTGAACTGAAAGATGATATGTGAAATACACAAAACATCAATAACAGTATTTTATTAAAAAAAGAATTACAGTTATGTGAAAGTTATGCAAGAAACTAGTGAAGTTTGAGCTCTGCACAACACAAGCTCCACACTGACCACTACCTCTGGTGGTTAGCTGGAAAGCCACAAAACATATTCAAATGATAGCCCAGGTATAGGCTATAGGCCAGGAAACGAAAACAGAGAGAAAGAAAGAAACAGAGATCAGAGAGAAAAAAAACAAGTGAAACATGCTGTGTCACCCTTGAAAGTTCTCCATGAGCCGGGGGGCTGGAGAGATGGCCTAGCGGTTAAGAGCATCGACGCTCTTACAGAGGACCCGGGTTCGATCCCCAGCACCCACATGGCGGCTGAGAACCGTCTGTAACTCCAATTCCAGGAGAACTCCAGTTCCAGGGGAATCCGAGACCCTCTTCTGACCTCCGCGGCATTGCACGACACGGGTGCACAGACCTGCATGCAGACAATACATTCATACACATACAAAAAAAATAAATAAATAAATAAATAAATAACAAGAAAGTTCTCCATGAGCCACACAGTGTGCTCCCCTTTCAGGCCTCAGAAACCAAAAATTCTGACTCATGAAACAGAAGCTCAAGGAAAAAAAAAAATGAATCTCTCGAGGGATGGGTGATCCTGAGCTTTCTCCCACACATACATATTTGCCCCCAGCCTTCAAAATTGAACTGACAGATTAGGAGCTGACAGATTATACCAATAACTGACACAGAACTTTATTCATTCATCTCTTCTATACATGGAACCTCACAAAGCTGGGGGCTGCACACTGAGGTCACATTCAGCAAAGATATAAGGTCTTCGCTTTCTCTAACCCACATCGCTGTATCAAATATGCCATCACATTTAAAACAGACCATCTACCGAAAAATCTGTCACAGGAAAGCAAATAATGAAAGTGAAATGATGGTGTGTGATTGGTTGACGGCGCAGAGCACAGGGGGTTGTTCCCTTGCAGTTTTACTAAATATGAAAGCAAAAGATTTATGTTATGGGTCATAAGGCCAAGAATGCAGTAAAAGTGAGAAAATATGGTGACCGTGCACACTACATCACCAACGGGATAATTATTTATCTAAAAAGTTGGCATTCTTAGACTTCCAACACGCAGTGTATGAAATTCATATATTCAAAGGAGGGATGGTAATAAGCTGCCGGCTGGTGGTGATGGATATGTGTTTAATCCCAATGACCACAATCTTCAGTCTCCCTGTCATGGAGGGCCAGGGAAAAATGGAATTTTCCTTTCATAACTCTTGATGTTGAAAGAGGAGAAACGTGGATGAATGATGAGTGGCTCATTCTAATGGACAAATGGACGTGGAGGTGAGGGAATGAGCGTGCATAAAAGTCATTCTTCCTTAACGAATGCCACTATCACTTGTTACACTGGGAAAAGAAATGGAGCCGGGCAAGATTTTTGCCCCCATTGTGTCTGGAAAGCACACATCCGAACTGCAAGGAAAGATGGAAAATCTTCAAGACCCCGTGAGTTCATTGACAAATTAGCTCTTGCCGGGAAAGTTGGGGAAAGATGGGTGTTGCTTTATCTGTGAACTCGTGGCTTGATTCCACGAGAAGAGTGACACTGCCTGTTTTATTGACAGGGATATCTTGTTTGTGGTTTTCCACATTTGAGGTTTAAAGGAAATTTTATTTCTTATTTACAGTCTATCAGAAAAGGTTTATGGCCTATTTATTTGTTCAGTGTATATAAACTCACTTAATCAGCCCGGGTTGAAATCCAAGGAATGTATCAGCTATCATTGGTCTGCGGAGAGAGGTCTGAGGTACCAATTCCTTCTATATCATCTCTTCTGCTATTGTAGACTCTCTAGGTTTGGTTTTGTTTTGTTTCATGTTGAAACAGGATCTCCTGTAGCGCTGGGCGGCCTCCAACTAACTTGCTATATAGCTCAAGGTTGACCTTGGACATCTATCTGATCCACCTGCATCTACCTCCTGAGTCTTGGTATTAAAAGTGTGTGCCACCAAACCATTTATGTGGGGCTGGGATAGAACCAAGGGTGTTTTTGCATGCTAGGCAAGCACTCTACAACCAGACACATTGCCAATCTCCTTTCCATATCTTTGGTGGTTTCCCCGAGACCATCACTGACGTATTGAACTTAGAGTCTTGTTAAATCATCTTAAAAGAAGAAATCAGAGTAAACTGAAACTGGAAGGAAAATTCCAGCTAGTTCAGATTTTGAAAGATCCATGTGATGGCAGTTTTATTCCACATTCAGCAAATTTACAGTAACAAGATGCTCTCCTGACAAATTAATCACTTTCTAAGCATTTTATCGGATAAATAAAATATCTCCACAGGAGGGCAAAATCAGCTCAATCAGTTGGTATAATTCTTCCTGCAGGAAACTGGCTTGAAATAAGGGGTGGGGAGGGCATCCCAGGTACAGGCTTCGACCTTTGCTCACACTCTTAAAAATGGGAGCTGGGCTCTCATGCCATTGACCCCAGCTATGCAAGGTACTCCTAGCACAGTGCTCAGATCTGAAACCTCCTCTTCAAACACTGTCACTTCAGGGCAATCTACTAGAATCTAGACTTTCTCCTCAGGGCCCTTAGTGGAAAAAGACTCCTTTTTTTTCCCCTATATTTTCCTTTAGTGACAAAAATGAACCATTGCGTTTTCACAGACGTCTTCTCACCCCACTAACCATTAGGCTTCCGCCCTTGCTTGCTCTCTCCGCTGCTAATTTCAGAAAGTGAAGCCAGCAATTATAAGTAGTGGGAGACTGATAAGGACGCACACATGCAAGAGAAATAGGTTCAATTCAAGCTTCCCTGACTAATCCCTACTATGACTCATTTCAGCCGCAGAATTTGTCGGTTGAGGTAAGAAGCTAATTTGGCTTTGAGAAGTGAAATCTCAGCTCTGTACCTCCCTCAGTGCTACTAACAACCCCATTATTAAGAGCAAAGTGGTAGAGGGGGAGGGTGTGAAATATTTATTGGGTACACAGTCTTGCCAGGCACTTTTTGCTTAACATACTCTAAGGTGAGACATCAATTTCCCTGGCTTTTAAATCCACAGTATGTACCATTTTGTTTGTGTCCCCAAATAAAACTGCATTGCTTTAAAAATCTACACCCAAAGAGCACTCAAACTAGACCCTGAGGTAAACAGTCCAACAGCACAGCACAGGTAGAGTTCCTAGTTGCTCAGTCCCTTTGTGGATAGACTACGACGCAATTCTTGTCTGCCTTCCTTGGTGGCCTGTCTCCCCTCTTATCAAAGACAAGACAGCATTATCAGTATGTTTAAAAACAATAAAGGAATCCAACATTGTGCCTGGACAACTGTGACACCCCAAACAAAAGATGACCAGGCCACATTGTCACTGTTGCTTAATTAAATGTCATTCTATTTATTATCCTTGCTTTGGGGGAACCCCACATGGTTAGCTCACCCTCCCCACATACTCAGCCATAAAAATACCCATGATTCATTGTTACACCCTTCTTCTTCCTTATGCATGGGGTAATGAAGTTCTTTATGGGAAGCTATTAAGCAGCAACATAGACACTACTATTTGCTACTTATCCCATATAATTAATAACACTATAACTGCTCCTAGAAATCAGCATTGAAAACAGCTTGCTCACCATAAATACAGCTGATCTGACTGAACTGTCAGTGGCAAATTTCATGAAGAACCTAAAGGGGGAAAGGGGAATTTACTTTTGAAATCTGCAATGTGTTACAAAGAGCCTTTTATTAACATTTATTTCTGTTGTGTGTGTTTTTTTTTTTTTTTCCTTGAGATTCTAAGACTTACCAATTTACCACACAATGACAGCATTCTGAGAAAGCAAATAGTAGGACTCAACCAGCTGGGTATCTCCCTGACAAATGAGAAGACTCTTCTTCTCAGACTCCTAAGAAATATTTGGGCACGTAGCTTTTTGCAACAGATGACACTTGCATGTCTAGCTGACATCTCTGGTGACCGTGATGATTACATAAATATATTACTCCAGAAATCTATATTATATTTCTTGCTCTGTGACCTATTAAAGACGTGTTTCTCGCAGGTGCAGTGTGCTGACACTCACTCACTCACTTATGTCTCCATTGCCACTCACGGAAGCCAGTGGACTCTAGACTCCCCCTGTTGAGACAAACATGTTTCGATGTGATCTCAAGATCATGTAAATCATCATGTATTCTAAGCAATGTCAGCACAAGCATGCACATGTGACGTGACCAAATTATTCTCAGGTAAATGATCATAGCCCTGTCCAGATGAAATCAGAGAAACTCAACATCCTCACTTCAGACTACAGAAAGAACTAAAGCAATGGTCAGGAGGCCTCGTGATTTAAAATTAAAAAGCAAAGGAGGATGACAAGTCTCAGTGAATTCAAAGTGATTAAAGAAAGGAAAGGCTGAGTGGGGAGTTCTTGTAGAGATACAATTTGAAAATCGTCAAAAACAGTTCACAGCTTTGTATGTCTCAGGAGCCTTGAACTATCTCCATGAGCTCCTAGAAGCAGCCAAGGAAGGAGGGTTGGCTCATTTCCTTAGAGTTAAGGATTACCATCAGTGTAGACAGGTGACAAATTTTTGTCCTCTGCTTGGTGGAGCCGTTTCCCAGTGGCTCCAGGAAGAAGTTTCCCAGGAAACAAAGATATAAGAATAATCAGGCGTATTACTTCCTGGTAGATGGAATGTGGATTGGGAAGGATTTCTTTTTAATAAGGTAGAGTTTTGAAATGGGGCAGAGACCTGGGATGTCCCAGGAGGAAGTGTGAGGCCTGAGTGGACCCAGGGAAGTGATAACTCAGTGCTGTCTAAACCAACTGTGAATTTTCAGAGTTACTTGGCTCAAGACCTATGTTTTATTTAGTAATGGAAAAAAGGAGTGGTTGAAAAACAGAAAGGCTAGGTCCCAAACCCATTTTGGAAAAGACAGAGTGTGAATCTATTGCTCTGAAATTTTTTTAAAAAGATTTGTTTATAATGTGAAGGAGGTTACTGGGCTCTTTGAGAATTACTTTTGGAATTCTTTTTGGTTCCAGACATGTAATGTAAATGTGAGTTTATTTTGTAAATGAATAAAGAATGGGATACAATAATCCTGCGGCGTCCGATCTATCCGAGAATGCACAGCATCACGTGGCTTTCTGGATAGGTGAGACAAGGAAATATTAAGAAAGCCATTCTCATGGCTTTTTTATCAGTTTTCCAAGTTAAAAAAGAACAGATTGAATACAACACATTATTTATATGTCTGTATTAGTCATTACATAATACAAAGTGAAAAGAGGGAATAAAAATAAAAATTAATTTAATTATGAAGTCTCTACCCTCACCTGAAGATAATATTCCCTAAATGACTCCATGGAATGGTAAAAGAATCATTTCCTTAAAATCTGGATACTGGGGGCTGGAGAGATGGCCTAGCGGTTAAGAGCGCCGACCGCTCTTACAGAGGACCCGGGGTTCGATCCCCAGCACCCACATGGCGGCTGAGAACGGTCTGAAACTCCAATTCCAGGAGAACTCCAGTTCCAGGGGAATCCGACGCCCTCTTCTGACCTCCGCGGCATTGCACGACACGGGTGCACAGACTTGCATGCAGACAGTACATTCATACACATACAGAAATAAATAAAATTAATAAAAAAAATTAAAAAAAAGACTGTCTCTTAAAAAAAAAATCTGGATACTGGGGCTGGACAGATGTCTCCATGGTTAAGAGCACAGGCTGTTCTTGTAGAGGACCCAGGCTCGAGTAGCCGGACCCACATGGTGGCTAATAACTGTCCATAACTCCAGTTCTATGGGAATCCAACACTCTCTTCTGACCTAGGAAGGCATTGCACGACACAGACAGACTTACATACACACAGGAAGAACTCTCATACACATAAAATAAAACTAATATATAAAATATTTTAAAAATAAAATCTGGACACTATTGCTTAACTTTTGCATAACTTCTAATCACTTGCACAGAAAGCAGCTCATCTTAGCTTCTCTCACAATTATAATCTAAGAAAACTATCTTGTTAGACACAAAATGACCATTGAAGTCTTTAAAAGCCATTTTGTTTAAAGTTTCCTTGCATCAAAATTCTATTGCAGTATAAGTAACTTATTGGATTCTAGCTTCTGATTTAAGTTTCCCTTTTTTGCATGCATGACAGTGCTTAAGAACCCCCATGTGTTTAACCTAAACGAGCTACGTGCAGATTTCTGTCTAAAGATGTTCACTTCCTACTTAGTATATGCATTAATGCATTTGCCAAATTAGCAATATGCACCGCAGCTATACTTAATTAAAACATTTTTTGATTGGCCACATACACAAATAAAATTAACACGATGTTTCTAATTGTTATATCTTGTAGAAAAAAATCCCAAATTTCTATAAATTATAATTAAAAAGCCAAACATGTTGTCTCCCATCCCACACCCCCCACAAAACCCATCTGCTTCCAAAAGGACAGGCAATGACTTTGCTTCTGCTAAATCAATGCCTAAAAAATACTATGTGTTATCAGTTTTACATAAGCTGAAATCTGGGAGATTCCCTATCTGAGGTTGGCTGTATTTTAAGTACAAATCGGTCTAAGGACTATCTCAATCTAGATAAAACTCCTTGGTGTGCAATCTACAGTTATCTAAGCATCCAAATCTGCATGCAAATGGATCTCTTCATGCAGTAGAACATTCCAGAACACAGGGAGACAAAGGGAGGACCAGGTCCCTTTAGTCTCTCTCTCTCCCTCCTTTCCATTTATTTCTTCCTAGCTACTTAAATAATTCCCATTGTCTGCCTTCAGCCCCAGTATTCCTCAGAAGAGGTCTACAATCAACTATTGCTGTCACCAGATGGACTCGTGCATGCAGCAGGTGGGCCAGATGGCAAGGCGCCCCGTCTGATACTGCCTGGGCATGGGCTGCCTGTTCCTTCCAGGTACATCATCATCTGAACAGTGAGCAGTGTGGAGTTCGGGGGGCGGGGGGCGGGGGGCGGGTGGAAGTGGAGCACTAGCAAATCCTTTACATCCGTACTAAAGAAATCATAAATTATTAGCTGCCTACCCTCCTGCCTTCCCCTGTGACTCCACCCCATCCCAGTAAGCCTTTGTATTTCATGCTGTTGCTTTGTTAATGTTTTCGTTTTCTTTTTTTTTTTAAAGATCTGTGGGGAAGGTTTAGAAACACATTCTGGCACTATGTGTAGAAAAGGAGCCTTCCACTTGAAACATTCCACCTCAGCTCTAAGAAGTAGAAAAGACTCAAAGTGACTGATGAGGCAGAATTGGGACGACTACGGAGAAATTACCAATTTCAACAAATATTTTGCAAGGAAGAAAAATGAAGAGAAAAGAAACTAAGCTCTTGGGTGCAACGCCTACACGAAGGTAAGCCGAGTTCTGCATCTATGGAGTGGAAGATACCCACACCACATTTTCTTCACTTAGTGGTGATGTAGAAAATATTGACTATGCCTAAGTGGAGATAATTCTTTTTACTGTGTCATTCTCCCCCCCCCAAAAAAAAAACCAAGTAGTATCTGTCTTGGAAAGTTTGTAATCCTACATCACTATAACAAACAAAAAAAATTGCATTACATATCAGTTGCAATCAGAAACTGGCAACACTGTGGTGCCAATCTATCAAGAGACAGGCGCTCAGTAACATGGAGTATAAATTTTAATTGAGCATAAACACTTGACAAAAACTCTCCTGAGATATTTCTGGCATATTCTGACTGGCAATGATACCGTGATACTATGATTTTAATCTTTCTATAAACTTAACTGATGCCAGTATAAATCTCACTCCCTAACATCACTAATCATCTAATTGTAAACATCTAAGAATGGGGACCACAGTGATTTTAATGACCTGAAGCAAAGCAATCTGTAGCTTCAAAAAAATAAATACATAAAACACCTAAATAAAATGCATCCATGGAGGAGATACTGCAAAGAGAGACAACAGCTTGGAATTTAATCCTCAGGTCCTCAGGCAAATTGAAATCTAGGGCTTTTCCAGAGTCTAAAGGGCAGTTGTGTAGGAAAGCAAGATGAAGACCATAGGTGAGCTATTTTCTCAAGATTAAGGGCAACGTATCTTTACAAAAACTATTTTCCAACCATCATTTACTTTGATTAGGAAGAGTTTGCTCATTCACAGCTTTCCCTTAGAGTCAAAACATAACCCTTCTCCACCCCCCTTGTTCTCCCTACAGCCTGAAAAATGTATCTATTTTTCACAATCTTGGAAACATTTTTTTCCCTTTTTTTTTTTTTTTTTTTTTTTTTTTTTTTGGTCTTTCTCGAGAAAGGGTCTCCCTGTAGCCCCAGTGTCCTGGAATTCGATCTGTAGACCAGGCCTGGCCTTGAAACTCAACAAAGAATTCCGCCTTGCCTCTGCCTCAGAAGTGCTAGGATTAAAGGTGTGTCGACCACCACCCCGCTAGTTTTTTTCGTTACTTATTATGCCCAGTATAAGAAAACAAACAAACAAACCCAAATACAAGTCATTCCAAGCATTTGAAGATTTAATGACAACTTCAGGGAGAAAAATTTTCAAAGCTGTCAAAAGAGGGGGAAGGAAGTCTGGGAAGGAAGATATGTGATGGGGTTATAGGCAGAGCCCAATGGTAGGGGGACTCTCCTCTAACATCCATGAGACCTGAGGTTTGATCCTGGGGGGGACAGAACAAAGAAAAGACACAAATAAATGAGTTNATTAATAATTTTTGGTTTTTTTGAGAACAGGGTCTCCCTTGTAGCACCGCATGTGCCAGGAACAGATCTGTAGCACCAGTCTGCCCTGAACTCACAGCATCCGCACTTGCCTCTGCCTCAGCAGTGCTGGGTCCACGGGCCTGCCCACCATGACCCAGCTCTGAGCAGGTTTTTTTAAAATTTTGTTAAATTCCCTCTGTAAAAATAATATAAACCCTGGGGGGCGAGTGAGATTAGCCCTAGCGTAAGAGTTGCCGACTCGCTCTTACGCGACCGGGTGCGATCCCCAGCACCCACCGGGCGGCTGAAAATCGGTCTAATATCTCCTACTAGGCCAGGAGAACTTCCAGAGGCCTAGGGGAATCCGAGACCCGCGTCGGACTCGCGGCATGGCAGCGACACTGGGGGCACAAACCGACAGTGCAGACGGACCTGCAGACTACCGCCAAAAATTGAAATAAATGAAAAATCAAAAAGAAAGACCGAAAAATCCCGAACCGATGTCCAAAAATTTCACCCCAGTTAAACTCGACTTAGGGGATTTAAAAAAAAGTCACACTTTAACAGGGGTTTATCTGGGGCTGGAGAGATAGCATATGCGGTTAAGAGCACCGACTGCGTCTTGCAGAGGACTCGGGGGTTCGTTGCCCCAGCACATCACATGGCGGCTTAGAACCAGCTGTAACTCCAATTCCGGGAAAACCCCAGTCCCAGGGAAACCCAACACCCTCATCTAGATCTAGTAACCTTTTTGGGAGTCTTCTGGCTTCCAGGGGCACATACACACATGCAGACAGTACACTCATACCATAAAACATAAATAAATACAATTAAAAAATTAAAAAAATAAAAATTTTTTTTTTTTTTTTGGACAGCTGGGGCTACCGGGGGAGACCCTTGTCTCAAAAAAGACTAATAAATAAATAAATTACTAAATAAACAAATCTGTTAATACCCTCATGACCCACTGCAGGTTTACCCTATTTCAGGGTCTCGTGACTCGGGACTGTGGCCTTTAAAATTTCGCATTTTTTTATGTGTATAGTGTTGTGTATTGCCTGGATTAAGTACACTGTTGTGCAATGCCCAAAGGTCAGAAGAGGGTTGGATTCTACTGGAACTGGAGTTACCGTACTGTTGTTAGTGCCATGTGGGTGCTGGGAGATGGCTCAGTTGGTAATGTGCTTGCCAGGCAAGCATGAAGTCATGAGTTCAGATTCCAAGCACCCACATGGCAGCTCCGAACCAATGTTTACTCCAGTTTCCCCAGGAGCAATCGGGACTCCCTCTCTGACCTCCTCGGCCATTGCACGACACAGGGGTGCATCCAACCTACATGCAGACAGTACACGCATACACAGAAAAAAAAAATTTTTTTTAAAGTCCCCAACTGTGAAATGAAAAAAAAAAAAAATATATATATATATATTATATATATATATATATATATAGTTTTGTTTTGTTTTCAAGACAGGATCTCCCTGTAGCCTCAGCTATCCTGGAACTCACTCTGTAGACTAGGCTGGCCTTGAACTTAAAGGTGTGCGCCACCACGCCCGGCTTACATTTCTCTTTTCTAAGCAAAATACTGAGCATGTCACTCCAATGCCATAAATTCACTGCCACATCTCATTTGCTAAACTCATGCAGAACCCTGTATTAGCAGTGGTTCTTCAGCTTTCTTGTTCATAAGTAGGTAGTGATGATCTTTTAATAACTAGAATGGGTATTGGATTTCTAATTCAATCACTATTTATTTTAGTTATTCGTGGCTTACCTGCTTTGGTAAAAAAAAATGAAGCCACCTAATTAAATATAAAAAATAGAATAACCAATCGATAGAAATTTTCAGAGAAGAGGAACACAACACAGCAGATGACTATCCATCAACTTTTAATTTATTTGAAAGCAAGGACAATATCCTAGTAATATTAACCTGTAATCCTGGTTCAAGTTTTTAAGCAATCTTTCTTTTATTTTTATACAGCCTCTGGGAAAAAGTTATGAAATGCTTTACTTTCTAAGTTTTGAGTTTGTAATGTAAAGAGAGAGAGAGAGCGAGAGAGAGAGCACAAATGACTCCCTGCTCCCTCCCTGCCTTTTCTGCCCCTGAGCAGAGCCATCTATACAACCCACTGAACACTGTTGGGTAAACAACAAGTGCCCAGGCCTCCGGTGCTCCAGCCTTCCATCCCTGCCTGTTCTTTTCAAAGCAAGGCAGGGATTCTGTTTTTAGTACACACTTTGGTTCAGTGTTAATCCTGTTTTATGTTGTTCACACCTGCTGCTGACTGGCAGCCTGCTGATGGGCTGAACTCATGCTGCTAGGGAGAAATCCGGCTCACTCCTGCTCATGGAGAACCTGGACAGAAGCTTCCACCCAGGGCGGAAAACAAAGCCTAAGGCCAGACCCCACAAAACTCTCCTCTGTTCCCAACCAGGGTCCCATGTATAAGTTTGATACCCACAAAATAAAAGTTGAGTCAATTGCTTTTTTTTTTTTTAACTGGGAAGTTTACGTTCTTGAGATCCTTTATGTCTTTGGGGAAAACTGATGCAAATATAGTAAAAAAAATTAATAATAATACAAAAAGAAACTCTAACCAGATGTAAAGTAACATACCATCCCTGGCTGTGTGTCATTACCAAAAGAATCTGTACTTGAAATTCTTACTTTTAAATACTTAATGGCTAGCCTGTGTAGTCATAGAATTTTATGCCCCAAATGAGCACAGAACATAGATGGTATGGCCAGAATAGTGGGATTTTGCATGGGTTTCTCTTCCTACTGTGTCTGGCGCCAAGTGTACCCAACAGCATCTAAAGTGACTTTTTTTTTTGTCTTTTTGAGACAGGGTCTCTCTCTCTCTCTCTCTCTCTCTCTCTCTCTCTCTCTCTCTCTCTGTCTTTTAGAGACAGGATCTCCCTGTAGCTCTAGCTGGTCCTGAAACTCACTCTATAGACCAGGCTGGCTTTGAACTCACAAAGATCCACCTGCCTCTGCCTCCCAAGTGCTGGGATTAAAAGCGTGTGCCACCACGCCCGACTTAAAGTGACTTTTTTGCTAGCAGCGATAAACTAAATCCATGCCACAGACAGGGTACGAAGTACTGTGGAGAGACAACTTTGAGACTGATGTTGGGACCACGTAAAGGCATCACTCAATCAAGGTCCAGTGAACCATGCTTACCGACTTCTCTGAAGCAAGGAGTAAGCTGTTTGTGTTTACCCAGAGTCGCAGAAACTCAGCAGTTCTGATGTAACTCCAAGTCAAGACACACTTTGTGCTTCCCTCCTGCCTGGCAACCGGCTTCTGCCTGCAGGTGGGTGCAAAGAGCTCCCACCTTCCAGCACAGGGCAGCCCTGACAGGTACTACATATCTGGGAGGTCAGATGGTCCTGTGGTCACTTTATGACATCTGACAGCTCCCAAATCCCCTTTCCTGACTGCTATGACCAATAAAGCATCTCAGGCTTCAATGCCAGCCCAGGGAGCACTGTCTGCTGGCTCCTCAGAAGTGCACAGGTTTAATGGAGCACAGTCTTAATTCTTCTCTGGGGGAGCAGGGAAAGCACTAAACAGCATGCTAAGGTTCTCAGAATGAAAGAACTTGAGGTATTGACAACTCTTCTCAGTTTCCTTTGAAACTATTAACCCTGAGCTCTTTTAGGAGGTGACTTATGCTGAGCTACAGTGTGTATGTGTGTGTGGGGGGGCTGCTGTCAGATTAACACGTACATGGGTTCTCAGGAGTAGCCTTGCTCTCCCAGGACAGGACAAACACACACAAACACACACACACACACACACACACACACTGCAATATGGATCAAACATCATACTTAGTTACTCTTTAATATATATGCAGTGGCTAAAAATGATATTATAATAGACTCACCAGTGTTGAAGGCAGAATTCATGCATCTCCCATAATCTGATACAGCCCATCACAGAATAAGAACCAGTTGTCATTTCCAATTTGATTATGGAATATGAACAGTATAGAGATAAATTCAATTATTGGGCTGGATCACACAAATTTGCTGATATTTGACCATTTTTTGACCTACAAAAATAGCAACTTTATATGGTTCAACCTAATATAATTAGAATCCCATTACACTACTTTCGATTATTGTGCAAAAAAAAAAAAAAAAAAAAACCCTAACTTTTAAAAGATAGTTTCATTATTTGAAACTTTGTAATTTTGTTTTTTACCTAGAAAGCAATTGGTAATTTTGTTCAGTTTGTTATTCAATTTTCACATCAAAATGATAATATTTAGGTAAATATACACTATCTTAAGATTTGAAACCGTACCAGGAGTGTTGCTCAGTGGTAGAGCATTTGCCTATTGTGCACTTGGCTCTGATTTCAGCCGACAACACCACAAACAAAATAGGACAAAACATCTTCCATCTACTAAGGCCTTGGGTACACAGCCCAAGTAGTCAGAACGCCATTTGCATGGCAGCATCATAAGAACGTTCATTCACATATTCAGTGGGGTGATGGCTATAACAGCATGGCAGTTTCATAAGAACGTTCATTCACATATTCAGTGGGGTGATGGCTATAACACTCACCTTCCTGAGAAACAGCTCAGGACTCCCATCTAACAGAAATGCCAGCACTGCACACAATGCAGATGGGAGTTGATAGGAAAAATATTTTCCTTGAGAGCCTTGGCTAAAGGAATGAAACATGGCTGATATATTTTTTTTTCCTAATGACTTTATGAGTTTGGTCAGGACAGAAAGATTTCAAGGATATGGCAGTCCCAGCATCTCACAGACCAAAGGATATTGAGCGTGCTACATGTAGTATCTGAGCAGTGATCAACACCTCCGATAAGGAAAAACCCAGACTGCATTTTTATCAAGGTACCTACCTGCGGCTGCCTTCCAGCCCTGCTGCAGAGCATGTCCGCTTGTGAGGGAAGTTAAGACTACCTTATTTTGATTATAGTGCTTTCCTCAGGCAGAAATTTTTATTTCAGTTTGAATCTTAAAACCGTTCCATTTCCAGCGATGCATTTTTATGTTTACAATTGACATCTTCATAAAAGAATGGAACCTTTGAGCGACAGCTCAGAAGCATGAAGGTTGCCTGAAGTAAGTACTTAAATTATTTTACACTTAAATGGAACCCAGTTGTTTTTAGTTAAAATTTAATAAACCTTAAACTGATGACCTTTCTTCCACAGAAAGGCCCCTGAGTTGCAAAAAGAAAAAGAAAAAGAAAACCCAAACTTTCCAATGAAATATATTTTAAGGAACTAGTGCTGAACAAAGGGCTATTTAAAGCTGAACGCTTTGTCAATTTATCAGCTTGTGAACACACTGTCCCTCAGTCCCACTGCTGGGGGTGTACTGAACGGTTGTGCCATGCTTAATCGAAGACTATTGATTCGAGTGTGTCACAGTGATCTCATTGAGAGTAATCAATAGTAATCCAAAATCAATCAATCTGCTCTTGCACTACCATTTATCAAATCTGAATATGCCAAATTATTTGTAGGCGTCAAATTACAAAGACAAGAAAATGGTACATTTGGGAAGGTTAATAGTTTATATTGAAGAACAAAACCAATATATATATATATATATATATATATATATATGTGTGTGTGTGTGTGTGTACATATATATGTATAGAGAGGTTTTTAAAATGGACTCTTACTTAGACAAACGCATTTGTCTTTTTTGTTAAAGCATCCTAAATTAATCTACTTCCACTCGTTTGCTTTTACATGAGCTTGTTGGTTCAACATAATGAGAAATACACTTGCTGAATTTAACCACTGCACACCGGCATTTGATAAGTCTGATAAGGTAAAGTTTCAAATGCCTGTGTCACTCATCTGCTACAAAAACAAGGAGACTCAACTGACATCGGACATAACTGCATCTTGTAACATCAGAAACAATGTTTAATAGACCTGGTGCAGGAAAGGCAATGTTAATTTCTCCAGAGAACACAGAGCATAGATGTACCTGCTTATCAAAGATGCTGACATAGATGCCGAAGGTTCCTTTATCAACATATTCCCCTGTAATTTAGTCAAGGTAATAAATTCTTCTGTTCATTAATGAACACTCAAAAGCACCCCTCCTTATTTAAGTTGAATGAAAAAAAGGCCCACAGTGCCTAAAACATTTACTTTTACTTTCGCTAATGTAAAAATGTTGGCATTTTCCTTTACTCTGATAAGCTGCTGCCAGTGGAAGTGGTTATTCCTTTCTTATTCAAAGCCTATCAGCATTTGCAAAAGCTTTCTCAATCTTATCACGTGTGTAAGCAGCACAGTTACTGAAAACAGTTTGTACTGCTCCTCTCTCTCTGCCAGGGGATCTGATAAACCTCCAGCTAACTAACTGTATTTACACACAATCAAACCGAAGTTGTATCTTCCACTGCACTCGAGCCAGATTCCAGTTTGCCGTAAGTTTTTCTGCTGTGACATTAAACTTAGCAAAAATGTCAGCGGCTGAATATCCCAAACTGTCAACAATCAGGAAAACACCATAAAAGCACTCAAGTAGAATGTACGACAAACAGAAACAAAAGAAAAAAATGAAAAAGCTGAAGGCAATTGCTTTGGAATTCATAGGGAAAATAAACTCTGCTGTGGGTATAAGTGAGATGGCTTTGCACCCATCCAGCAAATGAACAGAAATAGATATTTTTCAAAGGAATATATTTGGTGAGAATGGAGAGGGGAAGGTATTCAGAGAAGTGTTTTAGGACGGACAGACATCCCCTACCCCCACCCCAACATGGAGGTAACAAAAGTTCTGCAAAGCAAAATAAGACAACACAAATGGAGATAGATCGACTTACCCTGGAAGCTGAAGAAAAGAGAGAAAGCAAGGCTGTCACATAGGGTGACCACATCTCAGGACAGAGCTTCCAACCATTAAAACCCTCATAAATGCTCTAGACATTAAAGTTTTGTTTGCTACAAAAAAATAAAGAAATAAATAAATACAATTGGGGTGGCTTTTTTACCCTCTTACTACTTTCTCTTATTCTTCAGATTTAGCAACCATTTTTTTCTCACTTTTTAGTGTGTATGTGTGTGTGTGTCCCACAGATGGGTGTGAATACAGACAGTCTCCTCTTCCATCTGTCAGGAAGTCCTTGTACCAGTTCATGGTCCATAGGAACCAGGAGGACATCTGGTTTATGGACAGCACTTCAGAGCATGAAAGACAACAATGACCACAAAGAAACCAGAACAACTGGGTCACAAGAACCTCCTTAGCCTAGGGAAGAATTCTGTGCTGGAGCTCATGCGAAGAAAATCTCCATTTGGGTTTCATCTCCCTTGGCCGACTGGCTAAGAAAGAACAGAAAAGGACGGCCCCATGTTCCCAACTGAGGCCAAATCCTGATGCTGTCTAGATTCCAAAGGCACAGGAGCCTCCTTGGATATGTAGACCAATGGAAGGAATGTCCAAGCATCCAGCTCAGTACCATTCAGCTGGCTGGAGCCTCCCTTTCTGTGACTCCATGCTTCTGTGACTAATGAGGTAGGTATCAGTCAAGTCTAGGGATAAAAGGGATGCTTCTATCATTTCAGAGGATCTAGCACCAACTGTATACAGTCACGTTCTCCTGGGAAAAAGGCACGGCTCTCAATGCACAGGTACACCTTCCTCCTTGTCTGATCACTAAGAGTTGGTGAAGGTCCTTCCCAAACCCTGGGATGCATTTTGGCAGATTAATGACTTAAAAGGAAGTATCTCTGTAATATTTTTCCCTTTGAGAGAAAGCGAATACCATTTAACACAGCCATCTTGGGGTTTTAGTGAAGTTAATGTACTACAAGAATTTGGAATTCAAGAGAGCAGAGGGCAGGCCACTGGACAACTTCAGATTTGAAATTTTCTCTTGAATAAGCACCCGAGCCTCTAAAATTTTTCTACGAGATCTACTTTTGCTCATTCTGTATACAATTTGATGCATTCCTATATTGTCTTGAAAAGTCTATCTTTTAAAACATTTTGATTCACATAGTAAATACTTAAAGAAAAATGAATATATATTTATTAAACAAGCCCTTTGCTTAAATTCTCAAAAGCAGTCTTAAAAATGGGGAAAAATCTTTCTGGGTTATCATTTGCCAAGATCTGCTTCTGACCCAAACAAACAAACAAGCAAACAAACAAATAAATGTGGAATTCAGCATGCTTCTGCCTATTTTCTGTGAATCAGTTGTTGACTTAAACTTTTTTGCATCTTGAACAAACCATATAAACAGAATCTATGGAAACTTTTTTTTTTTAACTTTTCCAGAAAATGTATGCAAAGCAAAACAAAGAGAGATGTTTCTATGAAAACCGTTTTCCCAGGCTCAGATTCTCACTACTTTAATTTTTTGTTTCACAAATAAGAGTAACTGGGGTTTGTCACCTCAGAGATGTCTCCATAGCCTATCTTCCTTGCAAACTGGAAGAAAGACTAGAATGAACCACACACAGTTTATCATTATTACTCATACAATCTGTATACCTACAGTTAGTTTTAAAAGAGAAGTAAGCAAGTAGCCTGGCTTTCATGACCTAACCTTATCCAGCCATCTCTGAAATCATGTGAGGATGCATTGGTAGCTTCCCTTTTATTTAGTATCATCCTAACCAACTGTTTGTGGAGGAGGTGGCTGATGAAGCGAAGTCAAATTGACATGTCTGTGATGTGCCTGGCAGCCCTCAGTGTGCCCAATATTAATTTGTTTTCTTTGGCTAGGAACGTGCTGCCAGTGTGTATTACACGTAAGATGTGCTTCCAATCACAGGGATGTCAAGTCTGCATGCGACTTTGTTTCACTGGGAAGCCAAGGGAGAGGGCACAGAGGCATATATACAATGAAAACTGCTTTACATAATTAAACTATAAATTCATATTTGGGTTCTTTTAATAGCATGGAACCTAATCTTAAGTAGACTCCTGATAAGTTTGAGCACTTTAGTATTTAATAGATTTAAAATGCCAAAGGCAGTGTTTTTCTTTCCTATGCTAACGGCTAGTAGCATATGCTATACATCTATATTTAAATGCATATATAGATATTTGCCAGTAATTGAAATGGACTTTGAGACTAGAGAGGACCCAGGTTTTAAATAACTATACCTTTTCTTTCACTGCTTTGCCTCTGTGAGTTACCTTCCAAATACCCAGTCACTGCCATAAGTTAACATGGCATATCATTGAAGAAACTCAGACACAAGAGCAAGTTTTCCGCAAACATTAAAAATATCTTTCAGAAATCAAAAGAAGAAATGTATATATGTAATACACATATATGTGACAGAGAAAAATCTACATCCCTTTAATGCAGTAGTTTAGGATAACCGGCAAAATGCTAAAAACAAACATTGTCCAAAATCTGAGAAAAATAAATATCTGACACTTTAGGAAAGAAAAGGTAGACAGAGAAGATGTGTTTGGCAAATGCCTGAATGGAAATTATTTTATTACCTGAGCTCTCCGAGACCTTAGGAAGTGTAAGTCTAATGTGAATTTGAAACAAAAAGAAAAGGCCATGGGAATCCTCCAGAAAGCAGAAGGCTGCCCCTTACCACCTCAGATAGTAAAGGAGCTAACTCTGGTCTGAAGTCTTACTGTAAAGGAGCAGTTAGCAAGAATTTTCTATCAACACAGTAATTAACAGGAATTTGGTAAAATGTTATGCAAACAAAAAAGGTAAGAATGAACCTAGTGATTTAAACAGGGGGATGGATGAGAGCAAGAATTATAAGATTAGAAAAATCAATTATATAAATGTTTCCTTTCAACACTCAGATAATCACAGAGCTCTAAATTTACCTCATAGAATAAAACTGAATAAAGAAAATGTAGGATGAATTTTACAAACATATAACACTTATTAATTTGATCAATTTTCTTTTAGCAAAAAAAAAGAGCATTTGACTTTCCTGCTGAGTGTTCATAAGTGAAATTTACATTTTTACATTTGTTTGAAAGCTGTCATACTTTGCATTAAGACATACTTGTCAGGCCCAATTGTAGAAGAAAACAGACAGCCAGAAACTATTTCAAAATATTCTACTGGATTAGGGCCAGCCCATTAAATTATGCACTTAATATCAGCAGCTTATTTTATATTTTACAGATTATTTATGGTTACTAGATCCTAAATACATGAGGGAAAATATTCTTAAAATTTTTAAATATTTAAAATTTTTAAATATTTAAAATAAATATGCATTCTAGGTTACCTGTTCACTTGTCTGATAAATCAGTTCAGGTTTAAGGTGGACCTGGTAAATACCTAAGATATTAATTCCAGGTTAAAACCACTCATGGCAAATTTAATTGACAACTAACTGTTTAGAAAAACATGTGTGACTTACTTTATTATGCATATGCTTATACATGATGTTAACCACATACTTATATTCTCTATATCCCTCTCCCAAAACATGTGTCTTGCATGCAGTTATATGCACACAGACACACTGGTATATGTATTCAATTGGCTGAATGGAGTCTTAAAGTACCAAATGTACATTTATTTATTTATTAATAATGGCATTGACAATGCCTATCCATATAGAGATGGTCATCGGAACAATAATCAATGGCAAAAATAAATGCAAAATGCAGTAAGAATGTCAAGCCGTGGAGATGCCCGGTGTCATGCCTGCACTATCGAATGCACACACAAGTGTGACTGGAGAGAGGATGAATATTTCACTGTCAGAGAACGGAGAAGCTCAATTCATTTCTATCTCATGTGCTTTAGGACAATGACAATTTAATACAATGCCAGCGGATGTAAAAGAGATAAAAACTCAACAAACTGGCCGGACATAATCTAAGATTTTCTCCAGAGAGCTGGCTCAGGCCAGAGCTTGTATTCACTTAGAACATCAACATGGTATTGTTTCTCGCTCCCGTGAATTTGCTCCAAGCTAGCTTCAGAGCACAGCTTATCTACTGCCATGACTTGAAAGTTCTAGTGTGATGTCTCAAACGCTCTCGTCTTCTTTCTAAATGCTTGAGGGCTGAATCTAAAAAGTTTATTTGATATTAATTGGATTCATAAAAATTACTGCTATGAATGGTCACTCATATGCAAAGTATCAGCCAGAAGCATGCATCTTAATTTATTCTATGAAATAATATGAAGGAAAAGACTTCCGTGCTCAGCATCACTTTGCAAGTAAAACAAAGAAATATCTTGTTTAGTCACTAGATTAAAACCAACGTGGAGGAATTTTTTACAAGTGATGCAGACGAGATTTGGGCATTGTGCCTACCGTTAAAAACAAACAAACAAACAAAAACAAAAAAATCCTTCTCTTCTTTGTCTGTGATTCTCACAGGACTGAGGTAGGGTGAAAGTATTGTTAAACAGAATCATGGAGAAGTTAGCTACCCTTTTTGATGAATAGCATCAGGTATTGAAAATTAATTGCAAAAGTACGGCCCAGCTAACGAGATGACCCTTATCTTTTCTCACCACAGACAGCATAAGTATTTTTCTCCTGGCTCAATGTTTTATAAAATGCCTAAAGTGTTATTAACTAAATAAAGACCTGATTGAAAGACCTCAAAGACACATATGATCATAAATTCTAAGATCTGGAATATTTGAAGTTAAAAGTGGTATCCTGTATCATATCCATTTTAAGCTTTAAATCTCCCCTCTCTGTTTCCTTCATGCTCACTCGCTCTCACTCTCACCTCTAACTTTGTAAAAGAATAACAACAACAAAAATCTTTGCCACTCTTAGCATTTTTTTAAAAGGTGAATTATAATACCATTCTTCTAGAGGTTGCCAATACATATTACAGGCCAAATTAAATCAAAGAAACATATCAAAAGGCTGTCAATGTAGATTATATTTTTAAAAGAAATAATGCTACTTTATTGGGGGGGGGGAAACACCAGAAAATGATCATCCACGCAAGAGAATTAATAGATATCCACAAGGGCTTTGCTAATAACATAGGTTAATTACTGCTGCAACACACTAGACTCAGTAAATATAGCAGCAGGGCCATAAACACATTAAGATAAGAAACCATCACTGTGTGAAGAGCCAACACCATCGCCCTTGCCTCTGCTATATGGGAAGCCGTTTGGCAGCCCTTTCAGTAAAAGAAGATATTTAAATTCACTACGAAATGTGCAGAGGGTATTATACACATATTACTGAAACACAAAGGCTAAAGTAATGAAGTACAGGTACCTGTCACCACCCCGTTCAACATGTATGCCATTAACTCAGGGACACTTTTCTTTAAAATTTCTTGCTTACTTTAAGATGAAAAACAAAATCATAGATTATGTAATATATGTCACCTGGCTAGTTCTACTTATATAGTTTAGGACACATACCATTCTTATTTAATTCTTGGAAAACCACAATTGCTCTGTTCGCTTTTGTGTGATGGGCAAGGTTACGGGATTCCACAGTTGAAGAATGCTCAGCTGCTAACTGCTGCTGGCTGTCATTTCTAGTAATTTGCCAGAAAAACCATCTCTAAACCTGACCTACACCACTACCTTTACAGCTGTAGATGTTTTCAATAGATTCATAGAGAAGAAACAAGAAGAAAACTAATATGAGTTCCAAGTCTGGAGTTTCTTTCTCAGAAAAATAAACTGAAAACATCCCTTCCTAGTTCTCAAATAATACCATAGCTGAAGGACCTCCTATCTTTCCTGAAAAACTAGCTCACAATATGATTTATTTAAGCTTTTGCTTATATTACTATATACAATTTTCCAACCTATTTTTTATTTCTCATGTGTGCCCATGATGCTATTTATTTCAATTCAGTTTAGCTTTGATTAAGAAGAGATGAGGCAGAGGGCAAAATAAAAATAATACCCTGAAGTAGACAGAGGAGACCAAACAAATAAAACTTGCACAGCACTGAGCAGGGTTATTTAAAAAAAGAAAAAAAATCACGAAACTGTTAAATGTTCAATGTCTGGATTTCAGTGATCGTACTGAAATTTTCTACATGGCCCCCTCCTCTCCTTGTCTGTTTGGTAGGGCTTCAATAGCCTTGCCTCCTTCCAACAGCTGTGACAACTGTTAAAACAGTCAGTAAAATTAAGTCCGCTCTATAATCCTGTAGTCAATGTTACATTTTAATCAGAGGTTGAAAAGGATTCGTGTGACGAGTGTACTCATTTAGAATGATTACACTGACACACATGTCAAAATGAGCAGATACATTATTTTCACCTATTTATGCTATCAGCTATTACTGCTATTAAATGTGAAATAAGCTTTCAGGTATTACATCCTTTAATGTGCTGACACCTTTCCTAAAATATATATATATATATATATAATATATATCTTATATATGTATATGTAAAGGTTTTTACATTTTAAGCTCTCTTAAAGGTGGTCAATAAATTGTATGAATCTTTTTAACAGCCTTCTAGGCAGAAATAGTCCAATATTTTCCTTGGAAACTGCATAACTCTGGTTTCATTTCTGTGTATACTCACACGTGATGGGGTTTAACCCAGCACAATTACTATGAATATTAATAGCATGTATAAATTCTGTGGTTTATTAATTGAGACAGAGAGGCAGATGTGTAGCTCAGCCCTGGATCTTTCGGTTTGTCCAGTGAACCACATAAACATTTCAACTGCACACACACAATAAATCTGTATTTTTTTAAAGATGACTTTTAATTGAGCCAGAAAAAGAATGCTGGTTTGAATCTTGCGCCAAAGCCGAAGGGACATGTGCCCTGGTCTCATTTAAATACATCTGCTCTAAGAGGCTTATCTAAACTAATTATTTAAATTAGCTATAAGAAGTTAAATTCAAGGAAACTACTTTTTCCATGAACCCTCCAGGGGGGAATATTTAAGTTTGCTTTGCTTATTTATTTACAAGACAAACTTCAGAATCTGAGAAAGCTCCAGTAAGGCAATCCTCCCTGACATGAGGACATTTCCAGTTCCTCTACAGCCCAGGTGCACTAACCTTCACACTGTACTTGAGTGGGCAGTCTTACCTTTGTTTATGTTTCATTTTTATTCTCCAGCATTTTAAGGTTGGCTCTTCTCCTGAGTGCTTGGAATGGATGCAAATACAGCCTCACGATGTTTCAGTTCCCACTAGATCCATGTCTTGGCTAATAGTTCCTGTGTGAGCGTGGACCTGGATGTGTCAGCATGCGTGCGTGCGTGCATGTGTGTGTGTGTGTGTACACTCTCTTTCTTACACACACACACACACACACACACACACACACACACACACACACACACACAGAGGGGCAGCCAGAGACTTCAAGTCACTTCTCATTCTCACTTAATTACGATGCAAAGCAATGTGTAGCCACTAAGGACAGCTACTGGGCATCTACCACTAACGTGCTGCCTCGTCTCCCAGACTTTTCTATTTTCTTTACAATCTATCAAGAGAAGGGATTGCCAAGAGCACTCTTTTCAGAATTATAACAGTTGGTATTACTGTAATGCAAAAGCAATCTAACTGACTCAACAGAAAACGAGAGAGCCCGTGGCAGCTTGTGATGTACTAATATTTTATCTTAACAGTGGACTGAAATTAAGTTTATGACCTATTCATTTATACAAGAATTCCCAATTTATTTCCCATGCCCCCTCTCATTCACTCCCCCTGAACCTTGGTAATATATTTTTTTCTGTATGGGCAAGCAGCTATTCATAAATTCATAAATGAGAATGAACTGCATGTAAAGAATGAAAGTACTTTTTAAATATTTTTCTGGACACGATGCATAAATTAATACAAGATCTGAACATTGTCTATATAAGGGAAGAATTTTTTAAACTACTGTTTCATCTTTAGCTCCCCCCTTAAATATTTATAATGTGTGAAAATCTCATGTTACTTAATGGACTGATTTGCCATTTAAGTGCTGACTTAATGCTAACCACGCAAATAACATTATCCCAGCTCTGAGCCGCACAGGGCTAGTTTCTAAACTGTTCTCTGAAGGAGAATTAATAAATGTACAATTTTGCCTCTAACTCTGCACAGTTAAGGAATGACAGGGAGTTGAAAATATCTGTCAAAGTGAAAATACATAAGAGGCACTCCGTGGTATAAATCATTTTGAATATTGTATTTTAAAACATCTTTCCTTGGGAAAATGGGTCTGGGCAAGAGATGCATTTTAACAGTTCACTGAGCATTGGCGCCCAGCGCCTATTCTTAGCACCTGAATAAGAAGTGACTGTCACCCAGCTGTTTTAGTGACAGTCGCTGGGCTGCCTCAGAGGTAACATCGTAGTCAGAGAACAATTCTCCACTTACTGAATTAGGAGATCACCCTCCACACAAAAGGCACCAGGCAGACACCAACAAGCACCCACGCACACCAAACACCCAGGGCACTACCTAAGTCCATGTGCACAGCTATCCTCGTCCACGCTCCCGCACACACGCACCCCCACCCCCCAACGGCGAGTTGCAAAAGGCAAAGAAAAGGTACCTACTCTTCTTCGTAGTGCAGGGAAAAAGATTCAGGCAGGCAAAGTTCTACCGAATCCATGTGCGACCGGCAACCATTATTTGTGCACCCCAGCTATAAATCAAAGTTTCCTTGACAGAGCGCCGCGCAATTAACAGGAGCGTTCTCCCGGTGACAGGCCCATAGGCACAGCCAGTTGGGACCAAGGCTCGCACACTCTCCTAATCAAGGACTTAAAGCCCCGATTGGAGCTTATTAATATGAAGTAGGGCTTTACATATGCAGTCCCACCGGCCCAGGCGCGCATCCGATTGGGGGGCTGCTGCCCAATCAGGAGGGAGGCGACGCCAGGCTGCCTGCGCTGCAGCCGGCAGGTAGGCAGGGCGGCCGAGCACCCTGGGCAGAGCTGCAACCCACTGCAAACCCAGCACCACCCCGCCTGCCGCTTGGTCCCCAATTTTTTTTTAAATTTCTTTTTTTAAAGATAAATAAACAAAAAGAACCAAGCATAACTAACTTAACTCTCTCTACACTGGAGAGATTTACATTTGGTTTTCTAACCTCAGATCTGTTTTGGCTTTTGCAAAGAAGAACTCGTGCCAATTCAGTAGATTTGGCCAAAGGATTCTGCAGAAGGTAGAGAATGAGGTCTATCCTGCCTTGGTGTGTATACTCATTACTCCGCTGGGGGTGGCATTTATTTATTTATTTATTTATTTATTTACTTATTTATTTATTTGTGTTGTACTTTCTCATCTGCTTCTAATCATACTCCCTCAACCCCCGAGTCCTGATGTATTTTATTTTTAAATAAAATAAGACATTCTTTGAAAGGGTTTCAGCCAGTGAACTGACTGGATTGATCTGTCCAGGGTAGAAGGTAGTTTTACACAAGTGCAGAAGAAGAAATAATGCATGCATGCCATTGGAGACAGGGCCTTGCAAATTGTGTGGCTAAACAGTTTTCTACTGCTCCTCTTGCTCTCTCTCTCTCTCTCTCTCTCTCTCTCTCTCTCTCTCCACACACACACACACACACACACACACACAGGGCACAGCCTCTCAAAACAAAGATAAACAATTGCAGGCTGAATGAACTAGCTGCTTCAGTTTCCAGGCTTGGGGAGGGACACGGAGGGCTGGAGAATAAATGGTGCTTCAGATGTATTTCAGTGCATTTTGACCAAATCAACACAGGAATTTCTGTAGGAAAAGCATGAAAACATGTGCTCAAAGTGTTCTTAATCATACACATGTGTCAATACAGGTTTCCAAATTAGGAGACATATATTAATATATATGATCTTAGCCCCAAACATTTAACATTGAGGTAAAACACAGTAGATGGGTTTGATTCTGCACAAAATGCAAAAACACTTTGCAAACATCACAGAGCCTGGTTACTACAAGAAGTAGTTTCACAGATAGATGATAAAACAAACTACAGCTACTGTCAAAAGTGTGGAAAATAAAAAAGAATTTAAGAGGGAAACACTGTTTTTCCTCTTACAATAGCATATGGGCTGTTTTTAATTCTCATATAACAAAGAGTGTCCTTGGCTGCTATTTTAAACGACAGTATTTTTTATACTAGCAAATGCACATTGGAATAGATACTAGCTATTTAAGGCAGAGAGCTATCTGCTGCCTTATGGAGAATGGAAAGCCCACAGTTTTGATGGAATTCTGCTCCACTGCTTACCGGGCTCTTGCATTTGAAGTCTTACATGACAGAAATAGTATAATCTTCATGATCAAAATAACCAGTTCAGATATTCAGTGTGTGTTAAATTCACTAAATCAGAACTCAACTCTCTTTCAACCTTCTCAAATTTTCTAGGTCTTTAAGAAACAAAACACTAAAATAGAACAGCCACATTAAAATTCAGAATATAAAAATGATAGGCATGATTTGCCCCCCCCCCAAAGTCATGGATTCTGCTCTAAGATAAGACTTTGATTCCTTTGGTGTGTGGCTTAAATGTACACAAGTTTCTAGACTTGAACTCACATAGCAAAAAAACAAAAAAACAAAAAAACAAAAAAACAAACAAACAAAAAAACACAAAAAAACAAAGAACAAAACAAACCCAAAGACTGCGCTTAAGAATACTGTACAAAAGCAGGTAGTAAAAGCTTAATTACCAGTAGCATTATGCTGTCTATATTGTTAAACTTGAATTCTGCAATTAAGATGTAAATTTGGTTGCGAGCAGTGAATTAAAAGAGCTCTGAGATGGGCAAGAAAATCCAAGCATTCGGCAGACACCCAGTTTAAAAAAAAAGATTTCTCTATTCAGTCAAAAATGAGACACGTAATCAGTATACAATTAAATAAATAAATAAAAATGCATTTTGCAAAAAACACAGGTTTTTATTCTAAAATGCCATCAAAGAAATATGGAAATCTGTGCTGCATTACAAAGAAAAACATCTTCTGCTCAAAAGATTGCTACCCTGATTTTTGAGCAAACTAAAATTCTCAAGGTAATTAATAGATTTAAGATACCTTAATATATATATGTATATATGCTCTATATAGATATTAATCTCTCACCAAATGTATTCTAGTTTTACACTTGTGCAGTGTCCTGTATTTTATTGTTTCTTGGCAGACAGACTCTCACTATTTTCCCTTTGAAATGTCTCTGTGAAGACAAGATTTGTAGTCAGTTATTTACTTATGGTTCTTAAGTTGCTCCACTGCCTAGAAGTGATCTTTTATTTCCCAGAATTTTCTTGTTTTCCTTTGGGTAACTTATTTGCCCTCATAAAGGACCATCTGACTTCTCTGGTGTGTACTTTAAAGCATTTAGACTCTCGTTCATGCTTCGGTCCATTTTCTGTGCCCACAGAGAAACATTTACAGATATACATAGATTCAGCCTCCTGATCTTTCTCTAACTATATTTTACACTGGATGTCCAGTGATCTGCTAGGCGTATGTAGCTAGATTCTCACCCCTCCTTCGATCAAAGTGTCACCTGTATAAGCCAAGGACCCAAGATTCCAGTTACAGTCTTGAATTTAGTGCAACCAATTTAAAATGGAAAACATTACCAACTGCACTGAAATGCAGCTTCCAGAGCACTGTACAAACACACAATTCAAGATGTCTCCAGAGCATCCCCAGCTGTAGGACTTTCTTGCCGTACAGAAATGGATAATCAAATGGTATATTTATTACCACCTACAAGAATCTCAACTACCAAAAGAAAATGGGTGTGAGGAAAAACGGACAAAAAGAGGCAGGTGCATACTGTTAATCTGTGTATATGCTTTATAATCTTACCACAAGGAGTCTACCCAAATCAGAAAAAAAAAAAAAAAAAAACAACTGAACCAAACAAAAAGACCCTTGAGGACTACTGCACAGAAAATATAAATAAATTGGTTACTATCCATTCATCATGCATTGGGCCACATTCTATGCATAGTTTCAATCTCTTCATTAAACAATGTAGTTACAAATATCCAAACATCTTCAACTAACAGAGAAGATAGACAGGAGACAGCAGACTTCTTTTGCAGTTGAAGAATAGAATAGTAACAAGTAAAACTCAGGTGGAAATAAAAGCTAGAGTTATATAAAGTGTTTATAGCAGAAATTTTACTGTATTTCATTCTTAAAACAGCCTAACATTGAATTTGTACATTGGTAAAAGACTATGAGAAATTTGGTCTTGCTACAATTTCCTCTTAACAAAGATTTTAGCTTTCATCTCCCTTTCTGAAAAGCAACAGAATACGTCTATATTTAAGTATCTAAAATCCTCTTGGAATGTATGAAGATTTTCATTTTACATTTGTCATATGTTAAATACTTGAAAGTAAAAGCATCACACACTTAATTTTCAGATTGCCTTGTAATCTTCATTTCTAGATTCTTTTCCCTCAAGTCCATAAACCTTTGAAAAGTGATTTAGCTTTTATAACCATTTTCCCTACCATCTTAGATGTAGCATGTACAGTGTAATGTATCACAGCACAAAAACCAAACCAAGACTTTCAGAAACCACTGTCTTTAAGTCCCAAAGGAAACCAATGACAAACATCCCTGAGAAGAAAATCTTAAGTAACAAGCAAAGAAACCCAGATGCCACACTCCCTCCAGCCCCCTCATGAGCTGTGTGGCCTTGAGCAGGCCCCTCATCTGTTCCTTGCTCCATCATTTGCAGAATGGGATTTCTATTGTGCTGTGAACCCGCTTCAGAGCACACCTTTGCCGCTGAGAACGCGCAGACTTCCAAGCCAGGATGACTGCTTTATATTACCACCGAACTTCCATCAATTCATCATACCTCATTTTCGGTTGCCTTTCATTTCTAGGGCACAGACTTTGATATTTAAATTATTGTCTCTATTGGCAGGAAGCAATCATTTTTGCCGAAAGTGATCCCTTTCACTGAAGTACTAATAAAAGCCTTTCCTTTTGACAAACCTCTTGTCCTATAAATCTAACCCATTCCCAAATTATGGAGTCCATATTAAAAAAAAAAAAAAAGTGCCCATTCTCTGAAGATCCAAGTATCTCACTTCCATAACACACCAAACTCTTGGTCCTAATGTTTTTGTGAAAGTGGAGGTTAGAAAAATATAGAGCTAGGGAGAGACAGAGAAACTACTAAAGCAATTTGGTTTCTGCTTAATTCATTCAGGATTATTTTGCTTTCATTTTGTCAGGCTAATAGTATACATGGTAAAGTGTCAGTAAAAATTAAATTATAAAGTACAGTCTCTCCAATGGGAAAACTGACTTTAGTTATGTTGTATTTCCAACATTCTCATACTGGTAAAATATCAAATGCATTTTGGGGCATTCTACAAGCTTTCTGTATGCTGCATGGCACGCATTTATGGAGTAATAGTTAACATTTTGAAATTATACATTAATAAATGAACTGCAGTTATATTCTTTCCTGAAGGCTAAGCACCGTGAGCTAAATGCAGAAAACATTCAAGGTCAATGTCCTATTTTTTAGACCTTTTCAGGCAGCTGTAATATTATGATAATCAAGCTTAAAATATTCCTATAGAAAGAGTAAATTAGCCTTTTCACTTGAAAGATGATTATGATAAACAATAAACCTAAGAGAAGACAAAACAAATCCCTATTTTTAAAAGCCACAAATTTGTTGACTCAGTGATGTGTGTGATGAAGTTGTCCAAAATGAAAGGTGGCTAAACTCTGAGGGAAGGAGCGGGGAGGAGAAGGGAAAGGAGGAGAGAGAAGTGGAACAAACAGGACAGATCTCTGACAACGCAATACATGGTTTGATGCCAGTAAAATGATCAAATTATCCACCTTAGCCAACCCATTAAACATAAAGTACATCTCAGCCTAAATGGATATGTGTGTTTATGTGTGTATATATATATATTTTTTTTCATGGCACATCCAAGAAGCACCATTTTTCCCTTATTGATTATCAATACAATTTGAAAGGTTTCTATTCTAAGCACTTCCGTTTAACCCTTTGTGTTCACATAGTTTAAAAAAAAAAAACGAGACAGACAGAGAGATGTGGAATTTGATAGCCATGTAAACAAGCTAAAAAAGGCTATTATACTTTTTTTCTTAAGAATTTTAGGACATGGCAAACTTCTAAGGATCTGTTCTATAAATGAATATATTAGATACAAATCTGCTTCCCTCAATCAAGTCTAATTAATTGGGAGAGTATCTGTCATACGTGACAGAAACCAGAGACTATAAAATAAAAGACCATACAAGAAGGACTCCTAGTTCTCAGGTAGGTCAAGGGCTCAGATCCCAATTGCTGGGGAGAGTCTGAACTAGAATCACTGTATCCAAGTAAATTTCAGTTTCCTTCTGTATCAAATAGGAATCAAGGAAACAATATTGTCAGCACTTGGGAGGCAGAGGCAGGTGGATCTCTGTGAGGTCGAGGGTAGCCTGGTCTACATAGTGAGTTCCAGGCCAGCTGGGGCTATAGGGAGACCCTATTTCAAAAGAACCAAAAAAGAAAAAAAAAAAAAAAAAGAAAACAATATCATAAAATTATTGTGATAATCAAATAAGTTACAGAATCTAGAGTCACCAGGGAGACTAGCCTCTGATGTGATGGTGGATCTTGATGACCTCAATTGAGGTGGGAAGTCCGTCCACTCTGGGTGAGACACTGGACTCTGCTGGTGAAGAAAAGGAGGCAGCAGCCTGCACTCATGGCTCCCTGCTTCCTGACTGGATGTGATGTAACCAGCTGCTTCGAGCTCCAGCTGCTGCGAGCTCCAGCTGCTGAAAGCTCCAGCCGCCTTGACTCCCAGCCATAATGGACTGTACCCTTGAATTGAGAGCCAGAATAAACCAACCCTCCCGTCCTTACATTGCTTTTGTCAGGGTGTTTTATCGCAGCAACAAAAAAAGAAAAGAGCACAGCAAGAATTCCCCCAGTAAAATCACAAATAGCTTTTGCCTTGGGATGATATTCCTGCTATGCTCCCTCTACACGCTACTCCCCTCTCCCCTTGGAGCTTCCGTTGTGTCGGATGAGGAAGACAGAGTTGGGAAAGTTAAACAGATTTCCGCTGACTGTCCAAATAATTCAATTGTACCTTGTCTCCCCAAAGAAAGGAAGACAGAACTTGCTCTTACTTTTCTTCTTCCTTGAAGACACCTCTTTCCTATCTTCCTACTGCACCATTCATCAAGATGCTGTTGATTTTGGACAGCCCAGCTCATTCAGGCAGCTCTCCTGATCAGACAGTCCAAGAACTCAATTTCTTTCTAAAGCGTTGCTCTTGGTACACTGAATAGTCACTAATTTAAATCAGAGCAATGAATCTGGACAATGAGGAATTACAGGTAGAGAAAAGCACTAGGGGACATAAGTTCAACCACTTTACCTTACAGGTAAAGAAAACATGGCTCGGAATAGTTAAGAGTCTTATCCCACATTACACGCCATGAGTAGAAAAGTCCATATTAGAAAAGATTACATCTCTCCCCTTTGCAGAACTTGGATAGCAACAAGCTACTAATGGTAATCCCACATTTGTTAAAAATACACCAGTATACTGAAAGTGGGTACACTGACATCAGAGTCCAAAGAACTAGGTATACAATGTGTTTACCAAGTCATCTCTTAATTTTCCCAAGAGCTAAGAAGTATTTTTTATCACATTTTTCAGAAGAAGGAAGTCCTGTATTGCCATAAGTTTTTTCTCTTCTCTCCAGCTAGTATAAACAGATTTGGATGAACATTTTGAGAATTTAGATTTTACAAAACGATTACTCTTTCTCCACTCCAACTCCAAAGCAACTATAATTTGTGGAGCTGGGTGTGATGGAATCCCCTGGGTCAGTAATGGAACTCAAATATTTCTGTCAATAATTCCAGGAATGTAAAGAAGCATCATGAATGAATGAATGAACGAATGATGAATGAATGAATGGGCTCATGACCAGTGTTACTCCTCTGTTCATTATCAGTCTGTTTAAGGAGATTGGCAAATGATTGCTGTAATATTGGGAAATTTTAAAACGAAGTGATTCTTTTTTTTTTTTTTGGTCTTTTGGAGACAGGGTCTCTTTGTAGCCCCAGCTGTCCTGGAACTTACTCTGTAGACCAGGTTGGCCTTGAACTCACAAAGATCTGCCTGTCTCTGCCTCCCAAGTGCTAGGATTAAAGGCGTGCACATGCCCAGCAGAAGTGATTCTTTTTTAAGAAGATAAATGAGGAAGGAGAGTGGGAGAGAGGAATAAAGGATATACGCCAAGGTCTGGGAATACACTGAGCTGTTTGTCCCTCCTCCTGGGATTCCTTACTTTGCCATCCAGAAGGGAGCAATGGGGGGGGGGTAGATTGCCTTCTTCCCTTTCTTTTTATTTTTTCCTCCAAATATTCACATTGGGTAATAAAATAAATTCATAAAAGTAAATAAATAAACTGATACATCAGTATTAGTAATGGTGACCCTGAACAGGATACAATGGAAAGACTTTCTTATTTAACAGGACAACAAATAGATTTAAAAAAAAAAAATCATGAGCTCACATACATCTTGTTAACAAATCATATCTTGTCAAAGTATTCAAAGTGGCTCTTGTTTGTCATATAGAATGTGTGCACTAAGGATTCTAGCTACTAATCATTCTCTAAAGGTTTCCTTGGAGAAATGTTGACAAAAATCCCAGGAAAAATGACACGCAGCTCCTCTTTCTCTGAGGCACTGAGTGGGAGAGATCACAGAAAACTTCCAGAAGGAGGTAGGTCTCCTGTTATCAGGAGAGGAGGAAGGGAGTTAATTAATCAGAAGAGAGGGCAAAGGTCTTGCCTCAGGCTGCTCTCCAGCTCCTTCACTCCCTGCATGCAATCCTTTAACCCAGTCCTAGATGTGTTCATATGTGTGAATGTGTGTGCATGCAAGTATGGAGGTCAGAGGACTATCTCAGGGTTTCCCAGCTCTGGCGTCACAAGCACACACCACCAGCCCTGGCTTCTTTGCATGTGATATGGGAATGGAAGCTAGGTCCTTGTGCTTGTACAGTAAGTACTTTATGTTATTTGGCAGCTGCATTGAGTGAGTGAGTGAGTGAGTGAGTGTGAGTGAGTCCCTGACTAGGATACATCCCATTAAGGAGAGCCAAATGCTTTTGTAAGAAAAGCAAACTCTGGGGCTAGAGAGATGGCCTAGCGGTTAAGAGCATTGAGTGCTCTTGCAGAGGACCTGGGTTCGATCCCCAGCACCCACATGGCAGCTGAGAACTGTCTTTAACTTCAGTTCCAGGGGAATCCATAACCCTCTTCTGACCTCTGCAGCATTGCATAACATGGGTGCACAAACCTACATGCAGACAGTACATCTGTACATATACAAAATAAATAAAATTAAAAAAATATATTTAACCAAAAAAGAAAAAACAGAAAAGAAAAGCAAACTCTATGGGCAGGTAAGATGGCTTGGCAGGTAAAGGGGCCTGCTGGCAAGCCTGACAACCTGAGTTAGATTCCCAGGTCCCACATAGTAGAACTAAGAACTGCTTCCCACAAGTTGACCTCTGACCTCAGCATGCGTACTATAGCACGCAGGTACCCACATGCATACATACACACAAAGAGATCAACATAATTAAAAATTTTAATTAAAAAGAAAGAAAACCAAACTGACACAAGAGTCTAAAGTGAAGAATTCCTTTCCCATGCCTTTAGTAGATGAAAGAACAGAATGGTGGCAGGGAGGGCAGGCTACGCCCAGACGAAGGCCCTGAAAAGCCCCGACCCCTCCCCACCTCACAAACCTCCCGCTATTCAGATCCTGAAGTTTATCCAATCAAAGTCTGCATTACCGAAAAGCAAATAACACAATTAAGACCCTGTTTTTTTTCTTCAAGAGTTCAGTTACCACTTGAATTAGAAAGCTAAATAAATCAAAGACAATTTTCATTAGAGAGAAAAGAAACTTCATTTGCCCTTCAATAAATTAGGACTCTAAACAGAGGAATGGAATTTAACAAAGGGAGACTTTTTTTAAACTTTATAACTTTAGGGACCAGTGAGATGGCTCAGCTACTAAAGGAGCAGCCACCATGCCTGAGGACCCGGCTTCAAGCCCTGGTAGACACACAGTAGACTGAGGAAACCAGTCCTGCCAGTCGTCCTTAGACCTCTGTGTGTGTCACAGTGCTCCTGTGCACAAACACATAAATATATTTTCAAACTTTATCCTTTGAAAATATAGTAGGTGGAGACGTTTAAAAATGCAAACTGATAATTAATAGGTAGAATAGTTACCATTTGGGGCCGTAACTTAACAGTAACAGAGCAGTTTCACACAGACTTCTGACAACGATCTTGTGTGACATGTGAAAACTGTGTTGTCCTACTGTGATCATCCCAACCGTTTCCATTTCACAGATGAAGCTGAAGTCCGGGAACCATCATGACCCCAAAACATACAGTTGTTGTACTGCAAAGTCACAACCTGATTTATTTATTATTTTAATTCTACATCTTTAATACGTCTGATCTCAAGCTGTCTCCTATAAATCTTCCTTGCATTCTCTTAAAAGAAAACACAAGGAGCACAGAAAAGCACATGCCAGGATGCTTGCTGTCTGCCCACAAGCATGAAGCTTTGCTTCAGCAAAGATTAGTACAGCAGCAGCCACTGAGTTGGGCTGGGTATCTGTCCTACTCCACACACATGACATTCAGTGTTCTGTGGCAGTTTCCTGGGATACATGTGGGGGGTACTTGTAAGGACTCAGAACACAAAAAGTCAGGAAGCCACCTGTTCCCCATTCCCCTTCTCTGTTAGGGACTTTACTTAGAAAGGATTTTTGTAGCTCCTCCCTCTACACCTCCCTGCCTTTCTGCTCATACAATCATACAATTTCAGTCATACAATCATAAAACAATCGCAGAGTCTACAGGGACCCAGGGGCTTAAGGAAAAGAAAAATCATCCTTTACGAAAACACTAGGCTATCCTTTAGTGGTAGAGAGCAGGCTTATGCAACTCTTATTTCAACTCTCAATTCCAAAAAAATCAAAGAAACAACCAACAAACAAACAGAAAAAACTGAAGAAGCCAAAACCAAACCAACCAAGCAAAAAAAAAAAAGAAACCAACCAAAGGAAAAGAGAGAACTTACTCCCTATGTACTCCCTATGTCCCAGGTGTATTTACTTATTTACTTATTTATTTATTTATTTATTTATTTATTTATTATTTATTCATTTATTTATTTAAAAGGATTGTTTTAAATGATCACATCGGCCTGGAATTTTCCCAAGATGCTCACTTTAATGAAAAAGACCCTGTGATCAACTTACATAATGCAACAGGTTTGTAAACATGCTTCCTTCAGAATCACCCTCAATGGTCTGTCTAGTCTTTGCAGAAAGCAGATCATTTTCCTGCAAAGGGCCAGGTGCTCTTAGATTTGGGTATCATATGCTAAGAAGATCCTGGAAGGAAAGATGGTCACATTTTGTTTTCTCTATAGCAAAGGTGATTAAATGAGGCGATACAAGCTTTAATGGGCTCTGGCTGTGGTCACAGCCTTCCGGCACTGTCCAAGTTCCACCTCACCTCTGGCCTCTCTTTCATCGACTGCATAGTTAGACCTGTTCAATTATTCAATCTTAATCAATATTCTGAGACTTATGGAGAATAAACATAAACATTCTGTTTATTTTTAATAGTCTTAATTCATGTGTTCTTACTCTGAGAAAAAGTTACCTAATATAAATAAATCCTGTAGTATCATGAAGAAAGAAAACCTCCCCTTTAGTTGGCTACAGTATGCAGCAACACAATTTATGGGGCGAAAAGAAAATTCTCAGATGTTCCTTGAGGGCCACTATCAGAACCAATGGCTCTTTCCTCCCTGTCTAGTGAGGCATTATACTAACTGGTAGAACTGGTTTGTGGCGAGGCCCCCTGTACTTTTGTCCCTCTGTTTTCTAGGCTATAAACTTGAGGGCTTTAGTTGTCCTCAAGTAAAGTGGCAGAGTGCAGTGTCCTAACACTGTACTCTGCCAAATATATTGCTGATTTTGGCAAAAAAAAAACTATTTACAGTTTCTAATTTTGATTTTTTTTTTTGCAAGTGAGCTTCAATATTTGGCCAAAGGAAGCCTGTCAATGTTTTAATATTTTCACAGCTACTTATGACATAAAGCCTATTTTGACCTATGAAAAGACTTATGTTTCTGTTTAAATGCTCCCAACGATGAGGATAAGAAAACGGGGATAATAGCATTGTCAGTGTTTACTCTTTCTTACCACTGGGCTGCAGAGCTGTCACAATTATTCCTCAGCCATCAGTTTTTAATATGGAACTCACAGACAGACAGACAGACAGACAGATAGACAGACAGACCCAGGTGGCCTCAACTGGTTTGGGCCAATGGAATGATATACTTAATGTTGGCTTGACAGAGTTACTATAGTTACTGCCACTTGAGAATGAAAAAAAAAAAATCACAAAGGAAAATTCCCAAGTAATAGTGACCAGGTGCATTAATGAGTGAGCTCTGTTTGTTTGGGGTTTTGTGGTTGTTGTTGTTGTTGTTGCTGTTTAGATAGGGCCTCATGAAGCCCAAGCTAGGTTGGAACTCTATGTACCCAAGAATGACCCTGCTATTGTGATCTTGCCTCTACCTCCCAGCGCTGAGATTAGAGGCATGTGTTAACACACTCTGGTTTATGCAGTGCTGGGAATCAAGCCCAAGGCTTCCTGCATGAAGCTCCCCAGTGAGCTATAGCTGCAGCTCCAACGACAAGTAATCTGTTTAGAAGATATAATCCATCCAACCTCAGAGGTAGAAATGGATCTAATGCACTGTAACTTTCTCTCCAGTTAAAGTCAAGTGGAATTTTAAGAGTGAAGGCAGATACAGGGCTCTATAAGCTGCCTTCCACCATGACCACAGAAGCAAGATGCATTAGAGCTGGGGAGCAAGCATTCTTCTAGGGCACCGGGCAGGGGCTTCACCCGGAAGTGTTGGAGACTAGTACTCTGGTCCCCAAGTGGGGATCTCTACAGCAGAGTCTGTCCTGACTAGAAGCTAGTTAGGAATGCTTAGCCCTGTGAGGGTTTCAGGGCTGACATCCCAGCACTAGAGAGACAGAGGCAGGAGGATCTGGAATCTGAAGCCAGCCAACTCTACATAGTAACGACCTGCTTCAAAATATGAGTTATTCAGTTAAAATGCAAATTTGCAGGTCTTATTCCAGACGTCTGTGGAGAGAACCCAGTAATTTGTTTCAATAGGCCCTCTAGGAGTCCTGAGGCATGCTGAGGACAGGGCTTCTCTACAGGTGCCTATTTGTGCTAGAAACTACATGAGGAGTGGAGCTCAAGAAAAAAGTCAAGAAGCCCAGAATTCATTTCACCCCACACCCATTTTCCCCAAGTTTTATACACTTTGTGTTTCAACACACTGAGGCTTGACAATAAAATTCTACAAAGAGAAACTAAAAATAAAAACATACCCATGTAAGCTCTTGCTAGTTACTGTAGCTACTTGATTTTCATAAAAATGCTACTTTCCACCTGGTGAGATGGCTCAGCAGGTAAAGGTGCCTTCAGCCTAGGCTGAACATCTGATTTCAATTCCCAGAAACTATTTGGTGGAAAGAGAGGACCAACTCCCAAAAGTTGTCCTCTGACCAATAAGCCATACATGGAAACACACACACACACACACACACACACACACACACACACACACGGATATAAGCACAGACACACATAAATGTTTTAGAAAATGAAGGTCTTAGAAATCTCTTCATCTGGTTCTTTTATTACTATGTCTGTTTGGTCCACTCAGCTGAGTCTCTTTCAAACCTGAAGGAAGAAGCTTACAACTGTAAAAGATAGATAGGTGTCAGGAAGAGCTGGGGACAGCAGTTAACTCTTATTTCGCCTCTGGCTTCTCCCATTTATGAGCTGGGGAACTGGGAACTGGTGAGCTAGAGATTTGAGCCTTCTGTACTTCGGTCTTTTTTTTTTTTTTTTTTTTTTTTTTTAATGGTGGTGATTCTAACCTCATCTGTGGCTATGGAAATTAAAGGAAATGTTCTATATATCAGCGGCTTCAACTTTTGAGAGCTCCCAGTCCTCAAACCTGGCCCCAGACAATTAATTTATAATCTCTGGCATCAGGAGTTTTTAAAGTTCCCCAGATACATTCAATCTGCAGCCAAGGTTGAAACAGAAATACTGATAAATTGCTTAGCTTAGAGCCCAGAATCATTAGTGAATCATATATAGGAAATATAAGTAAAAACATAAAGTCAGATTTAGAGGATGTAGCCCAGTGGTAGAGAATTTGCCTAACAGGTACAAGGTCCTGGGTTCAAGAGCATCAAACTGAACAAAATCTAATCGAACAAAACAACATACAGGGCTTGGGAGGTCACCCTGTCACTTGCTTCACGTAGCATGTGCACGGTTGTGAGTGTGTGCTCTGATATGTAAAGAAAGAAAAAGCATGAACCTGGTTATCCAGTGGCTCATCTCTACTCATAACTGTAGAGCTGGCTGTGTGACTTTGGACAGGCACATGAACTCCTTTGTCTCAGTTTTCTTGTCTGTTAGAACAATTAGCAAAGGGGAAGCATGGCTAGGAAACATTTTGAGGTAGGGAACTAGAGAGATAGCACCACAGGTAAAAGTGTGCTGCTCTTAAAAAGGACCAGAGTTTAGTTCCCAGCACCCATATTGGGCAGTACGCAACTGTCTGTAATTCTTGTCAGGGAATACTATGCCATCTTCTGGTCTCCAAAGGTACTGCACTCATGTGCACACACATACTCACAAACACATAAAATGGTGAGCTATGTAAATGTGAAAGAATGGACATTCTTTGCAAATAGCCATGAAACTGATTTCTAACTTGTGGTACTGCCAGTAACATATGTTACTTGCTAACTCACTAAGTCAGTCTAGACTTTACTTGGTCCTATACACAAGGAATTTTCTTTTTTTCTTGTGAGGCTAGAAGATCACTCCAAAGCCCAAGAGTAATCCCCAAATGAGATACCCCAACTCCCCAGGGGACTCAGCTAGAGACTCAGCCTATGGATTCCCATCAACCAGGTAAGAATCTCTGAGGTGGTGGGTACTTTGGGGATGAAGTCCACTGATAATTATGAACTGAGGCCAGTATCAAAAGGAGAAGCAGGTAAAGTTAACCATGGAGGATATGGCTTACGATAAGCAAAATGTCATCTTGAGGACCTAGGTTTTCATAGTTCCATCTCTCCAGGAAATCTAACCAAAACAAATCCAATACTGCCAAGTTGAGAAGAGCAAACTCGACCACATTGATCAGTGAGGTGCTGAATATAATTTAGAGACATATTTTAAACCAGGCATGGTAGTGCATACTATAATCCCAGCTTTGGCAGACAAAGGCAGGAAGATTGCCAGGAGTTCAGCTTGCCTGACCTACAGAGTAAGTTTCAGGAAATCCTGGGTTAACTAACAAACTAACTAACTAACCAACTCACAAAAGGACTATCAAGTATATTCTGTGGATATATTCATCCATATAGCTCAGTAGAGCACTTGCCCAGCAGGTATGAAGCCCTGGGCTCAATGCTAAGTGCAGGGGTTGAAGGGACTAGAAAGTGTGAACTGTGGTCACTGTGCTTCATGGTAATAACACGTGCAAAATGAACAAATTTAATATCATAAATAACAAACTGAGTTGCTTTTCATTTTCTCCTTTCTTTTTGCCCTTTCCTCCCTTCTTTCCTTCCTTTATGTCTTTTCTTTCTTTTTGTTGGGTTGAAGTCAGAATATAGGGCCTCACACAAGCTAGGCGGGAACTCTACCCTTGTGCTCCATGCCCAGCCCTGCCATTCATTTTTATGCTCTATATATTGTTTGAATGATTTTACAGTGCATACCGGTTATAGACCTAACAGACAACAGCAGACAGAATCCAGCTCAAAACACAAAGTAACCTCAGTAAGGGAAAAGTACTGGACAGAAATGCAGGAAATAAGTCCAGACCTGAGAGAGGGAGAGAAAGAAAAGGCTCAGCCACAAATATAGAATTGATAGAACTCAAGTTTGTGGGGGATCCTGATCCCCACCAAAGTTTCCTTCCTTCAGTTCTCCTGGCTCCTTCTAGCATCTCTGATACTCATCCATCTTAGTGAGGGTCCCCAGCAAGATGGAGACCTCAGCACCCTGCCACCCCAACAGCCAAGTGCCATGAGCAACTTTTGTAGGTTTGTCTGATTCTCCTGGGATGATAAGCTTCTTGTAAGTAAGACAATGTCCCATTCATTGTGATAAATACCTAACACTGGAAGGCAAGAACAGCAAACCCGATCTCCAAGGAAGAGGAAGAATCTGAGAAGCAGGAATGAGATGTCATAGACCCGTTGCTCTGTTTATATTTTACTAAAGCAAAGCAAAGCCAACTCCTACACATGACTCTCTTCTGCAACCTTTTAGACTTCCTACATGAGGCTGACAGTGAAGAAGGGCTGCCAAGGGCCACTGCCTGCTGGGTTTAACTCCTGATAGGTGCTATATAAATGTTAATCAATTGTGCTCAGTGATCCAACCCAAGGCTTTAGGTTAAACCCATATAACACACACATACACACACAAATGATAATAATAATAACAATAACAATAAGCAATAATTTTATTCCTTTATAGAGACCTGGGGATACATTCTCAGACCTCACCCAGAGAAACTCTGAAGAAGCAATGGGAGAATCTGATGCATGTTCAAGTTCAAGACTCTGACCCAACAGATTTAGAAATAAAGTTAAAAGCAATCTTACCTCTTTTTAAAGTTGACTTCCCTAATATGGGGCTTCCATATGAGCCACGCCCCCTTCCCTTAAGCTCTGATGCAAGTGTTTTTTTTTTTTTTTTTCTGGTGCTGGGGATCAAACCCAGGTCCTCTGCAAGAGCAGTCAATGCTCTTAACCGCTAGGCTATCTCGCCAGCCCTGAGCAAGTGTTTGAGAACCAACCAAGACACAACTCAACCCAACTGTTAAAATTCCTCATGGCTAGTCCCTGAGAAGGAAGTTTAAGAGGCAAACATCAGTCTATCTCTTTGGTCCAGTTTAACATAGGGAACTTCTTTCCTCTCTACTCACCAAATTGTCCTGTAACTCTGTCCACAGCCTCACATGAAGTCCACTCCTGGCTCCTGACCTCAGCTATGTTTGCCCCTTCACTGCTGAAAAACTACCCGTTGGATCACTGGCTTGCTATTATTCTGTGCTTAATGGGCCTGACCTGTGCAATATTTTTTCATCTGGCTACCGTCCTATCTCTAAATTCTCTGTTTTGAAGGAATACCGATTTTGTGACATGAAGTGGGCTATATAATGAAATGCAAACAATGGAAAGGCTAAATCAGTGTACAAAAAAATCTATTTGTCAAACAGTGTGGAGATGTTCCCAATTTAGCCCCAGCAGCTCATGCAACTCTTGATAAGGGAGTTAAACACCTAGCTGTTCACCGAATGAAAATGAAGGCATCTGTGCCACAGATATATTTTCCTCTGAAAAGTCTTTGTTGTAACTTGTAGCTAATTAAATGCCCTTACACATGAAATACAGGAAGAAGCAGAATCAGGGAATTTTCTTATAAGAGAAGCAGGCAGAAGAGTGGAGTCCCACACTAGCTTCCAGCTAGCTTCTCTTATATCACATTTACATTTCTATAAGGCTTCATCAGCCTGGAAAAAAAGGCACAAGGGGAGGCCTTTCTGGTTCAATTTGATCAGAAAGATTTCTAAGCCCTGTAAAGGAACGTGCTTAACATTTAAAATTCTAGGCCAGCTGGGGCTATAGGGAGACGCTGTCTCAAAAAAAAAAAACAAAAAAAAAAAAAAAAAAAAAAAAAGGAGATGAGGAGGAAGGGAGGAAGAAGAAAAGAAAGAGAAAAAGAAAGAGATCAGCCTTGTCATAGATGCTGGGGAGAGAGAGTGCTTTGGATATAACTGATAGAATTCCTGAAGAATCATCAGTAACTGGACGGTTAGAAAATTTTACATGTAGTATTTTCCTCATGCCTAGAAATTGTTGGCAGACAGTGGTGCATCTGTATGAAGGCTGAGATTCAGTCAAGGGGCTCTAAACATACCATATCACATTTACCAAAATGGGATTTTATCTATCAACACAGATGATATGGATACTAAAAATTTGGTCACAGGGACATTCGTTAAAACTCTGGATTTTGCTGTTTGGTCAGAAAGAACTTAAAAGTGTTAAGTCTGTTGCATTTGTCTGTCCAATCATAAGAAAATGATTATAAACATAACTTTGAGTTATCACAGTCCCTAACCCCTGTTATCTCCTCTCTCTTCTTTCACACCCCATCCCTATTCCCTATATGCGGAGATCATCCAACTTAATGCAATCCCATCAGAGATAAAAATGGGATACTTCCTCCACAGAGGGGCCATTACTAGAGAATTGAAAGCTCTCTGAGTCAAGGTAATTTATATTACAATGATTTCTTTATGCCTGTTCACAGTTCACGTGTGGTTCCCTCAGGTGCAAACATCACCTTCAGAGCCCTCTCCCAGCACCCCTTACCCCTAGGCACACCCCTGTGTGTACCCTGAGCCCTGCCTATCTCTCCTCCATATAGAAAAAGCAGAAAGGTCACCTCCTCCCAGGGGGCAGCTTGTCCCTCCAGTGTTTCACATTCTCATATCTATTTTACATAATTTTAGTTCTCCTGTGAAACTGTGAGCTTGTAGCAGGCCTTATCTTTGCCTGCTTAGAACACAGCTTAGGACCTGGTAGATTATAGATGTTTCCCAGCTGTTTACTAAGTGAATGAATTAATAGAGATAGGGCACCAGCCTTTCGAGCTTTACATTTCTATCACATGACTGATTAATGAATGTGTCTCTTTGGGTCATGAATAAAACACCCCACTTTGTACACAGACTGTTTTCAGTTCACCAGCATTTAAGTCCTGCTGGTTCTGACCTACTTCACCTCCGTAATCTGAACGTTCCAAGTGAGTGACTGTCCTGACTAGGGGTCTCGTCTGTCGGTCTCCCTCTGTTGTTCCACTTGCTTCTACTCCTTTCTTCACACTACCTTGTATTTCCAAGTGCCTCAGAACAGAATCGAGAGGCCCAGCATCTGAACTCTGAGTCTCTTCACAATCAAACCCAAACCCTCTTTCCAGGCTTATTGTTCATAATTCTGCACCCAACAACTACCTAACCCTTTTTTCAGGATGCCCCCCGCCCCCCCCCCATCACCAATGCCTAAGGCAAGTTGTCCCTGTCCTAATACTCTGTGTTAGTGGGGGCATGGCTTTACAGAGTTGGTTCCATGGTCAGACAAGGCCACTTCTGCTTGGAAGTGGGGAGGAGGGAGGCTTGTTTTCTGGAATAAGTCTCTAGAAAATGACTTGGGAAGAAATGGCCATGCTATGTTAGATAGCCTTAGATGGCTGAAGGGATCAGGATTAAATTTTTCCAATGGACTATAAGCTCCTTGAGGACACAACTGATTCATGTTAACTATGTTCATTGTATCTCTATATAGCCTCCTTCAACTTTTAATATACTTTGCATACAGTAGGAACTCAACACCAGTTGCCTGAATAAAAATGGGTCTTACATTTTTCATTTTTTGCCAAAATTTAACAGTAGAGTGAGAACTACAGAGTTCAATATCAATTACTAGAGGGGAAAAATCTCTGGGGAAAATGAATGGTATTATAATAAACACAAAATGGACTTATTTTGTTTACACACCCAAAATAAACTGTACATAAATACTTAAAATGTATTCACATCGCCCTCTGGTGTTGAACTCTCCTGGATAACTAAAAAAAAGACCCTCAGCCTGAGAATTTAGGTGGGATTTTCCCTCCAGAAAGGAACATCTTCCATTTTCTGATGAATATAAACTGTGTAGAGTGAATGAGAAGGGTAGCATTGTTCCCCTTTGCTTCAGCTGCTAAGGGTTGGATTCTTCCCTTCATCAAGGTATGGAGGCTCCAGTATATTTGATTAATGGAGTGAATTCCTCCCCCTGTCAAGACAGCGCCTCACTGGGAGGTCATTGAAGAAGCATCGCATGAGGCTGCTAGCTATACCACAGGCTCTTTGTGAAGAAGGTGTGCTGTAAAACCCGAGAAGGCACAGCTCTGTGGCAGTGGCATGCTGTGAAAATTTAGCCCTTTCCCAAATCTGCTAAGAACATGGACAGGCATTCAGTAGACAGAACAAAAATTACAAAACAGGCACAATCTATGTATTTGCCCTTTGTAGAACAGTGTGCCAAGGTGGCTTAAGTAAAATAACACACCAACCTCAGAGTGACCTTTGGTATCATAGAGAGAGCCCTAGAATAAATATCTCAGTAATAAAATCACTTATTTCTAGCTATGGCAGAGAAATTCAGAAAGTCTCTTACGTGAAAAACACATGGTATTATTGGTCTGTGAGGAAATTTAACTTCAAGAACAAGCTAAGGTTTTCCAAAAACTGAGAGTGTTTTTGTAGGAAGTTTAGGACCTCAAAACATCAATTAGAAAATACATCTCAGTGTGATTCCGTTTAAGAGATTGCTCTGTCTTAGTTTTGTGGGATATCTTGAAAAAGCTATTAGCTGCCAAACATTCTCGCCATCACAGGCTGTCTCCATGCCTCGGTGTCACCATTGTCCCCGGTCATGTTGGTCACTGGGTCATCCCAGGCAACATGGCTAAGTACCGCGAGTTAACATTGCGCTTAGCATCATCTGACTCACTGGACTTTTCAATTCTTATAAGATTCCAATGTCCTGGACCAGGAAGCTGAGGCTCCACGATATCCTGTAGCTTTCATGTGGGTAACCAGCAGTAAATTCTGACTCTGCTCACAGGACACCCCACCTATTGCTTGACCATCACATTTACTGCCATTACAGACCAGTCCTTGTGATACTCTGAACGTGGACTACACAGAATGTTCCCTGTTCATCCTCTGCATCCCTCTGTTTGTCTAAATGATGAGCCCAAAGCTGCTGAAGGAAGGTTTGAACACTAACAGCTTCCGGAGAAGAAAGCTAAGGAGCTCAAGTAATGCAGTAGGTAGGGCGTCTTCTACGTGTGCCTGAACAAATGGCAATTAAAGAGTATTAAACTTCAGGTGTCAAATCAATTTATCTATACTATATTTGGCAAGCATTTAACATGCTGTTGGCACCTACCTAGGTGCCAAACAAAATATTTACACACGAGCAAGATGCAAGCCCATATCCTTTCCTTAGAAAGTGCAGACACACAATGCTCTTGGGGGACTCATGTAAATCTTAAGTACGTCTCTCATCTGAGCCTCATAAGGCATGCATGTCTGTGTGTGCATGTGCAAACACAAGCACAAGCCTGCAGAAGTACCCCTGAAAGCAAAGGTGCCAAGAATGTACAGATTTTAGGTAAAGGCTTTCAAAATACAGGAAACAATTTAAAAAGTGAGTTTCAGACAAATACACACATAGGTCTTCTAGAGGTTGTTTCTCCATCTTTCCAACTCTCTGCTCCTGGACATGCAGCTGTGTTACCTGTGAGTGCTCTTTTGGGGGCTACAAATGTACCCCACTCTTCCATTTGTGCTTCTAGCAGTGATATTGTCCTCCAGCCACAGGAAGGGCGTCTGCCTTCACAATGTCCCCTGACTCCATTTTACCCACTACTCATTTGTTTGGCTCTCTGGGTCAAAGCAGGCAAATATATTTTGCTGTAATTCTCCAGAGTTTTAATTTTGGTTCCCTGTTAGGAATCTTCTGTTTCTGCTCCACTTACCAAGCTTGCAGCCTACTTTGCTAGAGAAAAGCAGTCGAAAGTCCCTCAAGAAAGGCCATTTTCAGGTGTGTCTGTGAAAGACAGTAGCATCTCTTCGATTTTCTTGTCTGGTTCTAAATTTTGCATTTCCTTCTTTAATTTTCTTAGGAAAGATTCACCCTTTTAGCTGGGCGTGGTGGCGCACACCTTTGATCCTAGCACTTGGGAGGCAGAGGCAGGCGGATCTTTGTGAGTTCAAGGCCAGCCTGGTCTACATAGCAAATTCCAGGACAGCTGGGGCTACGGGGAGTCCCTGTCTCAAAAAGACCAAAAATTTAAAAAAAAAGAAAAGAAAGATTCACCCAGTGACTGCCCTGCTCAGGGATGGGGCCTGCCTCTGGTTTCATTCATTACATATTTTCATACAGGCTGTGTAATATTTCTAGATTATTCTTAAGGAGTTGTTCAACTTCTCTATTCCAGTCTATTTGTCTATAGAAGGCATATTCCATAGCAGTGACTATTACTTAAGTCCCAGGAGATGTGCACACATGAGGACCCCACTTTGGAGTCCCAGGATCCACATAAAGACTGGACGTAGTATTTCCTATCTGTAACCCCAGCTCTGGAGAGGCAGAGACAGGAGATCCCAGGGCCTCTTTGGCTGGACAGGTCAGCCACTCGTTGTGCTCTGGGTTCAGTGAGAGACCCTGCCTCAAAAAATAAGCTGGAAAGTGACTAAGAAAGACACCCAGTGTTGACCTCTGGCCTCTACATGCACATGTAAGCACACACACATATACCACTAATTCTCTACACATGTAAGAGTGGCTATTGTTTTCAAATTATACTATAATGACTTACATTTTACTCTTGTTTATGAAGGGGTGGTTTACTCATAAAATGTATTCTTTTCTTTTTGAAGAAAGAAACCAAGATAAAGTGATGTAATTAACGTGGCAGTAAGTGAACACAGGTGAATGAACACAGGTCTTAGCTTAGAGTTTGTACCAAATGGCAAACATTTTCTGTGCAGCATCCTCCAGCACAGAGCTGTAAGTAGGACTTGGATTGTCCTGTCTTAACCTCAAATGAGTTCAACCAGGTAAAGGTAATCACAGCCTTTTTTACCATACAGTGCTATTATTTCATCCCAGCAGCATATTTAAAATGGAAGCTGTAGTGATGATGACTCTGTTTTATGAAGAAAGCATAAAGAAATGAAACAGATTTTGACTTATTCAAAGAAGGAGAGCAGTGACATCACACAGATGTGACCCCAAGACCTTGTGGTCTGAGACTGTGATCTTTCTCCCAACATCACATACCACAACACCACGTCCTGATCTAGAAAAGCAGAAGGCAGGCCTGGCCTAGGCTGATTAAAAGGAGGGAAAATCCCAAATGATAAAAATATTTAAACTCACGAGGCAAAGTTTCCCAATTGGCAACATCCTAATTTCATATCTACAGTTCCACATCCTAAATAGGATATCGTCCACATAACTGCAAACGAAGGATGCTATCGAAGCCAACTTCCTAAAGAGTTCACTGCTGAAAATTCTTTATTTTCATAGCACATTTTCATTGCTTTGGAAGAGAAACCATATCAAAATTAAGCATGTGGAAAAAGATTCAGTTTTTGAAGGTATCACCTGTAACATTGTATTATGTATTTATTGTATTTGACTGATAATTGGCCTGTATAAATATCAATCTAGCGCCTGCTCTGGATAAATACATAGGAAAGTCTTAAGCTTCTGGTGAAATAACAAAAACGCTCTCTGATTCTTCATCTCCCATCTCTGAGATCATAAATACTGTGAGGAGCTAAGGAAACAGAGACTGCTGTCTAATCCCAAGACTGTGTATTCATTAAATGAGTGAGGTGCATGACTCATGTACACACCATATATGCCACATACCACACACATAAACACATGTACAATCACCAACACATATGCATACACATATGCATACTATACATGTATCCGCATACCATATACCATACACTACATACCAGAAACACACACAACCCATATCCACTAAATATATTCATACATACATACTACACACATATACACACTACACACACATACATACATACCACACATAGAACATACAATACTTGCTCACACCTCGACATGAACAATTTTGTTTATTCTCTTTTACATCTCTCTTCATACAACTCTATTTTCCCTAAACCACCTAACTTTACCTTTTGTCTTCAATACATTCAGGAGTCTTAGATTATTATCATTAATTATTAGTATCATTTGGCAAAGAAAACATAAAAGGGACTAACTGAAATTGATACATCTTATAGCTACTTGTTTTACTTAATTGCAAGTACAAACATGATTTGTAAAGCTTCCAAAATGACTGTACACACATAATCTCATTTAGTCATTTTACCTATTTGCAAGATAAATGGTATTGGTTTTCCTGTGTTGTGAATTCTAACAGGAGGACTCTGAGATTGTTTAAGTTTCCTGGGATGTTATCCCTGGTGAAGCAGCAGAGCCAAACTGAAGAGGGCCTTCCCTCGCCCTACCCAGCTTCCTCCTCTTCTTCCTCACACTGGGGCAATGCCACATCAGTACACTAATGCTAGTGTTGGGCCGGGCTACAAGCCAGTGGTAGAGCATTGGCCAAGCATGCACGAGGCTCTGGTTTGAGTTTTTGATCAAGAACTAATTATTATAATGGCAGTGTTAAGTACAGGGGTTTGCCATAGATGGTCAGTCCTCACAAGATCATTCTGTACTGTTCCTCTTTCTATCTCCTGTGAACATTATGGCCCTATAGGAAAAGAGCTGAGCCTTCTGCTCTCCTATCCTCCATCACACAGCTTCTCTTTGATTGCAGTTTTTTTTCCTGATTTAGAAATTCAAGGAAACTTGATATATGCAATATAATGATTATAATTCCTTCTAAACCAGGTACTCAGACTCTGCCACATCCTTTATAGGATGTTACAAAGAAGATGTTACAAAGCCAAATGCATATGGACAGCCTTTACAGAATCCTGCTACTAGGGCTGGGCATGTGTTAGAAATAAGATCCGAGATCCCAGGACCCCCACCAATACCACAAAGAGAACCTGAGGACAAAGAGAAAGTAGCTCACCAAGGTCAATTTTACCTTTGCAAGAGGGTGTGTTGCCTGGTCAGCCAGAACCAGCACACACAGGAGCCAGAAACATGATAGTTTTTTTTTAACCTTAATGCAAGAGTACATGTCTTTTGGCCACTGGCTGGGGTCTGATCTCACAGTGTTTCCTAGTTGGCTAGTTTAAAAGAATGAGTGAAAAAGAAGAGGAAAGAGTTCCAAGGTCTCAGGGCATCAGGTTCTAGAAGGGAATGAATGCATCAAGGCCTTTCTTACACAGTGTGGGAGGGTTAAAGGATAGACTTCCTTGCCATAAACCAAGATTTACAAGGTTTAAAGAAAAGATGAATATTTAATATTTCTTTGAGGAAGATGACTCAGTGGGTAAGAGCCTTTAATTCCAGCACTTGGGAGGCAGATGCAGGTGGATCTCTGTCAGTTCAAGGCTAGCCTGGTCTACATAGGGAGGTCCAGAGAAGGTGAGAGCCTGTCTCAGAACAATCATACAAACAAAAAATCCCAACCATCCTGAACCCCAAATGTACAACACTTACAAGGTAACCTAAATGTGGAAGTAGAAGCAGTCCCAGTAAACATGGTCTTGCTGCAACCTGCCCCTCCCCCCCATCTACTACCAGAACTGATGATCTGCTCAGCTCTATTCTACATTTCACCATTTCTCAGCACACAGGACCTTGGAAGTTTTCCTCTGTCATCTGGCTGCTCAGCACCCACAGGCAAGTTTAGGTAGTTTCTGTCAGTTCACAATTCTCTTCCTTAAGAGGAACTTGAACTACCTCTGTGCTTATAAAGTGAAAGGATTTGGAAGATGTTACAGAGTCAGCCTAGTCTTCTGAACTGCTCTTCATCAAGCGCTCTGATTTCAGTGGGCCACCTGGAATGTGACCAGGAAGAGGAAAACACAGGACCCGGTGAAGTGGGCCTTGCGAACTAGAAATAATCACAGACACAGTGCGTGCATGGGCCTGCTGGGTCCACCACCTGTCCTTACAGACAGGGACTGAACAGAACAGCGCCTGTCCAGTTACATTTACGCCTTCCTGATAGCAATTTTGTGTCCGACATAGGAAGGCAGCCCTGGCTGGAACCAAATCATTCACCTAGCCTTTGCAGTTCCTAAGAGTACAGGATCCTGAGTGACATCCTTGCTCTTTTGGGGTTGGCTGGCAGGCTGCAGATGTCCTGGCAGAGGTCTGCAGGGGTATCTAAATATCTCTTTCTACTGTGATACCATCACTGAGGCATCAATTAACTGGCCTCCCCGGTGCACGGCTACTCAGGGCTGGGTGCCATCCTGTGCACTGGGCAAACAGACAGGGACAGGCACCATCCTCTATTGTTTGTGCTGTCTCTCAGGTTCCCTGAGATCACACCAGCACCTGTTAGAGCTGCTTCTACTAAGCCAGGCTGTATTTGTCTGGCTGGATTTGGACTTCCTGGATCTCTGACTGAATACAAAGTGATTAGAGAGTCCAGTGTTTGGCAACAAGCACCCTGGGGAGTGCACTGTGTGTGGGTCTGTGGAACACAGTGTGTTCTTCAGAGCCCCATGCCAGAGTGTCCTTCTGGAGTCTCAGCGCCCAGGAGATCAAAATGGTCTCCTTTGTCATCAGCTGCTTAAGAGCAGCTGTTTA